>JAZDUA010000923.1:0-364873 GCA_038098605.1 Gryllus longicercus
AATCAATGAGAAATCTTATACAACTGAACTCGTGTGCGCAATATCTAACGAGACCACAATATTTCTTGAAGAGCTGCTGTGTGATATCTCTCGTCTTCTTCCTTATCTCCTCGCCTTCTAGAAACTTGAAGACCCAGTTCCCTTTCCTTAAAAGCGTAATTCTAAAGTGAACTTTTCCCTCGAAACAGATGGCCACCTAAACACGTAGCAAGCACTTAAACAGCAAAAACTAATATCTCTACACAAAATTTAATCATGAGAATATTATTCACATACCAAAGAATACTAGTATCAAAATATTGAAAATAACATGAGTGTTATTAGTTACTAGCTGAAATAATCCGGCGTTGCCACATAATATACATATTCCAATACACTCTCAAGTCAGGAAAAGGTATAAATTCCATCTACATTGTAAAATGGAAATAAATTGGCTTCCATCCTTCCCACCCCCGTCCAGCTTCTCTCAATCAGTTCCGCTTCCGTCCCTCATCAACTCGCCCGCCCGACTCTCCCTTCCCCTTCCCCGTTGCGTCAGACCCTGACTTAGACCCCACCACTGCCCCGCAAAGCCTAGATGCATTGCGGAGTGCATTAAAAATCCAAAGAAATAAAACGTTATTCTCGGAATTTCGGAACGACAATTATCGCGACAATTATTCCTAGTTATTTGTATCAATGGAGAATGTTTGTGGAAATCAGGTTACCGGCTGAGACGTTTTCGGCGAAAGCGCACGGTAATTATTACATATAATGTCATCTCACAACTGGATGGTGATCGAACACTTGTCTCACATGTGAGTCGTCAATTGCCCGGACTTTGGCCCGAGTTGGATACACAGAATGCAGATGGTATCAATTCTTCTCTCTTCAAAACAAAATGTTATACCACTTTTGTCAAATTTCGAAGTGTAAGAAACGGTCATATATTATATAGTATTTAGTTGTGGTTCATGGACGGCGAAATCTCCTGATATGCCGACCTGTGAATTATTTGTGGGATTCGTTGAACGACAAAAATATAATATCATTCCATTTAATACCACAACGTTGATTATGAGAACATTTCTTGAAAAATAAAAACACTTACAAACCATACAAAGGTTTCTGTTAAATCTGAAAGTATCCGTTTGTTTTTAACTACGCTTGTAAACGGAGAATATTTCAAATAAGTACTCCCAACAATGACCATTATTCGAGTCGATAAACACCAAATGCTACAAGAAAAATATTTCCTATCGTCTTATAACATTGTAGCCTGAAGCGCAGGCCGATCAATTTCCCACGCGTTTTAGATCCCAATCTTCACAGAGACCCAACAGAAGGAATAATCGCTTGGGTTGCGACCGGTGCATTATCTCCGGTAACGTCGGCTTCGGGATTTTCACCCGCGGCAGAGCGGTTCACGTGGGCGCGGTCCGAAGGAACGCGGCGGAGAGCAAGGCGAATCGCAACGAAACACGAGGGGCAGCAGCCTCAGGCGGAGGAACAGGCGAGCGCCGACGAACCGGCTCGGCCGCAATCAGTCAACAGAACAATGGCGGCGGCGGCGGCGGCGGCGGAATACGCCCAGCGCCCTGCAAAGTTCCGGGAGCGAGCCACAGCAGACAGCCTGAGATTCTCAGGGCGAAGGTATGCGCTGCCAGGTACACGGGAACAGATGATAGCTCAAGGCGAGCATTTCGACGCTGGACAAGTACCTGCCTAATTTGTAATTTATAAATCAAGTCATATGCTCTAATTGTAGAGAAATGTTGTATCTCCGGACTGATGAAGGAGCAAGAACCCATCTTTTCACAGTAGTACGTTAAGTACCTTATTCGTCACGAGTGATATTTTATTTTATTCTATTAGTTTCCGTAAAATACGAAATACAAGAACTAGCATGCCCTTGCGAATACTCTCGCATGTGGAAATCCGACGTCTATACCAACGAAGGAAAAATTCTGTGAGGTCGTGTTTCAATAAAATTAGAGATGCTATTGATCTGAATTCGAAGGTCCACCATAACGGTGGGTATCCTGAAGAACCAAACTCCAAAAATATAATACGAGGACCGAAAATATCTCATTTTGAAGACTACGAAGTGAAGAAAATAATTCCAGGTTTTTGTCGACGTCGAAACCCAAGTAGAAAACTATTGTATTTTACTTTTAAAATTTTATTAAAATTCAAGGTTTACTTATTTCACTCTGAAATATTTGAGATTTCAGTTATAGCACATCTCTGGTTTTCCTATATTTTATTTAAATAAGATATGATATATTGATATGATTAGCTACGTGATGTAGCCAAAGAAACGACTCTAAAAATTGAGGAGAGTTACCTTGCTAAAATCGCGTCTGAAGAAATGCTCATCTCTTACGGATTGTCTCACCTACTCCGATCGATACACAACTCAGGCACGATATACTCTTCTCCCTGTCCTAATGACTATGGACCACAAACTATAAATACGAACATAAAAGTAACCTTGACAGATGATACTGCATTTATAATAAAATTCTTTGGGATAGAGAAGGAGAGTGAGGAAGTGGGGAGGGGTTGGGAAAGTGCAAAGAAATAATACAAATACGAAGGGTGTAATTGATTAAAGGAGAAAAACAAAAAAGACATGGAAATAGAAGGAAGGAAAAAACAATGTATCGTACATCCGAAAGATCCAGTTCAGCAATAGCCATTTCTCTGGGAGAAAAAGTTTGTATCTGACAGTTCGCTTGCGTAGCTGCTGTCGCTACGATCGACAGCCTGTCACGGACGTTCTGTCGGTTTTTGCATCGTAATTTCCCCACAATTCCAATCTGAGACCCAAAAGTGTTCGCTCAATTCAAGCGGAACGGTCGACCCTCGGCGTTGAAGGGTAGAAACCTGTATGCTGCAATTCGCTCGAAAACCTGGATTGCATTTATATTTAGAGCGTTTTAAGAATAAAATAGACTCAATGTTTTCTAAAGTTCCTATATTGACAAACACCATCAAGGCTTGCCATCTTTAAGGATTAAAGATTGTTCTTGAACACAAACTATAAATACGAACTTAAAAGTAACCCTAATTCGAGAATTATGACAACTCAAATGATAACTGAATTTTATTTGTTGATTAATTTTGTAGACTACTTCATGAAATGGAAATGTCGTCCTAACCTCAAAGGTTTTGTAACTCTTAAGACAAACCAACTGAAATCGTTTCATAATTATCTTGAAATCAACCATGTTCAGCATTTTCATGATTCATTACGCAGAATAACTTTTTGACAAATAGCACTTTATCAAACAGAGAATATTCAGTGTCTTTCCATCTTCTCTGGAAGTACAGTATGAAGAGAGGGCAAACAACAGCTTGTCAATGACCATTTCACAATTGATCAGCAAAACACAGTAACATTGCTCAGAAACATTTTCTCCAACAAAAGTACAGCATCTTTCATTTACTGAGATTTAGAATACATTTTAAATGCAAACGTTCGCTAATCGCTTAAGTGATTGCAATGCGAAGTTATATATCTTTTTATAATCACAAAAAACGATACGCCGTTCCATGTTACACAACCTTAACATTGACTCAGAGTAAACACAATCCAGCAACACCATTAGAATAATTAACTAATTACATACTCATCAAAAACAAACATCACAATGGATAATTAAAACAAAACAAAGTTCTGAGAATTAACACAATATAACTCTGTTCACACATTGTTCAACAGCCGACAATACAATTGTGTACATCGGTATCTTCGCATCTGGACGCGAAGCGCACCCGCCACGCGAACAGGTCCCCGTGACCCCGTACCCTTGGGAGAGAGGGCACGGGCGAAGGACGGGCACGGGCCTAAAAAGCGCAGTCAAATTTATGTCGACTCCCAGAAGAGAATGGCGCCGCGCGCCGCCCCCTCTGCGTTTAATCAACGTCATGTCCTCTAATCCTCCAAACAGATGCGCGCGCGTCGCTGGTGTAGGACGCTACCCCCTCCCCTCCCCTCCCTCTCCGACACGCGGCCTGTCGCGTCGCCCAGGGCACAATAAACGCGACGAAGAGCTACTCTGTCCCGCGGGTAAGCGTCAACGTTACTAAGCCATTCGGATGCGTAGCAAAGCAGAGGTCTCTTAGGGAGACGTAATTATCTTATCAAAATCAACTGAAAAAGCCAAATACAAATAAACAGTAGAAACGTTACAGTATGCAGTATACATTCCGTTAAACGTTCGAAACAAACGTGTAGTTGAACAGGATACATAAAAACTGATGATATACATTATATATATATATATATATATATATATATATATATATATATATATATATATATTGTGCCGAAACGGGAGTATACACCCCGTCACAGCACAGTTTCTTCGGCGTTTACGCTCGCAGACGGCGAGAAGAGCAGTCGGAATACCTGAGTAGCAAAACGCGCAGCCTGGTATCCGTTGCTCGCACTAGCAGCCACAAACTTTGGAGTCACGTTTTTCCTGAAAGGAGTGAAGTAGGAGAAATTACCCCCCCTTCTCAGTACCTGCTCAGAACTTCCCCAGCGCAGCGCTAATAAATAGGCTGACGCGCATACGGAAACTCTCTTTTGTTGCCGACATCTCGCCTGGAAGCAACGTCTCTTCTGCTGGTACGCGTCAGGTCTGCAGCTCTTCACGTAAGGCACCGCTTGGCAAGTGTGAAGATTTGATAGGAGCATTAGATTAGCTAGAAATTGCCGCAACGACTCTGTAGAATAGGAGTGTACGGCGTTACAAAAACGTCTAGCTAGTCATCCGCGCAATAGTCAGGAGTTAGAGAAATATTCCGCTATTAAATAACGCGGAAAGTAAAAGTGTGCCCGTTTCTCAGAAAGCTCTGAAAGTTCTTAATTATTAGAATAAAGGTTAGGAACGAGCGACGTACTTGCACTCGCAGTTAGGAAGTGCAAGGGACATTTCTGTAAATTGGGCGTAATTGGAGGCGATAGCAGCCGTGGGAGGAGAATAAATTGGTTAGTGAAGACGCAAGAGTACGCGAATCAGCCGAGAAAACGACGATTGAGCAGAAGGACGGCGAGAGCAACGCAGTACATCGAACTCGAGCATCGTGGTGCGGGGCGCAACACGCTGTTCAAGGTTGAAAGGCGGACAATATCGAGGTAACCCGTAAAGCTGAATTAGGTCAAGTTCACGACGGCAGGGAAATAGAACAGTTTCAAACGTGTTAAAATTTGAGGACACGGATATTCATGATTTGTAGCTTGGAGTGGGAGATTTAATGCATAAAGTGCTTGCCTTTAACCGTTCTAGAGTAGCAGTTATTATTCTGTTACCAGCATTTGTAATTTAAGGAGTAATTAAGAGTAGTGCGCTTGCCCACAAGTCAATTATTGAATGTAAAATTTTAAAAAAAGGCAAGAAACTGTAAATTAGAATTAGTATCACAAACAATTGTAATTAGAGTAAGTTCAATTTAGACGTGGTAAATTTTCAAAGGGAATTCCAGTACTGGTTTAAAGTAATTAATCAGAAAGTGGGTTATAAACGAAACTAAGTGTTTCATGTGTTGAATAAGCTGTAGAAAGTTGCTTAGTTGTGTTTACTCAATCATTTGGAAGTGTAAATTCTATGTGTGATTAGGTTTAAAGTAATTAATCCAGAAAATCAGTTCCAAACGAAATCAAATATTCACGTGCTGAATAGGCTGTAAAAAAGTTGCTTGTTTGTGTTCATTCAATCATTCTTTTGGAAGTGTAATTATATGTGTGATTTGTTTTCCATTATCATCAGTTCATACCACCAAATTTAAGAGAATTATATGCTCGTTTGTGTTATTTGTGTGACTTTTATTGTGTCGAGGGTTCAGACCTTTCTCGTACCCCAAAGATCCTGCTTCCTGAGATTCTAAGCTCGCTTCACGAGCATAATATCTTATCGACGTGCTTACAGTGCACCTGAGTGTACAGAGAGGTACTGGGTGCGACGATAGTATTCGTTCGGTTAGATATTTTGGCGCCCATTACGTGGGGCAGCGATCGATTGAAATCGTCGAATGGTGCAAGTGAGGGCCGGTTAGATATTTTAGTGCCCATTACATGCGGCAGCGATCGATTGAAATCAAGCAAGCAAAGGTGAACCCTAGACACAATAAACGAGCATTTTGTGGTATTTGTTTGGCTGTGTACTGTATTCTTTTTCAGCAAGTGTTTTTTTTTTTGTGTGTACAGTGAAGTGTTATATAGTGTATTGTGTTGTGATTTTGGAAGGGAAGTGCATTTTGTATTGTTAGAAAGGTAAAAGGCAACGCAAAGCACTAGAATGGCAGGCAATCAAGAATATAGGGAACCTAGGCAGATTAGGAGTGACGAGGACAGTGAGGGCGACGCGGGGGACGAGGTACTTCGTAGAATGGAAAATTTAGGGTTGCACGAGGCAGAGGAAGTACGCGAGACGACCGCGGATCGCACCGAATCAACCGAAACCACGCCTGAACAACTGTTGCAACGTACGCGAGAAGATCCGATGTCAACATTAATGCAGGCGTTATTAGGGAATTTTGCGCGACAGATCGGAATACAAGTAGAAAATCTAAGGCGAGATTTATCCGGAGACATCAAAGAACAGTCACGAAAGTTAGAGGATCAGGGACGAAAATCGGAGGAACAAGGGCGAAAATTATCCGAAGAAACTAAAGAAATAGTGCAAAAATTAGCGGCGGAAACTAAAGAACAGTCTGAAAAATTAGCGGCGGAAACTAGAGAACAGTCTGAAAAATTAGCAGCCGAAACTAAAGAACAGTCGCAAAAACTAGCCGAGAAAATTGACGACCAGACCACGGTTTTCAACGAAAAATTCGAGCAGTTCCAACAATCCATAATGTCGGAAGTAGTTGGTAAATGCGACGAACTTCGGGGAGAGATCGCTGTGCAAGTAGCAACATGCACTCAGTTAATCGAGGAAAGGCATGCAGAAGTTGGAGCCAGAATCGAGTCAATATCCACGGAAATTCAGAAGAAAGACGAAGAGAATAGGGCGCGTTTCGGGCAAATACAAGAGGAAGTCAAGGAAGTACGCGGCAAGGTTACGGAAATAAGTGTGGATACAAAGCGCCAGGTCGAAGAACAAGTAATGCAGAAATTAGTAGAACAAGAACGCAAGATTCAGGAATTGCGGGAAATAGCAGAAAGTAAAGTAGATGGAGGGGGGAGCATGCCGAGGAAGCAATATTAACATACCAGCATCGCTTAGATTCTCAGGTCATCCAAGCGAGAATCCGAACGCGTTTGTTAAGCGCTACAGAGCTTTTTCGTGCTTTCAAATGTCCGCGAAGCACACAAAACTTTGTTATTGCATCAAGCATTAGAAGGCAATGCAAAGGCGTGGCTAGAAACGTTATGCCCGTTGCCAAATTCATTTGACGAATTTGTAGCTAGGTTCCTAGACCGTTACTGGGGAAAGGAACAGCAGATGAATTTCAAAATTTCGTTAATGAGTGGGTATTTCCGTAATTCTAGCGGAACCATGCGAGATTACGCGGCACGAAAAATAGCAGCATTGAAAATGTGCTCTCCTCCAGTGCCGGACGAAGAAATAATTTGCATTCTCACGAGACATTTCCCGTTAAGCATCCAGAATCTATTGCGAAGCGTTGATATAAAAGACGTGGATAAATTTCAAGTTTTATTAGTCAACTATGATTTGACGTTTGCAAACATGAACCAGACACCAAAGACGACCAAATCCAATATCAACGCGATGCAAGTTGTCCAAGACACGATAGTTTCGTCGTCGAAGAAAGGAGGAAGCAAGAATAAAGGTGATTCTCGACAACATGGGCAGGACGCGAGGCCGCGGAACGGAGAAACGGCAAACGGAGAGCTGCGCGGTCAAGGCCACGGTGGCGAACAACCAAGTACGAGCAGAAATGCGCACAGCTTTCAGCGGGCAAGGTCGCGGAGTCCGCGAGTCGAAAACGGTACTAGAAATCAAACGGGACCGGGAAACTCGCCAAGTTCGAGTTGAAGAGGGGTCCCAAATCGAACAAAATTTACGCCAAACATGCGATCCCTATAACTGCGAACCGAATAACAAATAATGGAGAAAATTTATGGGAGAACTGGAAGCCAAGAAAAGGGGAGAAAATGTCCCGTAATAGAAATTAATTGCGCTGGTGTGCATAGCAAGGCATTGGTAGACACCGGATCAATCAAATCTGTGATCTCGAGGGATT
Organism: Gryllus longicercus; assembly: GCA_038098605.1. Taxonomy (NCBI): domain Eukaryota; kingdom Metazoa; phylum Arthropoda; class Insecta; order Orthoptera; family Gryllidae; genus Gryllus; species Gryllus longicercus. Next base: position 8,200 of record JAZDUA010000923.1, read on the forward strand.
ATATGAAGAATTAATAAGCAAGAAAATAAACGTCTTGGAATTACCAACCAATAATACTCGTATGGTAGATGCATGGGGGCGGAAATCTTGTCCAGTAAGAAAACAAGTAATGGTAGAGGTAACAATTAGAGGAAGAAAGTTTGATATAATTTGTTTGGTGGTGAAGAAATTAATTTACCCATTGATTATCGGAATGGATTTCTTGGCGGAACATGGCGTTATTATCGACATCGGAGAAAAGCAAGTTCTGATCAACGGTGAAAATGTTTGGGAGGAAGATGGAGATGAAGAGGCGCGAAATACACATGCAGATGTGGAAGACGAATCGGAAGAATTCGCTGAAATCGAAATGTGTCGCGTAGAAATGAGGAAGATGAAAACAAAATGGCGCAAAACGCACAGGAAGACGAGAGAGTCGAATCAGAAGAATTCGCAGAAGTCGGAATGTGTAGCGTGCAAATGGAGAACGAAATAAAGGAAGAGATAAGGAAGAAAGTAATGGAGCAAGAAAAATTGAGGGTTGATCAGAAAAATGCATTGTACGAAATGTTGATAAGCGTCAAAGATGTCTTCAGAAATCACAACGAACCGATAAAGGGGTATGAGCTTCAGATAAAGTTAACGGACTTGCGACCATTTAAAGCGAAGAATTATCCTATCCCCATAGCCTACCATGACGAAGTGAGAGAAGTAATGAACGAGATGATCCGAGGAGGAATAATTTGGAAAGCGATTACGGTGCACATCAACCCAATTCTTGTGGAAGAAGTAAGGAAAGCAGAAGTAGTAAGGAAAGTGGCAGCAGAAGTAAGGAAAGCGGTAGAAGTAGGGAAAGCGGTAGAAGCAAGGAAAACGGTAAAGGAAGTAAGGAAACGGCAGAAGAAGTAAGAAAAGCGGAAGTAGTAACGAAAGCGGAAGAAGTAGGGAAAGCAGCAGAAATAAGGAAAGCAGCTGAAGCAACTTAAGATTTTATTTCGACGACGAAAAAAATCTTAAGAAGAAAAGGAGGGGGCAATGTGCCGAAACGGGATTATACACCCCCGTCACAGCACAGTTTCGTCGGCGTTTACGCTCGCAGACGGCGAGAAGAGCAGTCGGAATACCTGAGTAGCAAAACGCGCAGCCTGGTATCCGTTGCTCGCACTAGCAGCCACAAACTTTGGAGTCACGTTTTTCCTGAAAGGAGTGAGGTAGGAGAAATTACCCCCCCTTCTCAGTACCTGCTCAGAACTTCCCCAGCGCAGCGCTAATAAATAGGCTGACGCGCATACGGAAACTCTCTTTTGTTGCCGACATCTCGCCTGGAAGCAACGTCTCTTCTGCTGGTACGCGTCAGGTCTGCAGCTCTTCACGTAAGGCACCGCTTGGCAAGTGTGAAGATTTGATAGGAGCATTAGATTAGCTAGAAATTGCCGCAACGACTCTGTAGAATAGGAGTGTACGGCGTTACAAAAACGTCTAGCTAGTCATCCGCGCAATAGTCAGGAGTTAGAGAAATATTCCGCTATTAAATAACGCGGAAAGTAAAAGTGTGCCCGTTTCTCAGAAAGCTCTGAAAGTTCTTAATTATTAGAATAAAGTTAGGAACGAGCGACGTACTTGCACTCGCAGTTAGGAAGTGCAAGGGACATTTCTGTAAATTGGGCGTAATTGGAGGCGATAGCAGCCGTGGGAGGAGAATAAATTGGTTAGTGAAGACGCAAGAGTACGCGAATCAGCCGAGAAAACGACGATTGAGCAGAAGGACGGCGAGAGCAACGCAGTACATCGAACTCGAGCATCGTGGTGCGGGGCGCAACACGCTGTTCAAGGTTGAAAGGCGGACAATATCGAGGTAACCCGTAAAGCTGAATTAGGTCAAGTTCACGACGGCAGGGAAATAGAACAGTTTCAAACGTGTTAAAATTTGAGGACACGGATATTCATGATTTGTAGCTTGGAGTGGGAGATTTAATGCATAAAGTGCTTGCCTTTAACCGTTCTAGAGTAGCAGTTATTATTCTGTTACCAGCATTTGTAATTTAAGGAGTAATTAAGAGTAGTGCGCTTGCCCACAAGTCAATTATTGAATGTAAAATTTTAAAAAAAGGCAAGAAACTGTAAATTAGAATTAGTATCACAAACAATTGTAATTAGAGTAAGTTCAATTTAGACGTGGTAAATTTTCAAAGGGAATTCCAGTACTGGTTTAAAGTAATTAATTCAGAAAGTGGGTTATAAACGAAACTAAGTGTTTCATGTGTTGAATAAGCTGTAGAAAGTTGCTTAGTTGTGTTTACTCAATCATTTGGAAGTGTAAATTCTATGTGTGATTAGGTTTAAAGTAATTAATCCAGAAAATCAGTTCCAAACGAAATCAAATATTCACGTGCTGAATAGGCTGTAAAAAAGTTGCTTGTTTGTGTTCATTCAATCATTCTTTTGGAAGTGTAATTATATGTGTGATTTGTTTTCCATTATCATCAGTTCATACCACCAAATTTTAAGAGAATTATATGCTCGTTTGTGTTATTTGTGTGACTTTTATTGTGTCGAGGGTTCAGACCTTTCTCGTACCCCAAAGATCCTGCTTCCTGAGATTCTAAGCTCGCTTCACGAGCATAATATCTTATCGACGTGCTTACAGTGCACCTGGAGTGTACAGAGAGGTACTGGGTGCGACGATAGTATTCGTTCGGTTAGAATATATATATATATATATATATATATATATATATATATATATATATATATATATATATATATATATATATATTATTTTCGTTTCGGCCAACTAGGACCACGCAGGGCAAGCAACCTGCATTTACCGTGGCTCAGTTTTTCATTTAATATCACGGTGGCAGGTGCTTGCGAACACTTCTTTGGGGGGACCAGCATTTAAGCTGGATCCGATTTTTATCCCCCAGGGTTGTTAGTCCTGGGGGTATGAAAGATGAAATGATGATAATGAGGGGTGAAAGGACGACACACTCATAGAAACACACACAAATACACCCATGCCCGAGGCGGGACTCGAACCCGCGATCTTCTGGTCCGAGACCACACCGGCACTACTGCCTTAGCGATCTCGGCCATCTGATCGGCCCATATATATATATATATATATATATATATATATATATATATATATATATATATATATATATATATATCAACTTGCTCCAAAATATCAGTGAACGAAGTGTTGTTCAAAAACATCTTAATTCTTTACCAATCTACCATTTATCTCAAACGTACATTTCAATCGTGGAGTACGTGATTCTTAGGAGTACATCGTGTGACCTGTCACATCGCGCCGGGTGCAATAATAACGACGAAGAGCCTTGTCAGTTACTACATACACACTGATCAAACGTATCCGGACACTGGCTGAAAATGTCTTACCAGTTCGTGGCGCCCTCCATCGGTAACACTGGAATTCAAGAGGGTGCTGGCCCACCCTTAGCCTTGATGACAGCTTCCACTCCCACAGGCATACTTTCAATCCAGTGCTGGAAGGTTTCTTGGGGAATGGCAGCCCATTCTTCACGGAGTGCTGCACCGAGGAGAGGTATCGATGTAGGTTGGTGAGGCCTGGCACGAAGCCGGCCTTCCAAAACATCCCAGTGTTCGATTCAGGACTCTGAGCAGGCCAGTCCATTACAGGGATGTTATTGTCATGTACTCACTCCACCACACGCCGTGCAGTATGAACCGGTGCTCGATCGCGTTGAAAGCTGCAATCGCCCCGAATTGCTCAACAGTAGGAAGCATGGTGTTTAAAACATCAACGTAGGCCTATGCCGTGATAGTGCCGCACAAAACAACAAGGGGTGCAAGCCGCCTCCATGAAAAACAGGATCACACCGTAACACCATTTTGGACGTGTCCGGATACTTTTGATCACAGTGTACGGGCGTCAGGAATACTAAAGCCACACTGCGACAAGTTTGCATATCAATATTGCAATTAAATTATCTCAGAAGGAAATATAAATTCACACTTTATAATAAGGATTGAGTACTTTTATAAACCTGAAAAATTAATAATAGCAATTACATAATTAATATTTATTTAACTACCAATTTTGAGTAACTTCACAAATTCGTAAGTTCTTTCATGGGTGAAATCTTTACACAGACGACTGTGCATCAGCATACCTTTCCAAAAACTGATACACCAGTTTATTATATACAGTATATTTTATATATATATATATATATATATATATATATATATAGAGGGAGAGAGAGAGAGAGAGAGAGAGAGAGAAAGAGATATTTGGGCTACATTTCACAATAATTTGCAACTAACAAACCCTTAATCTTTTGAAAGAGCTACGCGATATTAGGGACATTGGCTCCACACGTCGTCCAGTCTACGTATCTGAGCTTATCACATCCATCTGTGAATAATATTAAAAACAAAACAGTGATATGTTGAATCTCAGTTTCTGAATTTCAATAATATTAGATCCAGATAGTCTTTTACGAATGTCAAGAAGTATCACAGAATACTTTCGCTTGTGAATTAAGTATTGTTCTTAATAATTAATTACACTTCAAAACACAAAATAGCAACAAGAGTTCAATTATAGTTTCCCACACCGTATCGCAATATTCATTAGTCCCAATTCCACATTTTTTTTAATCACTAGACAAAACTTCTGGCCTGAGTCTTTCTTCTCTGGTGATTATGACTGCAACGACCCTCAACATCACGAAACGTCAAACACTGCCCTCCAGCCTATATATTTCCACCAACTCATTAAGTGTGAGTTATCGAGCCCTCTTTTCCGCCGCCAGCCGCGTGTCCGCTCGCGGAACAATCGGCCATTAGTGACGTACCGAATTACACTCGAGATCGGAGCGGGGCGGGCAAGCGGGGGCGGGCAAGCGGGGCAGGCGGGCGAGCAGGGCGGGTGAGCAAGCGGGACGCGGCGGGCGAGTGGTTGAGTGAGTGGGCGAGTGAGCGTGCGGGGCAGGCGAACGTGCGAGAGGGGCAGGCGGGGTGGGTGGGATGGCGCGCGAGCAAGGGGAAAGGGGGAGCGAGTGGGGCGAGCGAGCAGGGCGGGTGGGCGGTCTATCAAGGCGGGCGAGGCGGATGGGATGGGGTGTGGTGGGGAGGGGTGGGTGGGCGTATAGCACGTCGGGCGGGCCGGGTGGGACGGGGCGGGATGGGGTGGAAAGGGATGATGCGGGGTGGGGAGAGGTGGGACGGGACGGGACGGGGCGGGGCGGGACGGGGCGGGGCGGGGCGGGGCAGGGTGAGGTGGGGCGGGACGGGGCGGGGCGGGGCTGAGGGAAGGGGAGGGTGCGGGATGGAGAGGGGCGGGGTGGAGGAAGCCGGGCGTATCGCGGGGCAGCAGGTCCGGAGAATCGCCGGGATGGAGGAGGGCGTTGGCAGCGGTAGCCTTTCATCCGCTTGGTTAATTAATATCGATAAGAGACACGGGTCACGCCAACACAATACCTCGCGATATTGCGCGGGTGTCCGACCGGGCCTTAATTAACGGCGGTGGATTGGCAGCGCGCCTTTCTGTGGAGTCAGTGACAAGGGCGAGAAGATTGCCGATGCGATTCCGAATTGAAGCCGTCCCTCAACGACAGAGGCAGCTGTAGGGCGCAGCCTCCTCAACAGAATCACACAGGAATGGAATAGGAGACCTTCGATTATTATTCTATGCCATACATTACAATTTTCGAACGTGAGGATCGACATACAACTCTCGGCATGAAGAAGTAAGGGAAGATGACTTAATATTTTATATGAGAGGCACAATAATCATTCTAAATCATTATTCATTAATAACTAGAGCTGGGAAGTTTATGCAATTGTATATTTTTTGTTAAGGTAATATTTTCCTGAAACTTCAAAAGTGTATGTTTCATGGCACAATATTGAAAATTAAGTAAGAATGTTTTGCATACATGGCATATTTTGCATATTTGGAGCTGTTTGTCTAGTGTTTACACATTTCTTGATTTTTTGCCTAAAATAACACAAAAATATGTATTTCCATGTAAAAATATTTATTAATGGAAAGCATGAACTGTCTTGCTACTTTAAATACTTGTACGTTAGTACAATGAATTTCAGACTATTGACGGCCAAGGTGGGCGAAGTAATATCTGCTGTCATCGGATTTGTAAGGAAGATAAAGAATTCAAGGAAAACCTTAGCAGATGCACTTGCAATTATTTACGAGGCAAGGGACAAATTTGTGGCCCTCCAGGTGAGATGGAGAAAACAAAATGTTATCGTAATTATTATTAAATATGAATTCATAAGAGAAACGTCGACTTTTCTTTCAAGAGACGCAGGAAATTGCAGAGATAATGTGATCACCAGGGAGCGGATTTTAATGATTTTTTTTTCCTTTTCACTTTAAAACAATACCGTTTAGTATGGAAACTCATTTTATGTTATGATGAAACGAAATGACCCATTTTTACATAAGTATGCCTTTTTTTGCATTTTCGTCGATTTGGACTAATGAGTCATTTGTTACCTTTTTACGTCATTTTAATGCATTTTTCTCTAATTTGTCGATTTTAATATCATTTTAATGGTATTTGCTCCAACAATATTTACGACATGAAACAAATGTTCACCACAGAATTCCTGAGTAGCCTATTCGATTTTCTTCGCTCATGAATTGTAATGTCAGCCGTTGCGAGTACTATGTAATCTCAGGTTCCTGTGACGTTTCTCGGCGCTATTGTCAGCTCGGCCGATTACGCAATAAATAAAAGGTAGAGATTTTCTTTTAAAGAACAGACCAAAGCCAACGTTTGCAAAGTTGAGTTCACTTTAACAAAATAAAGAAGCCTCGATTATATCAGTAACATATCCAGCAACTTGAGTTGTTCATCTGGAATGGTTTTGTTCAAATATTTACATCATTTTTCTTTGCTTTTAGAGAATTTTTAAAGCTGTTTTAAGAGCAATTTATTGATTATTTTTGGCAATGATTTAGGTTTTCAAAATCCGCCCCCTAGTAATCACATCATTAAATTTCCATGCTTATATGATTTACTATTTTCGCCATTCGAAAATCCGTGGAATTTAACTGAATATTGAATTTTCTTTTTCATTTAATTCCAAGAGTCAACAATTCTGTGAACGCGACTTCATTTTTAAGGATTTTTACTCTGCACAAATAAAAAAAATTAATGAGGATGAAAGAAATGGATTTCTCTTGAAGGTAAATTTAAGTAATATTACATTATATTCCCAGTTTCGTAAATTCTGACAGCAATACAATTTCATCAGCGTTCCGGGATGTCGAATAGAAGATAAAATTAATCCTACACATTAGTAAATTTTCTTCGTATTAACGTTCATTATAGCATGTCTTTTCTCGAAAGGACGGTTCATCACCACCACAATCACACTATCAGTCCACAGAATGGACCGCAATGGTGTCACAACAGTCACAGAACGGAGGCAGAGAGGGGAGAGTTGGGCATGGAACGAACTCTTGAGGAAGTCAATTCGTTTGCAATGCCGACTTCGAAGACAAACGCAAAGGAAGAAGATAAGCTCTCGTCCATAGTACAAACAATTATTCCGACGAAACTGACTTGTATCTAAGATTCAGGAAATTATTTTCCGTAATCTTCAACCTGATTTTACTCTTATTATATTTCTGGATATAATCTCTTGCTTTATGCCACCCGCTGTCAAATCTCCTAATTATTCAAACATCCATTATTAATTTCGGTCGGGTTATCACAAATTTCTTGAGAAATTATCTTACAGTAATTTGTTTTTGGTAGGTGGTCCACCTATACAGAGACCCAGGTTATTGCAAAATTTATTCAAAAGGAGAAAAAAATAAAATGAAATAATAATAATAATAATAATAATAATAATAATAATAATAAGTTTATTACATAATAATAACAAGAATACACAACATTCGAAAAATAATATTACACGCAATACTATAATCATACTGAACACAAATTAAACTCTTTGAAATCTACAACAAAAAAGTCAATTTACAGACCATCAACATGCAAGGGTTGGTCCCATACATTATCTTATTACTCAATTTCCTACACTACTACCTTCGTGATAGTCTACTGGAACTACAAACCCACGTGCACCGAAATTTCGAGTGAATTGTACCCCATTCATACCGTACTTGCTCTTTCATTTCTTTAAAACTACTAGGGAAGTGGCATTTCCTCGAAAGTGATATCTGTCCTTGAGCGTTATTCACTCCCATCACAACCTCCAATCAGGCATCATTACCGCCCCCCACCGCGGGGTAAGCGAGCACGTGGCGAACCCCTTCAGCCGAGCGTATCGCCCTCGCGGGGTGGTCTCGGGTTGCCGGGGCACGCGGCTGGCGATCTGGTCCCGCGCGGCGCCTCGGGGAGGGCGAGGTCCGGCGTTCGCTTGTTTTGCAAGCTTGCCAACTGCGCCGCGCCGCGCCGTCGTTTCCCGGGCAACGGTATACGCCCACGAGATGCGGCCGCGCCCGCCAGGCCGCACAGAGCGGGGCTGCGCGACTCCCTGCGCCAAAAGGCAGCCTATTCTGATGTGGTTTTGAACGCGAGCACGGGATATGAACTGGGAATCGCCTGGTATTGTTACTTGAAACACGCACGAAAGGTACAACAGCCGTATTTTGGATATAGACATTCTGTTAATAAATAATCTTATCACGTAAATATAATATTAAAAATTCGACATCGATATACATTGATGCAAGTATAGCATCATGGGAAAAAAAAAAAGACAGCAAACCACCAACAGTAGAATCGTTTTAATGAACAAGACACATATCTAATCTAGTAAACAGATTCTACATAACACAAAGCATTGGAATGAGCTTAAAATTAAGGTTTTAACCTAAACATTTAGGGTAGTTATGTTATGCGGTCTAGGGAAGTATCCCAGACAAGTGTAGTTACCTAACTCATGAAAAAATAGTTTGATTAAAAACAGAGTAACCTGGATTGACGTGGACCAAATTGGCAGGAAAAATATAATAGCTGAAAGCGTGAAACGCATTTTTTAATATAGCTTATTTGTAAAAAACAAACCTTAGTATTTGTGCAAAATAAACAAGATTTTCCATGCAGAAGCTACGTAATGTAATATAACATAAGCATGCTTTTAGAAAAATACTAACAAAACAAAACGCGAAACCGAAGTCGCGAAGCGAACAAAAACACTGATTCACCGTGACAAAACCTTTCCCCCGGTCTCCAAACACCAAGCGCATTAGCATAGGCAGCGCGTAGCTCCTCCGGTGTCTTGAAGTATCCGAAACCGCGCGGCTTCTCGTGAGCGAGCGCGACTCATCCGAGCAAACAGCGGCGCGCTCCGCCCGGCTGCTCCCGCCTCGAGGGCCCCTTCCAGCGGCGCGGCCGCGGCGCGCTTCGCAGCAGCGCGGCGCCTAGCAGAGCATTGGTTTGAATGGAGGCCTTCCCACGTGCAGCGGGTGGCGGCTGCTGCGGCAGCCGACGCCGAACTCCAGCTACGCGAAGCGGAGGAGAGACCACGGCCACCTCTAGCAGAACACAGCTTTAAATAGGGGCTTTCCCACTGCGCCACGGCCGCAGCGTTCTACCTGCTCCGGTCCCTTTGTTCGTCGTCGCCGGAGGGTCGGCGAAACCTACCCCTCCAGACCCCACCCCCTTCCACGGCGAGCGGCGGTGCGGCCGTGACTCCGGCGGTGGCTCCGGCGGTGGCTGCGTCGGAAGGGCTCTGCTCCTTGAAGGAAGCGCGCTGCGGCCGCGCCGTGGGAAGGGGCTCTGCCGTGGGAAGGGGCCGTGCCGTGGGAAGGGGGAAGAGCTGAGGGGCCCCGCCGCGCGCCACGAGGAGCCGGCGGCGCACGCCCAATCCGCAGATATGGCACACACCTGGGCGGATCCAGGTGGGGGGCGGGGTCGGGGGCACGGACACCATACCCGTCCCCAGGGCAGTAATTGTTTGCCTCAACTTATTCAAATTGTTCATCCAAAACGGTATTTCTTTTAGTACATTATATTATATACTTCATATTAGCAATTTAAAAATATTTCAATAAAATTTTGGGGGGAAATAATTGAAATTGCCGCCCCCATCCCGAAATACTTTCTGAATTGCTCTTTACGCTATGGTTACAGATTGTGTGTATGGGCTTCAATTTCCCACCAATAGATTTCTTACCATTTCTATTACGCGGAAAAATTTTGACAGAAACTGAGACGAAAATGTTTAACAGAAAAGATGGAATCGTGTTGGTCACAAATTATAAATACACATCCGCTTACACGATTTTCAGGTTGTTAATTTTACAGAGTGATAAAAAATAATAAAATTAAAGAATACCGCATGATCGGAACAGAGAAAAGAAGTAGATCATGATCGAAGAAAACGCCGGGTTGTCTCTTAAATTGAGTTCGATGTCCCCTGTTTCAAAGTAGTACTTCGCCCATGCCATGGGCATAACTCGTCCGTAGGTGTCTCATTATATTCCTCCACTGTGTTAAAATCATGGTATTCAAAATCAAGGAACTTCGAAAATAAAACTTCCCAAAGAACATTCGAAGACCATATCTATGTTGCTTAAGTGCAGAAGTCTGTTTCTCTTCCTTCGCTGTTCGTTTAATCAATTCGCCGCTTCATCCCTCTGGAGTGTTGAGTACCCCTCGACAAGAAAATTGTCAACTCTCATCCCGGTCACCAAGTCTATGCCAATTTACTCTCGATGACTGAGGGATGATCATAATATAACTTATCTTTTTAGAGTACTCATTTGTATTGAACAATACCAATTCAACTAAGACAGTTCCATAAAACTACAGTACATCTCTTAAAATTCACTGCTCTCCCATACAAATCCTTGATTAATTATTTGCCAAATTTATCGTCCTTGGAAAACAAAATGCAGTAGAACAAGAAGAAACATTTTTTTTATTTAAATGCATTCAACAATTCCAAATCAGGAACTCTGTGCACAATTTCCACAAGATTAAGTTAATTGTGCCCACGAAACGCTTTCGCAGGCCAGTGTGCGCCTTCGCCGCCGCTATTGGGAGCGGTCGCAGACGTGGCCGGCCTTGGCATTTGTTTTCTCTGGGCGATGCGACAAGACGGCGCTGTGGCGCGCAGTCATCCCGGTCACACGCGCCTTTCTCTGGACGGAGGCGACGCGGCCCGCCTTCGTGGGAATTCGTTCTCACTCTCACTACGGCCCTTTGTGCCGCTGGAGCAATTACTGCTGAGTTGGAATGTCCGCCGGGAGGTTATGTATTTAAGAACGATACTGTTTGCTAGGTGCGGGACTTCGCCTGATAAATTTCTCCTCGACAGAATCAATACTAGAAGGGTTGTTGAAATGCGCGTTTTCACTGTGCTCAACATCGAACGAAGTAAAAGATACAAATTGCACAGTCCGGAAATTTTCTTAACATTAATCGCAACCATGTCTGCAGCAGTTACCACTCATCCATCGCTCCGAAAATCGCGGAGAAATTTAAGTTTGCCTTGTAGAGGAAGTCGTTCAAGCTTTAGCTCCATACAAAATCTGATTTTTACATTTGTATGGTTTAAAACTACTTCTAAGGTCAGGGTACGACTTTGAGAAGATTTTATTTTTGAAATGAAACTTAAAAATATTCAAACTTTTTGAACTTAACCTTTATTCTACGCCGCTTCGGCTCCAGATATCTAATAGTGGTAACTGATGTTTGTAACATTTTATCTATGCATCAAACGTAGAAATAAATAAAAAAATGTCCAATGAAATTGAATAACGGTTTGTAAAATGAAAGCTCGAAATAAACCAATATTAGGTTGATGGACTCCAGAGGATATCACCCGAATATTTGAGAATGATAAAAATGGAGCATCAAGTAAAGGGATTATTTAATAGAGATAAAAACATTTGAGATACGTGCCACTTACGTATAATAAATAACAGTATCAACGCATGGAAGAGACAACACAAGGATACCAAAAACCTTCATTTTTGTAAACCATTGGAAAATTTGCGTGAATCCAAACATGTACTTTTGGCGAATACACTTCCTTCTGCTTTTTTGTCACATATTATATAGCCACAAGCAAGTTTGTATAACTTTTGGACCAAAATGTTCGTTTTACGACCAAAATTTAAGATCTATGTTTTTGACGTGTGGTATGTAGGCTACGATTACGTTTCTCGGATTGCATCCACCAAGAATGAATTCTCGATTTGTACCACCCGTAGCCGCGAGTCGACCGAGTCGCGTGTTACCAAAGGTTTCGAAGGTTGTAGGCGTTCCGCAAGGCGGGCGCGCGGGCGCAAAAGCGCGAGTGGGTGAACCTGCTTCGCGCGCGCCTCGCGAGGCCGGCGCGTGACGTCACGAGGCGCCGTGACAGACCGGGCCGCGGAGCGAAGCCGGAGCTGAGAGAACTGCCACGCAACTGCGCGCGAAGATTTAGGACCGCGCCAACAGGGCCGACAGGTCAACGACCCGCTCCGTCGCGTTTCGGGCTCGTCCGGAAAATGAAAAAAACAAACAAATTAAAAAAAAAGGCAGAAAAGAAAGGTCAGAATCCAAAATGCTAAAATCTTTCAAGGATAGTTTATAAATTTTGAAACTTATTTATCCCATACAGGTTTACTAGTTATTTTCATGCATTTTTTTAGAAAACGTTATACAGTTTTAGTTACTGATTTAACCTAAACAAAATTACCACGATTATTGACAAGTTTTTTTTTCTTTTAAATAGATTAAGTAGATTTCAATCGTTTTTTTCTCTTCCCTTCAATTTGCCGCAATTTCGATTCTTTCTGTATATTATTATAAAGACATTTGAAATTGAGCATAACAATTTCATTAAACACTATGTTCCTGAGGTTGAAATTATGCTATTGGTGAATATTTAATTCCCGTAATGTATTTCTCGCCAACCATTTTGCCTTGATGAGCGCCAATATTTCTCTTTTAATAAACTTTGTTCGGTTTATTTTTTATCTCCTCAAATTAACAGATCTAAAACTTTATTCAACATTATCTGCTCCAATACGTTCGAGTGCTCCAGTTTCCAATTCATTGAAAGAGTCGCTATCATCCCGCAACCTCAAAGCTAAACTCTTGAAAGTGCAAGGCCAAACAAAGCGAAGTTCATCAGACCAACAGTTATAGAAGCCGTCTCATTCGCGACTGCGATAAGCGGGTGGGAGTTCCAGACCATTTCGTGTCCGGGAAACGCGCGCCGGCCGGCAGATAACCATGTCACGTCGGCCGACTCGGCTCCTTTTGGAGTATGACTTTTATAAAATGAATGAGACATTTGTCGCATGGTTGGGTTTGTTGTGGTGGCATTAGTGAGCAACTCCTATGTGTTTCTATCTTACCATTTTATCTTACCAGTCAAGCGTTGTGAAATTCCGAACTCCAGCCTTAGTAAAATCAATGTCACTACGTAAATCTATAATCCGCGATGCCTTATATACAGTATGTAGTAATTTACATACATTAAAAAACTTCATTAAAATATTAAGAGTTCTTTTTCGTTATAATAATTTAGACATTTTTGTACAGTAATGTTCACATACTCCATTCGCACATTGAAACATACAAAATCTGAAGTACTTTTACACACTTAGAAACTGTTGACCAGAGTAAAAAAGCACCAGTCTTTTTACGAGGAAATACGAGTAGCGATGTGTTGGCTTTTTGAAACTCATCGAAATGACTGGTCATTCTCACTGACCGTGAAAAGCTTTTCAAAGTCAATACCTCTTTGAAGTATATTCAAGCTTGAAGGTAACTTAAAAAGGTCGAAGATTGGTCATGTGAGATATCCATAACCAAGGAGCTCAAAGGGAAACAATGGCCAAAGGTTGATTGATTTTGTGCTATATAATGGAAAGAAAAAAAAATAACCAAACATTACATTGATGTATTGTGCATGTCATGTCAAAAATACATTCATAATAAATTATGGGAATAGTTCATGGGTTTTGGTCAATTACTCAGTTTGCCAACGTTTCCGAACTGCATTTTTTGCCTCTTCAGGGCTATGGAACACGTGAGTACACTATTACTAATACGAGGGAAAATAAGTTTCCCAAATGTTGGTAAAGTAATATATTAATTAATTGACCAAAACCCATGAGCTATTCCCATAATTCATGTGGACGTGAATACAAGAAGTAAGTTATAAAGGTTATCAATATTTTATTTAACACTCTCTAAACTATATTTATGAGAGTGAATTTGTACGACAAATTTTTGGTTGTAAGCGGCCGATAAAATGTAGCGCCTAAAATGGAGAACATAACCAACAGACTGGCACGTCTCACGACCTTTTTAAACAACAGCCAATTGACACGTTTTCTACGCATTGTATAGAGACATTACTACTAGAAGGGACCGCTACAGTTACACCTTTACAGATAGCTCATTTGAAAAAAATGACATCCTCACTATCTCTTGCAATGTCGTCACCCTGCACGATGTTAATTTGTTGATGTTAACCTGTCAAAGTGGTCCCTTCTCAGGTCCCATTCCTCTACACCACCCCGGCCCTGATCTACGGCTGAGCCTGCGTCGTGAGGCGACCCGCCCCGAAGCGCAAGCGACGCTCATCCGAATGGGTTCGAGCAGTTCGCCTCGCACTAAGAGGCGCGCGGGCGCAGCCGAGAACTTCCCGAGAAATTTGCATCAGTAGGAGAGTAGGGCGGTGCGAGGCGGGGTGGGGCGGGGCGGGGCGGGCGAGAACTTCCCGAGAAATTTGTATCAGTAGGAGAGTAGGGCGGGGCGAGGCGGGGCGGGGCGGGGCGGGGCGGGGCGGGCGAGAACTTCCCGAGAAATTTGCATCAGTAGGAGAGTAGGGCGGTGCGAGGCGGGGTGGGGCGGGGCGGGGCGGGCGAGAACTTCCCGAGAAATTTGTATCAGTAGGAGAGTAGGGCGGGGCGAGGCGGGGCGGGGCGGGGCGGGGCGGGCGAGAACTTCCCGAGAAATTTGCATCAGTAGGAGAGTAGGGCGGGGCGAGGCGAGGCGGGGTGGGGCGGGGTTGTGCGGGGCGGGGCGGAACGGGGCGGGGCGGGGCGGGGCGGGCGAGAACTTCCCGAGAAATTTGCATCAGTAGGAGGGGGGAGAGAGGGAGGGAAGGGGCGGGGCGGGGCGAGCGAGAATAGAGCTTACGAGCCGCGCGCCAATCCCCTGCCACTCATCGCTCCGCTATGCCACGCACTCTGCTTCTGAAGAGGTCGAAACGCACGGATGCAAGCCACTTTAAATCCCCGACCATCGAGATTAACTATCTATGAACACAATTGAAATAATCTTATACCTACTTTTTAACGTTCTTTATGAGATAGCCACAATAACATAGCAATTGTTTGCCATGCAAGATTACCCTAGTTACGAATAAGAGAAATTTGAGATTTTTCAAACTATTCTCAATTAACTAATTTGCATGGAAGATCCTGTAAATAATCGTAATCGTGAGCTGCCACCGATATTACGTGCTGTCATCACCGTTTCATGACTTCAACTTAGCATTTGGAATTGCCGTGTTTTACATTATTACATAATAAAAGACAATGTTTCTTTGTTTTCAGTTCGTGCTTAATGCGCTGCCGTACCGTTCATCAGATTGCGATAAAACTGTCAACTTGCTGCTTGCACGGGCAGAATATAGGCATAGTACGATGGGAATGTGCTATGCCTACGCCTGCTATGCCGTACTATGCCTACGCCTGCTATGCCGTACTATGCCTACGCCTGCTATGCCGTACTATGCCTACGCCTGCTATGCCGTACTATGCCTGCGCACAGAGACGCGCGTTGATGATGATTTTATGTAGATTCAAGGGCCCTGATCAGAGCGCTTTACGCCACTGCGATCTCTGCGCAGCCCGGCGCACATTGCAGTACGATTATTAAGACGTCTTCATTGCGTATTATGACTCTGCGATTGTGAAATTTCTCCCTGGAGAGACAGATACAGTGAGAGACTGAGGAAGACAGAGACGCAGAGAGAGAAACAAACAGAAGCAGAGAGTCGGAGAAAGAGAGCGAGACGGAGAGACGGAAAGAGACGACGACAGAGAGTAAGAACCACGCTCGCGAGATAAGTTATTTCTACCGCATACTATGGTCCCGTTGTTTTTTCTTCTTTTTTTCGAAGGGGGGGGGGGGCATTGAAGTTATTTACGCACTGTAAGCTTCCTAAGACTAACTATGAAATATTTAAAAAATACGCTAAAAGATTTGACTATACAGTGCACATTAAACACATTTCTTTATGTGAAACTAATTACGTTTTAAGATTCTTTATCGGCAGACAGAATGCATCTTAAAAAATATTCTCTTGCATGGTTTTGGAAACGTTTAGGCCCACTGAGCGGCGCCACCGTGCCCCACCCCGTCACCTTCAGCCGCTCCAAGCGAGGTGTGGCTCGGAATGGCATGCGCGCTTGCTCGGCGAAACAAGTTCGGACGACTGGCATTGTATGTTGCCATTATGCTTTATTGCTGTCGGGATCTCTGGACGATAGGGTCTTTTCAAGAAACGCAAAACCCAAGAACAAAACATTTTCTGTATATTTACATATCTCAATCAACTCTGTCGTACTCTTGACCAGACGAAATTCTCTCCAAAATGACGGATTGCTATTCTGGCTTTTAACTACGGGAACAGAAGAGGGATGTAAATTGGACATTGCTTCATATTAAATGCGTATTCAGTTCATTTTTACACTGAGAGAATTCGGGAGTCACCCGAGGTAAATATTTTGACTTTCATTCTCTCATCTCTTCCCTTATTTCTTCCCCGAAAACTCGTCACTACTTATTAATTTCGTTGTAACCGGTGTTGTGTGGCAGACTTACTAACTTCATAATTCAGTTCGTATTTAAAGGCGAAACGCAACTTTCCCACGCAAGATTTTTTCGCAGGTTTCTCAATCAACGTAGGGAATGATTCAAAACGCCTGGGCGGTTTTGGGTGCGCCCTCAGGCGCCACATCACCAATCCAAACAAATTGCGGGGTTAGAACGCGGTGTCGAACGCCCCCCGCTGTGGTCCGGCGCACGCACGGAGCGGAACCGCGGGGTAATTACGCCCTCCTCGCCGCTTCCCCGACACTTTCCGGCGCCCGGCCGGCGCGACAGGTGGGAGGAGAGAGGAGGGCCCAGGCCGAGTTCCATGGTGTGCGTGTGTGTGTGTGACAGAGAGTGAGAGAACGAGAGAGAGAACGAGACAGAGAACGAGACAGAGAACGAGACAGAGAACGAGACCGAGAACGAGACCGAGACCGAGACCGAGAACGACACCGAGAACGAGACCGAGACCGAGAACGAGACCGAGACAGAGACCGAGACAGAGACCGAGACAGAGACCGAGACAGAGACCGAGACAGAGACCGAGACAGAGACCGAGACAGAGACCGAGACAGAGACCGAGACAGAGAACGAGACCGAGAACGAGACCGAGAACGAGACAGAGAACGAGACCGAGAACGAGACAGAGAACGAGACAGAACGAGACAGAGAACGAGACAGAGAACGAGACAGAGAACGAGACAGAGAACGAGACAGAGAACGAGACAGAGAACGAGACAGAGAACGAGACAGAGAACGGGACAGAGAACGGGACAGAGAACGGGACAGAGAACGAGACAGAGAACGGGACAGAGAACGAGACAGAGAACGAGACAGAGTTGGCAATACGTACACGCTGCTATGACATAGCGGCGGTGCCACGAGGTGTAATTTCACCGCCAGTGCAGGTGACGACGTCCCAAACACTAGGGCGGAGGTCGACAAGATTATCTGCCGGCTTCGGTGCTTAAGGGATTGAGCAGGAGGCATGTGCGCGAAGTCGAAGTTGTTCGTTGAAATTCTGAGCGAGGTTTTGGGGTATTCTCTGGGTGCCTGCGGGTAGTTTGTAACGGCGTCACGAATCATATTCCAACTATTATTCCATCCATCACTATTCGTCTCTGAACAGTATTCATCGCCCATGATCTACCAAGAAGTACCTAGTATCTGGCAAGTTCACACCCCTACTTTGATCGTTTACCCAGGGAAGGTGGATATCGTGAAGGTGCACACTTCCCCCATCATCTACGCTCAGAAATACTTATTACTTGAAATCACGACACGCATCAAATGACAAGAGAAAATGCATTGGCGATAGTAGTAGAAACGAGGGTTGTCTTGTTGGTCGTGACATAGGCAGGAATTGCATTGATTGTGATTGTAACTAGAACAATGCTAGTAGTTTGGTCAGACACAGGAACATATATTAATGGTAAGCGTGTTGGTAGATAAAACTATACTGAAAGTGTTTGTGATCAAGTGGCGGTGGTAGCTAGAGAGGCGGCAGGCAGAGAGGGGTCAGCAAATGTGGTGAGAGAGTTGCTATTGTTATGTTGGGGATTCAATGCGAAAACGTTCAGAGCAGAAGTCTGTAGTGTACGTGGGTTGTGATATAGTAAACGTATAGCTTTATGAAGGCGGTTAACACCGAACGGCAGTCGCGATAGCAAGAAAGATTAAGATGGAGGTGTGGAAGATGATAGTTGTGGCGGTGCCAACGCGTGTAGAAACACCTTTCTACCTAAATTATTTATGTAATTACTGAGCGTCATACACAGCGTTTGAATGTATAAACATCGTCTTCGCCGTGGGTTAGTTCCCGTCCTTCGTGATCTACAAGATGTAATTTGCTCCAAGGGTGAGAATTTCGCACGATATCGCAAACACAAATCCACACGTTTGTTGCGCAATAATCTTCTCAGCTTCGCTTCACCTTGCCTTTTCTCAGAACTGAGATTCAGCAGTCCCGATAAGTACTGTGATTTACATGAACCATGTAAGCCTAAAATGTAAACGACGTACTTCGGCCTGGAATTAAATGAAAGTTTGTAACTGTTGATTGAAGAGTACAGCCGTCAGGTGCGGACGATAAAAATGCACACAGCATACAAATTATAAGAAACCGCGAACAGAAAGAAAAAAAATGGAATTGTGTCGATGCAAAATAACTAGACGCAAGGCCTCAGTGCTCATTTGCATGATGGGATTTTCCTTTTTCAAATGTTGGTAGTACGCGAAGCCACAAACTCGAGTGCGGGCGAATTCCTGTAGACCGAGAGAAGACGCGAGATACGGTTGCCTATTCAAAGCACTGGAAATGCGAGAAAACCAAAAAAGGATCGGTAATAACAAAGAGACTCTGTTAAATATGAAGAATGTCGGTGAAGAAGTGAGAGAAAAGAGGCAGAGTGGAACAAAGGGAAATGAAGGAAAAACATAAATTAGAGGCTGAACAATTCCAGGCCAATTTGATATAAAGAGCAAATATAAACAATTAAAGATAGAGATGAAGATTCAAGAAATAACAAGAAAATAGAGAGTTTGGTACCTGATAAAACTAAACAACGAAAAGTAATACGGAAATAGTAGCTATATAAAATGCCGACAAGATTCATTCATTCATTCATAGATTGGTGATTGCGGCCGCGACAACTGCTAAGATCATTGGTCTCGAAGGTGCATTGCCCGCTTTTATCGTGGTGGTGGAGGTGATCCTCCCCCGTTGGATGACGAGATCCGCCTTCGACATACACGTCGCCTTGAGGAAAGCTTCCCCAACCACGTATCTTCCACCAGCGGGACAAACTATAAGCTCCCGAGCGGTCTCCCGACAAGTGTGGTAGTATAGTGCACGTATGCATGTGCAAGCAAGGAGTGAGGACAGCGCAAGGAAGGGGAAGGAATGATCGCGCACGGTTAGTGGCCCATTAGTTAAGGCACTGTTCTGGCATACGCCCGATGTTGATCGGAGAAAACTACAGATCAGAGCAGCCGGCCGGGAGAATTCTCCTGCAGCTAATGTCGAAAATCCGGCCACCGTCAGGACCAACACTCTAGGACCTCCTGATAAGATATGCACTGCAGTGACATCAACTGATGGAAACGGAAAATAAGAACAGAAATTACTGGCTGAACGAGCAAATATAAACAATGCAAAATTAGAATAAAAGGTAGGTGTAGGTAATAACCAGGAAATGGGGATTTTGGAAAATGATAAAACTAAAGTAGAAGAAGAACCAACAAAAACGAACTGGTAGCTATTTAAACAGACAGAAGGACGGAGCGAGCACGAATTCAGAGTAATCAAACGACAGTGACAAAAACGAAATCAAGTAACAAATGGAGAATCATCGCCCTAAAAGAACAAACAACCGAAGAAGGGGAAGGAAAGAGAAACGACCGCACCTCCCAAACTACTGAAGGCTGGAGAATTACAACGCGGCTGAGGGCGTTGCCGCCGAGAGGAATCGGACGGGGCGGAAGAGCGAAGAAAGTCGCGTTCAGGCGCAAATTGCAAAAGTAACGAAGTAGTCGCCGCACCGACGGAGGCGTCGAACAATAACCGGTTAACCAGCGCGCCGCGGGACGCTGAGAAATTGAATTTCTGAGTGGCTGCGCCGAGCCGGCGGCGGCGACGACGCCTGCACGCGCCATAGCGCTCCCCAGGCGAGACTTCTTTCGCGAGCGAGACGAGACTTCTTTCCCCGAGCGAGACGACACTTCTCTTTCCCCGAGCGAGACGACACTTCTCTTTCCCCGAGCGAGACGACACTTCTCTGTCCCCGAGCGAGACGACACTTCTCTGTCCCCGAGCGAGACGACACTTCTCTGTCCCCGAGCGAGACGACACTTCTCTGTCCCCGAGCGAGACGACACTTCTCTGTCCCCGAGCGAGACGACACTTCTCTGTCCCCGAGCGAGACGACACTTCTCTGTCCCCGAGCGAGACGACACTTCTCTGTCCCCGAGCGAGACGACACTTCTCTGTCCCCGAGCGAGACGACACTTCTCTGTCCCCGAGCGAGACGACACTTCTCTGTCCCCGAGCGAGACGACACTTCTCTGTCCCCGAGCGAGACGACACTTCTCTGTCCCCGAGCGAGACGACACTTCTCTGTCCCCGAGCGAGACGACACTTCTCTGTCCCCGAGCGAGACGACACTTCTCTGTCCCCGAGCGAGACGACACTTCTCTGTCCCCGAGCGAGACGACACTTCTCTGTCCCCGAGCGAGACGACACTTCTCTGTCCCCGAGCGAGACGACACTTCTCTGTCCCCGAGCGAGACGACACTTCTCTGTCCCCGAGCGAGACGACACTTCTCTGTCCCCGAGCGAGACGACACTTCTCTGTCCCCGAGCGAGACGACACTTCTCTGTCCCCGAGCGAGACGACACTTCTCTGTCCCCGAGCGAGACGACACTTCTCTGTCCCCGAGCGAGACGACACTTCTCTGTCCCCGAGCGAGACGACACTTCTCTGTCCCCGAGCGAGACGACACTTCTCTTTCCCCGAGCGAGACGACACTTCTGTCCCCGAGCGAGACGAGACGAGACTTCTTTCCCCGAGCGAGACGAGACGAGACTTCTTTCCCCGAGCGAGACGAGACGAGACTTCTTTCCCCGAGCGAGACGAGACGAGACTTCTTTCCCCGAGCGAGACGAGACGAGACGAGACTTCTTTCCCCGAGCGAGACGAGACGAGACGAGACTTCTTTCCCCGAGCGAGACGAGACGAGACGAGACTTCTTTCCCCGAGCGAGACGAGACGAGACGAGACTTCTTTCCCCGAGCGAGACGAGACGAGACGAGACTTCTTTCCCCGAGCGAGACGAGACGAGACGAGACTTCTTTCCCCGAGCGAGACGAGACGAGACGAGACTTCTTTCCCCGAGCGAGACGAGACGAGACGAGACTTCTTTCCCCGAGCGAGACGAGACGAGACGAGACTTCTTTCCCCGAGCGAGACGAGACGAGACGAGACTTCTTTTCCCGAGCGAGACGAGACGAGACGAGACTTCTTTCCCCGAGCGAGACGAGACGAGACGAGACTTCTTTCCCCGAGCGAGACGAGACGAGACGAGACTTCTTTCCCCGAGCGAGACGAGACGAGACGAGACTTCTTTCCCCGAGCGAGACGAGACGAGACGAGACTTCTTTCCCCGAGCGAGACGAGACGAGACTTCTTTCCCCGAGCGAGACGAGACGAGACGAGACTTCTTTCCCCGAGCGAGACGAGACGAGACGAGACTTCTTTCCCCGAGCGAGACGAGACGAGACGAGACTTCTTTCCCCGAGCGAGACGAGACGAGACGAGACTTCTTTCCCCGAGCGAGACGAGACGAGACGAGACTTCTTTCCCCGAGCGAGACGAGACTTCTTTCCCCGAGCGAGACGAGACGAGACGAGACTTCTTTCCCCGAGCGAGACGAGACGAGACGAGACTTCTTTCCCCGAGCGAGACGAGACGAGACGAGACTTCTTTCCCCGAGCGAGACGAGACGAGACGAGACTTCTTTCCCCGAGCGAGACGAGACGAGACGAGACTTCTTTCCCCGAGCGAGACGAGACGAGACTTCTTTCCCCGAGCGAGACGAGACGAGACTTCTTTCCCCGAGCGAGACGAGACGAGACTTCTTTCCCCGAGCGAGACGAGACGAGACTTCTTTCCCCGAGCGAGACGAGACGAGACTTCTTTCCCCGAGCGAGACGAGACGAGACTTCTTTCCCCGAGCGAGACGAGACGAGACTTCTTTCCCCGAGCGAGACGAGACGAGACTTCTTTCCCCGAGCGAGACGAGACGAGACTTCTTTCCCCGAGCGAGACGAGACGAGACTTCTTTCCCCGAGCGAGGCGAGACGAGACTTCTTTCCCCGAGCGAGGCGAGACGAGACTTCTTTCCCCGAGCGAGGCGAGACGAGACTTCTTTCCCCGAGCGAGACGAGACGAGACTTCTTTCCCCGAGCGAGACGAGACGAGACTTCTTCCTCAGACCGAGCCTTAGGCGACACTTCGCCGCGATCCCCACTGCTTCCCCGAAATCCAATGTCTGCTGGACTACTCGCAATTCTTAGGTTTCGGTTTTATTACATTCAAGGCAAAAACCCACGCACGTATGCGTGTTCTTAAATCAAGTCAGAGTGTTATTCAATGGTTTGTGTTTGAATGATTTTGAGATGTAGGTGGTCGAGGCTGAAATGAACTGACTTAATATATATTCATGTTTATAATTAGCCATTAATTATGGCTTCCATATTTCGCCAATAAAACTATTTTGTTTTTGGTATTCTTTGATATTATCTGAATAGAAATTAGTTATCTACTCTTGAATATCAGGTTCTTTCCTTGTAAATTTGTTATGATCTGCACCTACTTTGCTGTCATTGTTCCAATTCCCGAGGAACAATGGCAGACGGAGAAATTTAGTAATCGTCTTAATCGATCAGATAAATCGTCGTCTCTAACAGATCGATCGTCTTAATCGATCTAATATTTCAAAAAACCGCACAAATTTTTGGATTTTTTTTTTTTGAACTTGTGAGAGTAATTTATCATCTGGACAATTACAGTATTCACATGTGGGTCAGTTATTTAATGGTAATGAAATAATGAAACATTACTTATCCAAAATGAGTTGCTCACCTCTCTCAAAAGTTCTGTCTGGCAAGGAATGTAAATCAGTAATTTCACTTCAAAACCGTCGCAAATCTACATTCCATTCATTTTCGTAAACTGTTCGCAGTACTATTGAATTTAATAGTAATTCACGTTTAGAAACAAGAAAAAAGAAAAATTCTTATTATTTTTTTCAATTCAAACATTTACGAATAAACATTTGTGAAAAAAGTCATCACTTTTTCATTCACAAGTGACATATAGAAGCAGACGAAACAACCTCACCAACGCTTTAGGCAAACAAGCGTACAATCGACTCGAATAATTCATTTTCACTTTACCCATATATTTTATGACGTCAACTGTATACAAAGTCAAAGGTCAACGTATCACACATACACATTTAATGTGGACTACTCAGCTAAGCTGTGTACAGAGATAAACATGTTGACCACGTTGTAAATGTTAACGACTTCTCCCAAACGGATTAATGACCATCAGTTCGATATGAGTGGGAGTTCACATACACATACATAGGAAGACGCGTGGTCAGTTCAGTGTCGTATTGAGGACATGCAATATTTTCAAGGAAGTCCGTCTTAACAGCAGCGAGATTAAGATGGCGCGGCATTACTCTTCTAGGCTGTACTTTTCCGCATATTATAGATCCTAGATAGGGACAATCAAGAGCACAATTGTTCTTAATTGGTGAAATTAAAAGAATAAAACAAAATCTGGAAACAAAATTGGAAAGGAACAAAGAATTACGGAAAGATCTGCCAATACCAGTCAACTGGACAAAAATGGTAACCACTACAGACAAATTAATTTTGAACGTGTCGGATTCTCAAACCATTAAAATAGAGTGTGAAAACCAGTTAAAACCTAAAATAAAAATGGAAGAGAGATGAAAGAAGTAACATTAGTGGTCATTAATTATTACGATTTATAACAGTGTTATGTATTCTTCAACATGAAACCCTACCACATTGACAACCTTTACCTTGCGATTGGGAAAGGTTTCCGGTAAAAATGTACGTACCATACTTAAACTCACAAATTCGTCGTGTAACTTTCAGTAAACAACCTTTCAATGCTCAACTTCAACGCCCACCCATGCTTTCCGAAAGCCATGAAACCGAGTTGAGACTTTGGCGAAGTCAGGGGTCTAAATTTAGGACGGCGCCGTGCGCGGAGTGGCGTGTCCAATCCGATCCGCCGCGCGTATGGAGGAAAGCGGCTTCTTCGGCAGCGGATGCGGGAGAGCGGGACAGGAAGGGAGGGGCGGGGCGCGGCAGAGCGGGATGGGACGTGGAGTGACGGTGTGGGAAGGGGTGGAGCGGAGCGGCGCAAGGGAGAACGGTGCTGTGCGTGGCGGGGCGTGTGGGGCGCTGCGGGGCGGAGTGGAGCGAGGCGGAGCATGGCAGGGTCGGGTGGAGTAGGGCGGAACGTGGAGAAACAAGGCGGAGCGCGGCGGTGTGGGGCAGAGCGGGAAGTGCGGCGGGGCGAAGTGGGAAGCGAGGTGAACGCAGCGAGGCGGGGCGGGACGGAACGGGATGGGGCGGGGTGGGGTGGGGTGGGGTGGGGTGGCGTGGGGTGGGGTGGGGTGGGGTGGCGTGGGGTTGGGTGGGGTGGGGTGGGGTGGGGTGGAGTGGAGTGAGGTGGGGCGGAGTGGGAGGGCGTGGCGAACAGGGAGGGCAGAGCCAGAGGGAGTGGGCGGGGAGGAGCGTGGCGGTGCGGTGCGGCTCGTAGCGAGGCGTAGACGTGGGAGCGGTGTGGGGCGGAGCGGGGAGGGAGCGAGGAAGAGCGGGACGGGGCGGAGGAGGGCGAGACGGTGCGGGTGTAGTGGAGACGGAGGAGGTATGGAGGAGTGGGGCGGAGCTGGGAGCGCAGCCGGGCGGAACGCAGCGGTGCGGGGTCTAGGGGGGAGAGCGGGGCGGGAAGCGAGGCGAGCAAGAGTGCGGCGGAGCGGGGAAGAGTGCAGCCGAGCGGGGGGGGGGGCGGAGCAAGTCGGAGCGGGGCTGAGCGGAGCAAGCGGGCCACAGCGTGGAGGAGCGGGGCGGAGTGGGAAGCGCGCCGGGGAGTGGCGGGGCGGGGCGGGGCGTGGCGGGGCGGGGCGGGGCGGAGTAGCCCTTGTTTACGTTCGCGGGCCGCGCGAAAGCCAGGGCGAGGACAGCAGCCGGTCAGGAAATTGGCCCGGTCCCAAGGGCCCCACGCCGGCGCTGGAGCGGGCGCACGCCGAATGACTCCTCTCTCCCAGCAGACCGTTCGGATTTCAGGCTGCTGTTGCCACTGTTAACATACATTCTACGTACGAAAGCAGAGAAAATGAAAAGGCAACGACCGAGAATAAAACAACATTGAGGGGGACGATTTGAGGCGTTTGCGCCGTAAAATTGATGCACAGAAAAATAAAATAAAATAATATTGTCAATAGTTTGGATTTCAAGAACGTGATTTAGGAGCTACTAGTTTAGCGTCGGGGTTCCCAACTAGTACGCCACAGTGGGAACATTCCCCGAAGTTAGACAAACGCCGCAACTGGAGAAGAACCCAAAGCTGCGGTTCCGACGGAGCGGTTGACACGCGAGGAGAAAGGACAGCTAGGAGGCGGCAGCGCGGCGCAGGACACAAGCCGTCGGCGCCGGAGGAGTGTCGCAGGACAGACAAAACAAAGGAGCAAGAGAACAAGAGGGGGGTCTTGAGAGGATCAAGTAGATTGTGTTTACGTGTTATTGCTGTGTTTTGAGGAGATTCGGTAACACACGCGGGTAGCTCTTTCAGATTGAATCGAAGTTATGAATATAGATTTAGAACGAGAATTTTTACATAAGAAATGAAGTTTTCGGACATGAATTTGTTCACAGGCGGTAGGGATAACACAACTTCTTGTGTCATTTACCACTTACACGGATACACAATATTTTACTATTCCGAAGTGTTGACGATGTTTGCAGTCGCATGTTGAATCAGTGGTCGGGGTTGCATGGGTCATCCAAGCGTAATTAAGATATCAGAAGTCACAACATGTTAATAAAGTGTTAAAAAGGGAGGAATATTTTCTACGTGTGTATACGCAGATTGAGCGCGGATTTAGTACAAACAGCTGGGTCCTTTTCCACATTGAAAGCACACAATTGCTAACAACTATAACAACCATAACCATTTCATACGATAATATGGGAAAACCAACTCTGCACACTAAGAAGAATAATTTTGTCCTAGAAGCAGGAAATAAACATATTCCTGGAATTCAAATTTATATCTATCTATTTAGCGGTTTTTTACAGCCTTGGCCGTTTTCCGCATCCCAATTTCCATGCCTCTTTATCCCATACATCGTTTTCTTCCATTTCTCTTTTTTCCATGGCTTCAGTTATTGCCATGTTCCATGTTCTTCTCGGTCTTCCCCTGTATCTTCTTCGATTTGGTATCCACTCCCAAACTTTTTGAGGAAGTCTATCCGATTTCAACCTTCTCATATGTCCATACCATTTTAGTTGTCTCATTTCGATTGTATCGTTCAAGGTTGTTTGCACTTTCATTTTATTTCTTATTTCATCATTTCTTATTTTATCTAACAGAGAAAGTTTACAACATCTTCGCCAGAACATCATTTCTGTTGATTGAAATTTGTCTTTCAATTTTTTTGATAATGTCCAGACTTCTGCCCCATAGAGTGTGGTACTCTCTATGAACGAGCTATATATGCGTTTCTTTGTTTTCATTGAAATAATTGAGTTCCATAGCACTGGGTTCAACTGCCTGGTGGCTATTTTTCCTCTTATATTTTTATTTTTCACATCCCGTTCGTCTCTACCATCTGCTGTTAGTGTGACTCCCAAATACTTATATTGTGTTTTACCTTTAATTATTCCTATACTAGTCTCTAAATCATGGGGCATACCCCCCACCACCATATATTCAGTTTTGTGTAAATTTATTTCCATCCCCCATTTTTCATACTCTTCTACTAATTTTCTGAACATATAAGTTACATCGTCTTCATCTTCAGCCATTATCACCTGGTCATCTGCAAATAGTAGACTAAACAATGTTTCATCACCTATTTTCACACCCATGCTTCTGCACTTTCTTTTCCATTCTTTTAAGGCTTTATCAATGTATATCTTAAACAGGGTTGGAGATATACAGCAGCCTTGCCGTAATCCTTTATTTACTGGGAAGTTTTCTGATAGACATTTTCCCACTTTTACTTGACTTTTGTTATCTTTATAAAGTTGTTTGACTGCATTTATGTATGTTGTTGATATTCCTTTTTCTTCCATTGCCCCCCATACTTCTTTTACTGGTACATTATCATAAGCCTTTTTGAGGTCAATGAAAATTATGTGAAGTTCTCTTCCTCGCTCAATTGTTTTTTTCCATCAGTTGTTTGAGACAGAAAATATTGTCAATACACGATCTTCCTGGTCTAAAACCACTTTGCTCTTCCGAGTCTGATGTTTGCATTTCAATTCTATTCTTTAGCACTCGTCCATACAGTCTAACCAAAGATGAAGTCACACTTATCCCTCTATAATTATTACAATCTTTTTTACAACCTTTTTTGTAAATTGAATTTATGTAGGCTAATTTCCATATTTCAGGCATTTTACCTCCTTTTAAAATGCCATTGAATATTTCAGTAATTAATTCCAAACCTACGATAGGATAATGTTTAACCAGTTCTATGGATATACCTCCAGGCCCAGGTGCTTTATTATTTTTCATGTTTCTTAACGCTTTTTTTAACTCTTCCAAAGTCACATCTGGTATGATGGAATTTACGTGCAGTGGTTCATAATTTATTCCCTGCAATTTAGCTCTATTTTCTGTCAAAAGATTTTCATAGTATTTTTGCCATTTTTCAATACCAATTGGGTCTACTAAATGCCATTCTTGGGTTGTATTCAATTTCATGGAATGTAACATTTTCCATGCCTCTCTGGATTTGGTGTTACCAATGCACTTGTCTAATCTGTCACATTTTTGTTCCCAGAATACATTTTTTGCCTTCTTCACTTCTTTCTTGACCAAATATTTCATTCTGTTGTATTCACTTCTGTCTTCTAAATCCTTTGTGGAAAGCCATCTCAAATATAACTTTTTCTTTTCTTCGACCAGGTTCTTTATATCTTCTGTCCACCACAAGTCTTTTTGTTTATATTCACATTTTCCCTCCTCTCCCAAAGCTTCTTTAGCGGCTTCATGAGTGCATTTTTCTAAAAACTGGTATTTTTCTTCAGAATTTCCTATAGGGATGTACTTTAATTTTTCTGCCATGCGCAATTTGTACAAAAATGCAATGGAATCATCTTGAAGGCTCTCAATATTGTATTTCGGCCACATCTGACTCTCTATTTTTCCACCTTTTGTACTTGGTTT
Source organism: Gryllus longicercus (assembly GCA_038098605.1). NCBI lineage: Eukaryota > Metazoa > Arthropoda > Insecta > Orthoptera > Gryllidae > Gryllus > Gryllus longicercus. The sequence continues at coordinate 37,007 of JAZDUA010000923.1, forward strand.
TGTGTTTCCGTAACTTTTGAAGTACGGTTTATACATAAGGTAAGCTTTTCCTTTTAGTAGGTAGTGATCTGATCCACAGGAAGCACCTCTTTGAACCCGAACATCGCTCCACTTTATTGATGACTGTTGTTTAGTAATTATGTAGTCAATTATTGATTGCAATTTTCTAGTGGGTTGGGTCCACGTGAATTTATGTATTTCTTTATGTGGAAAATAGCCATTCAATATTTTAAGGTCATACAGTTCACATGTCTCTATAAGTCTTTCTCCGTTGTCATTTAATACATTTTCACCATATCGCCCCACAACATTATGCGCCATTCGTTTTCCAACTCTTCCATTAAAATCACCTAGAAGCACCACTGCTTTGCGATTTCCAATAGAGTCCAGCAGCATAGTCAGTTTCTCTAAAAATATATCTTTTTCTGCAACACTTGCATCGTCTGTTGGAGCATAAATTCCTATAATAAAAACATTGCGTCCTCTTAGTACAAGTTCGAGACATGCTATTCTCTCATCAATTGCTACCCAGCTTTGAATATTTTTCTCCAATCTTTTATGTACAGCTATGGACACTCCTGCTCTTGCTCGCTTTTCTTTTCCCACTCCGCTAAAAAAGTGAACATAATTTCCTTTCCTTTCATTTCCATTTCCCTTCTTTTTTGTTTCACTCAACACTATTATATCCATGTTAAACTCCTCTATTGCATTCAAATTTATAACTCTCCACAAAATATATAAAAAAAATACTTTTCCGCATTTTAATTTCGGCGTTCACTTGTTATAAATTACTTCAGTTCAACGTACCAGCAAAGTTAAAAGGCGCTGCGTCAAATCGTATCACGTCGTGTCAAGACGCATCACGTCGCATCACATCACGTCAGCTCGTGCCGTGCCCTATGACGGCGCATCAAGTTGCATCACGGCACGTCACGTCACGTGACGTCACGTCGCACCACGTGACGTCACGTCGCACCACGTGACGTCACGTCGCACCACGTGACGTCACGTCGCACCACGTGACGTCACGTCGCACCACGTGACATGACGTCGCACCACGTGACATGACGTCGCACCACGTGACATGACGTCGCACCACGTGACATGACGTCGCACCACGTGACATGACGTCGCACCACGTGACGTCACGTCACGTCACGTCGCGTCGCGTCGCGTCGCAGTCCCAGATGAGAGTAAAAATAGCGGCGAATCAAGGCTGTAATTCTGCTACGGAGCCCTCGGTTAGCGGCGTTACGCCTGTCGGCGGCGGCTTCAGAGCTCGCGCAGCAGGACGAATCCGCGGCAGGTGCCCGGCGTCTGGGAGCGCACTCGGCAGCGCCGACAGCCCAACGAGCGAGGGTGGCGGCCTGCCAGCACGTCCCCCGGCAGCCGGGATCTCCTGGACCCCAGCACCCGGGATGAAGTCAGACCGCTTATTTTCCACTTCTGGATTCCAGGGCTCAAATCTCGATCGATCCGTTTGATGTGGACGATGAGTTCGTGGCAAGTTTGTTTAGGGTTTCCCCAGTATTCTCTGCCTTTCATTCCGATGCATCAAACCTTTCGTCTTAGGTGTGCCACAAGGCTTGCATATACGATCATAATAACGACAAACGTACACCATGCATCTTTTGGAATAAAAGCGCCACGAGCGGTATACTGCCCATAAGCATTCGGAAAAGTCGGAAAGACACCACATCAAATGAATTACTACGAAAGTTTTTTAATTCATGCATGAAAAACATTTTTCTTGCGTGAATCTTATCACATCATCACTACTTCAATCTCAGGAGACTTGTGGAACAACGGGATAGGCCATTACAGAATAGAAAATCAATCCATCGCCAGGATGGTCATGGGGCAGGTTAGGAAAGGAACCTAGCACGCACCTAGATCAACTTACAAGTTATTTGCCATATTCATTAGATAATGTCAATATTCCTCTACAGTTTGTGGTAGACCAGGATCTCCCCGTCTACAATGTATCAGTTACAGACTAACCTATACGTGTTACCACGCACGACAATAAAATTTTAATGAAAGTTAAGACAGTAATATACAAAACAAAGTTGATTACACACGTCGGCGCGCAAGAAAATCGAATCTCTAACTGAACCGAAGACAATATTCTTGATTCAGTTTCAGACAAAAAATCGACATCATTCACTGCGTAAATAACGAAATGAAATCGTTGACAACTAATTTTAGGTACTATTTACAGACTTATGTACTTTGAGACAATATTTTTCCCTGGTAACTTCACTACATTCCAATTTAAAACAGCCGAAACGCTAATTCGTTGAAACCCCGTCCACAGCCAAAGCTACGCTTCGACCGAACAGCTAAGTGCTGCCTGAAATGAAACAGCTCAACTTCACAGCAGCGTACACTGATTGGTGTGACATCCCCAGCTTCAGCGGCGGCCCTTTGCCTTCACCCCCCACCCCACCCCACCCCTCCCCTCCCGCTCCCCCGCAGGCGGCGCCGCTCGTTCCGGGAACTCGTAACCAAGTTACGAATCGCGTAATACATTCCGATTCTGGGCGAGGGGGCAGGTAATGGATAAAGTATCCAGCGCCCGAGCACGTAATTCGGTACTTAGGTGGGCGTTAAATTGGCCCGTGTCATAATTTGCCTGGGGGGGGGGGGGGGCTAATTCGCCCCCACGGCGCGCGCGGGGGTCTGGCTCCTGGGCTGGAACGAGGCTCCTCTCGGGAGTCGTTTGGCGTCGTGGGGGAGTGGCAGAAGTACGTCCCCGCACTCAGAGCCAGGAGCTCAGGATCGGGGCGAATGCGGGAGTTAGGCGGTTAGGTCACGAATTCCCCAAAGTCGCGGTGAAGAAATCGATGGTAGGCACCTTGCATTACAAAATCGAAGCCGACCTAACTTACTCCGTATCGATAATTGAACACTTCAGTTCTATTCAGATGCAGAATCATCAACTCTCTAATTTTCTCAAACGAAACCCATCCTTCTATCCGTGGCCCCACTAAATTCAAACCATACAAAGTTATTTTGATTTCGGATTCAATAACAAAAAAATTATACACCTTCATGAAAATTGCACAAAACTGCACGAAAAGTAATTCTGGCGTTGCGCGGCCATTATAATGTGTAATGACTAATGGTTGTTACGCTTCACACACGTTCCGTGGTAAACGAAAGAAGAATTGCTCTGTCAAAAAACTGACCATACTTCTTTAGCGCCCTGTCATCCTTATAGGGTCGCTATCTAATATTGTATACGTTGAACCAAAACAAGAGTGTGATCCCTTCTCCAATATGAATTCCTAGTTGCGCCGATACCCCCGCCCCTTCCCCACTGCAATATCAGACATGGGTAACTATCTTTTATCAGCTGGAGATCATCTCCTGCCATCCACGTTGAAATACCTGCGGGCAAATAAGAGGTTTGAATATTTTTTTAATTCATTACAAACAGCTGTTTCTAAAACAACCCCTAACGCTTTCTATTTCCAAAAATCAATTACACTCAAACTGGATGTAAATCACATGAAAAGGACCATGTCCTATATACCTAGATAAGTCCATTATGTTCCCTGCTAGTCTTTTGATAGCAATCTCTCTCTCTCTCCTGGTGTTCTTGCAACGACGATTCTAGATATCTACCCTACGTTTTCAAGATTTTGCAAATTCACAGCCTATTGTACGCGAAGCACTCTCTGATAGAAAATACTACAAAGCGCTCAGAAGCGGTGACGATGCTCGAAAACATCCAACTGTCATCAAAAATTAACTGAGGTCGCGCAGCGAAGTCCGGAAAATTCAGTGTATGTTCAAAAGGGTTCCTCGCAGTAATTATGTAATGTATTGGTTCAGTAGTTTCAGTATTTCTCCTTCACAGAAATCATACCACTCAGGAATTTCTGAAATACATTTGATTAACTTGTTTGTCAGTACTCCAAAGTTTCAAAATCATGCAAGTGACTGTAGGAACACAAACAAACAAATTATAACATCCAATCATATTCACGTTGATTCAAAATAGATGTAGAAATAGATGTAGTAGAATGTTGCCTGGCGAAAAGGACGCTAGAGCATTAGGTACTTATTGTAAAATTCAAATCGCCATTCAAAATTCAAAACTCAATGTGATGCCCAAGATAATAGAGAAACATTTGAACTCATCAGTTTCTATATACACATACAATATTTTATATATACATGGAAGTCCGAAATCTTCGGGATTTACCTTAGTCTCGGCCCGTTAAGTGCCGCTTAGCGAGTTGCTGCAAATTTTAAGCTACTACTGATGATGATGTTGATGTTGATGTCGATGTTGTTGATGATGATGATAATAATAATAATAATAATAATAATAATAATAATAATAATAATAATAATAATGGTTAGTGTGAAGTCTTGGAGTACCAAGTTACTAATACACAGCGAAGAGGAAGTAGTAGAAACAAGAATTATTCAGATTAACAAGGGCATTTTTAAGGAAATACGCTGACCCTTACTTTGCATTAGTTTGATTCCGCTATCTAGACAGTTAACACACACCGATTATCTCTGTGGAAGAAATGTCCTAGAATGACATAAGGAATTAGTGGTAGCTGATGGGAACAATGCCCTTCCATACTGTACAATCGTGAGATGGACAGGAGAGACTTAGCGAAGTATGGCAACTAGTGATCAGCAACACACAGAACAACCTCCGTGAGTGTCTGGCACGTGTGGTGTTCAAGCTCCTGCTAGAGGAGGCAGATGATAGATGCTACAGGAGTCAAAGCGCGAAAGTGTATTTGAATACGAATACTATCTACACTAAAGTAGCATACGAGAAAGAAACCAGTGGTGCTACAGAGTGGCACAGATTTTCCCGTATAGTTTTCAACTTCTTTGGTCTGGGCTAGCTATGCGAACTTGCCAAATGCTCTTGCCAGTTGGCATCTATCGCATCCCAAAGTGTATTTTTTTGAAATTTTCTTAATTTTTCGGTTTCCTAAAACTGGAATGGAAATACAATTTTAACAATATTAAGGAACAGTAAAACTTCATCCTAAATGGCAATTTTCTTAAAGAATTTGCAGTGGTTTATAAGAAAATGGCGCTTTAGCGCTACTGTAAATTGGAAATCACACGTTTATTTAGCAACCGGATTTATCCACTTTTTCGTAGTCAAGCCCCGGTAATGATTTTATTTTGCCGAAAATCAGCCGTTTTTTCTGGCATTTTCCCTATATAACGGATAATACTCCGTATAATAAGTACGTATACGGGAAAGTAAAAATACACAGCGTTACATACAGACGGTACATGCAATCTGTCTTTGTCGCTTCAAACAACTAACGCAATCCACGAAAATCAAGTGTTTATTAAATTACTCGGATCGAATTCTCATTTCCTCAGAAATCTGTATCCCAACCATATCCACCTCACACCTCGAATACTATTTCGGAAGCCGTTCAAAATATACCGGTATTTCTCATTTATCAGCACAATTTACACCTGGATTCCATTATTCTCACGCGTTGTAGTGCGAAGAAGATTCCGTCATTTCAGAGAAAATCCGCAACCAATCTCATCCCCCTTCGTCGCTTGCTGACAACGGAGCTCTGGCATCGCGTACTTGGAATCGTGTGCAAGTTTTAGTGCGAAAACAGTGCCACTAGAGCCCAGGAAAATCAATGTTTGTGCCCGGAGCGATCTCATTCGATCAGAGGTGCATCGCGAAGGGAAGACTGATGATTCGCTACTATCTCACGAAATCTCCACGAGCTCGCACTTTAGCACTAGAGATGGTAGATTTTAGCAATTGCTAAAAAATGCAAAATGTTACCAAACTGAAAAAACAACATTGTAAGTTTGACGATCAGAGCAGTATATTTCTGAAAGTTTTCAATCTGCAATAAATTGAGAAATCGATCGCAAAATGCGAAATCACGTACAAAGTGCGAAATGGTCAAGAATCTTCGAAACAATTGCTAAATTGCACGTTATGATTTCACTCGAGTGCGCTCTCCATGGATGTGACACCGAGAACATATCAATATTCGAAAACATTTAATTTGACCGTGGGCAACAGTATAAGCTAATAGATTTTTCAGTCATTATAGTTTAGTTGTTACTGACTGAAGAATAGGGTAAAAGAAGCCAACATACGCTATCAGATAATTTTCCACTGATAGTGTTACATATTGATAATACGTATTTATATAAATTGATTTAACTGAACAAAATACATGATCTTTTCAAAGAATGTTGTGGTGATTTAATAAGTATTTACAAATTTCAAGACAATACTTGTCTTCTCCTTTCGCATATAGTGTTATACAGAATTCTGCAGTTCTAAGCAGGTCAAGATCATTCTAATGATTTAAAAATACTTCAAATACTTGTTGAAGTTCACAAATACCGAAATTTTAAATTAGTTTCCTTTATTTCCTGATTTTCATGGGAAAATCTAAAAACGATCAAAATATTTTTTTATCTCAACGTGTCGTCCCTTAATAATAATTTTCTCAAAAATGTAACAAAATGCTAAATCTTAATTTTATAGAGCTATAAAAATTCTATAGCCTTCTCTTTTTAATGCGATTTTTTAAAATTTAGTGTACTGATTTCTACAATCACTATCTATGACAAACATAGTAACTTTGAAAGTTATTCTTTTCGATGCATTTACTTCTAAATACATTTCTATTAATTTTTCATTATGCAACATTCAGTACTACAACTACTCTATAGGTTCGGTTTCCCGCCGAGCAGCGTTGCTTGTCACAGAGAACTGTACAAAAGACTTGAAGCTCCAGACGGTGCAGCTTTAGATAGATTCATTAGTTAGTAGGTTTTCTTATTCCATTTCCAGAATGTTTAACTTCGCCTTTTGTCGTTGTGCGTATAAAAATTTACATTTTGTTTCTCGTGAAACACGGGGTAGCGCATCACCTTAGGAGTTTCAACTTCGCCAACTGTCGTCAATTAAAAAATTCTAAAAAACTGTAGATCGTAAGTGGAGTGTTTTGTCAGAGTAATTCATAAGAGATGTGCCTCAATACATCAGAAAACTAGATATTTCAAACACTGAAGCTTTGTACGTACTTTTCAATATTCAATGCACTTTCCTGGTTTCAAGTCTGACATGTAAGTTAATCTTGAACTCTTCGCTTACGGTATGTGCAGTCATTATCCATTCTATTTAAGTTGTGAAATTGTATTTAATTACTGTACTTATCAAAGTATAAGTTACGTTACTTCCAAAGAGAATCATATTCTAGTGGTCCAAATGTTGGAGATTAATCAGTAGACTTATTTTAGATGTGTTAATTGTATATAATCTTATTAATTGACTTTATACTTTTAGAATTCTATTTTTTTAATTTTTTTCTTAAGACACAGTTTCAATAAACGAGTTAATTATCCAATATTCTTGTTTCATACGTGTTTATTGTGCATAAATCTGAATTACTTGTTTTACATTGTCTTAGAATTATGGTATAATAGTTTTGTTAAAAATAAGAAAAATACGACTACGATATTGTCTGGCTAAAGGTCTTTAATTTTCAAATAATAACGTATTCTATCCAGGCATTAACTCAGTCCATATTAACACGTATTCAGACGGAGCGAAATAAATAGCACGAAAGAGCGGACGCCGCCTCCGTGTCTTCGGAATAAATCTTCCTTGACTCGTGCAATACCTGCGAGGTAATTCCGAGAAAAAGAAATGTGAACGCTTCTCTCATTGTTCTAACGTCATGAAAGGTTCAAGTTTCCTGGCAGGAATTTTCTATTGTCTTTCAAAATGAATGTACTCCCTTCCACTGAATATTTCACGATGAAAACAATTTGTGCTGAGAATAATTACTGCAAAGAAACTCATTCTTGTCGAGAACCTAAACAAAACGTGCTCTATTCAACTCGTCCGTTTTGCGATGTCAGTTTAGACGGTGTAATTAAGCATTCGGTTCATTATACTGAATATTTACATGCAATTTCTAATTTAAAAATTCGTGTTGAGAATCATATTTGGAACAAGTTTGTTTTTACATGTATCAACCTTTTCTTGGTGGTAAAAAGGGGGATTAGCAGTAACAACACGATAGAAATGCAATATAAGCACATACTAAGAAAAAGTGGTATGGTATCGACTTTCATTATTATTTCAATGAAAAGCCATCAGAGCAGTTTATTATATTCAAGAATATTTTGCCCTGATACACTATTCACTCCTTAGTCGCATTTTTGATGAAACATGTCTCCTCCGTATCTAAGAAAATGAACTCCGGAGTCCTATCAAATGAAGGCTGTCTACAAACAAAACTTACTAGAACGCGCCTCTCAACCATTTTCGGTCCACAAATACAAGAGTGGCAGAAAAAAACAACAACAACAACGAAGAGTAGTTGCGAATATTCAGAAGCGGAGATCTTAAACAAGGATATGCCTCTTTAAACAAAGAAGCTTTTCGTTGAACGGGAATACTTTAGTAACTCTGAGACAGTTTCTAAAACTAGGTCGCGAAAAAAGAAAAAGAGGGAACGCAGAAAGAGCGAGAGAAATAGAAACATTATTCTGTTTCAAACTGTCCTCTACCGTCCCGTAGCGCACCACTCGTTACACTATGTCTTCCGCACGGTGGGTTTTAACGAAGGGTTCCTGATAAGCGGTGACAGCAGTGACTGGGATGTGGAAATGGAAGAAATGCTGGAGCATTAAGATAGCTTGAATACTAGAATGGCGAATACAGTGACGTTGTTCACGTTGCATGGAAGATATATCTGCTTCAAAATTATGCATTTTTGTATTAATTGAGGAACAGAAGGCTGTACACAGCAAGTTGCACGTACTGTGCGTGATATTGGCTCGAATTGACAGCCTTTAAACGTTAGAGTGGTGCTAAGTAACCTAAGTTTTGAAAAGTATATATCATTTCGCGAGTAGCAGCTGAAATTCACATAGAAATTAATTTGGCATTTACGAATGTTAAACGGGGATTGCCTCATTGATTGCCGGGGGAATCAGCGATATGTATGGGTATACTGATTTACCCGCCTCGGTTATTCGGTCAATTGGATTTCTTCTTGTTTCTTGATTTCACCTGCTTATTAGAACACATGCGGAATTCGTGGTGAGCAAACAGAAATCGGAGCAGTTATCTACGAGTTTTCTGTTTGCTCAAAACCTCACGTTCCACCATTTCTCCCTTATTTCGTAGAATATATTCGTGATTGATAATTTATTCAGTTATAGCCATAAGGCTTAAGCACTAGCATTATAATAAAGAATATCTTTTAGAATACACTAATTATAGTAATAACGAGTGATATTTAGCAACTGAGAAAACAATCTTTGAAGCATGGTTTGTGTTGTGTAAAGAGTCATGTAAATAAAATCTGATGAGTTACACACAGGGCAATAAAGATATCATAAAATCACCTTCACCAATACCTGTTATTTTCTCTACAGCAGAATTTCCAAGAAAATATCACAGGAAATTTCAAATAAAAGATATTAAAGTATTAGACATTCCCTATTGAATTTCCAGCAACCAATCCTGGCTTCTGAGTACTATATCGCTTATGAATTTGCCATGTTTATGAATATTTCTTTTAAGATTAATTATCATACCTTACAATTTTCAAATTTTATAAAAGGCAGAGAGAGAAAGAGGGGGAGAAAAATATGGAGAGAAAGAGGGAGCGAAAAATATGGAGAGAAAGAGGGAGCGAAAAATATGGAGAGAAAGAGGGAGCGAAAAATATGGAGAGAAAGAGGGAGCGAAAAATATGGAGAGAAAGAGGGAGCGAAAAATATGGAGAGAGAGAGAGAGAGAGAGAGAGAGAGAGAGAGAAGAAGAAAGAAAAAGAACAAAAACAGAGAGAAAAAGATAAAAAAGAAAGAAAGAAAGAAAGAGAACGGAAGAGAAGAGTGAAAGGAGAGAACGGAGAACGTCACAGGAGAGCGTCGCTGACGTGTCGCAGGCACCGAGAGCGCAAGGTGTCCGGGGAACCCGCGCGCGTCGCGTGCCGCAGACGACAGCGGCAGCGGCGCGGCGGCCGCCCGAGAAATTAGAGGGCGGTCGCGGGCGCACGCGCACCTGCCGCCCGTGGCCTGGAATGCCGGCACCGCCTCTAGGGATGTTGTTCTGGTCGGGCGTTTGTTTGAGACTCATCGCATGACTCACAGTCCTGATATCGCCTTATCCATTCTAATGTGCAGATTTATTAAGATTTTTCAGACTCGTTGCTTTCAGTTGATGAAAGACACTCGAATCAATATGTACTACATATAATGGTACTTATTATGAATGTATAGCACTCCTTGACTGATATTTCGTAAAGATATTTCACATCTGACTCAAAGTACTCGTACATTTGAAGGACATTAATTACTGTCCGAAAACAAACAAAGCATGTGTTACATCTCATTAAGAAACAAAACAAACATTGAAAAAGTTGTGACTAAAGTATGAAACTACAATTTACACGGAGTTGCTGCGGTATATTATTCTCATAAATTTTTGTTCAGAAAATATTCCAAAATTAATCAGGTAACGACTGGCCTGAAGTGCTCGAGTTTGTAGCTCCTGCGGCATAGATACAGTCTCAGAGGTTCGGGGAATCTTTTCTATGAAAACTCCAGGAGTGCACTTCAGTCTGTCTACAAGTTCATTGCCGGCAGCAACTTCTGCTCCGAGACGCAACCGACGTCGGCGGTGTAGTTCCAGGAACGCGGCGGCGTGGCGCGGCCATCGCGTCAGCTGGACGCGGCACTGCGCGGTGCTGACGCTAGTGAAATGGTGCTGGGGGAGGGGGTAAAGCCGTGAGCTTGGATGGAACGGGGCGGGAGAGGGTAGGAAAGGGCGGGGCGGGTACGACGGGACAGGGCGAATTGGCAAATGATGTGACACGAGATGGAATGGGCCGAGAAGAATAGAGATGGAATGGGACGAGATGGATCGAGATGGAACGGGACGAGATGGATCGAGATGGAACGGGACGAGATGGATCGAGATGGAACGGGACGAGATGGATCGAGATGGAACGGGACGAGATGGATCGAGATGGAACGGGACGAGATGGATCGAGATGGAACGGGACGAGATGGATCGAGATGGAACGGGACGAGATGGAACGGGACGAGATGGATCGAGATGGAATGGGGCGAGATGGATCGAGATGGAATGGGGCGAGAAGGATCGAGAATGGACGAGAAGGGACGCGACCGGACGGGACAGGGAGTCGCGCAGTTGGCCAATGCGGCAGGGGAGAGTCGCCACAGCAGCTTGTGCGAGGTGCGGCTAGAACTGACGGCGACCAGCCGTCTGCCGGACTCCATTGCACAGACTCGCCTTGCCGGTTCTTTACTCACAGCCGCTGCCGCAACGGCATACCGAGTGTTTGCGCTACCAGGTGGACGATCCTGGAACTGGCCTTTGTTCGCGGATCATAGAGGTGGAGACAAATTCCATTCCTCACGCGACGCAGACAAGGGAATGCAATATAGTGCTCCTCAGCAACTCATGACAGTTTTTAAGATTTCCAATTACTGAATACTTAGGCGTCTTCAGGATGATCATCAATCACAAATACGTTTATTACCACGAAAACTACAGTCAAGAAAAATCTGAATATGAAGATGATTAAACCAAATTGTAATTAAAAATGTAAGGAAAATATCGTGGAAGGAAATACAGGCCAATTCTGAAACATTAAACGAAATATCTTACGAAAAGAGGTTGAGAAGAATGATATCCGATATCTCAGCCGCATAGATTTTTACATCTCCTTAAATTCACCCACGAATGTACTACACAAAACAACACTAACCTTTTTAGGGAAGTATTTTGATATACTTCTAAAAATACTGATAATTTACTGAAAATGTTTGTGCGCAAAACGCTGTCTTTCTATATTCTCTTTGCCCCCTTTATTTACCGATGTCTAGTTTTCCGAAAGTTATAACATGTCGAAGCATTAACACACAAAAACGATGAAATTAAAACAAATTTTACGTAACATACATGAAGCAAAACACTCACGTATACAACCAGCCTTGAAATCACAAGCACAACCACATTTCCACGCCTAAACCTCGTACAAATCTTTAACTACACTATGTGATCAAAAGTATTCGGGCACGTGGCTGAAAATGACTTAGCAGTTCGTGGCGCCCTCCATCGGCAATGCTGGAATTCAATAGGATGTTGGCCCACCCTTAGCCTTGATGACAGCTTCCATTCTCGTATGCATACTTTCAATCAGGTGCTGGAAGGTTTCTTGGGGAATGGCAGCCCATTCTTCACGGAGTATTGCACTGAGGAGAGGTATCGATGTAAATCGGTAAGGCCCGGCATGAAGTCGGCGTTCCAAAACATCTCAAATTTATTTGATAGGATTCAAGTCAGGACTCTGTTCAGGCCAGTCCATTATAGGGATGTTACTGTCGAGTAACCACTCCGCCACAGGCCTTGCAGTATGAACAGATGCTCGATCGTGTTGAAAGATGCAATCGCCATCCCCGAATTGGTCTTCAACAGTGGGAAGCAAGAAGGTGTTTAAAACATCAACGTAGGCCTTAGCAGTGATAGTGCCACACAAAACAACAAGGGATGCAAGTTCCCTTCGTGAAAAAAAAAAAAAAAAAAAAAAAAAAAAAAACACGATCATACCATAGCACCATTTGGATACTTCTGGTCACATAGTGTAGGCTTCAAGAAAGCCACACGTGGGAGGTCGCAGGTGGCCAACCTTTCCCGCAAGCGGAAGCAGGGGATTCCCCGCCGGCGGCGAAGGCGCATGCGCCCATCAATTCGAATTTCCCCGCGCGCGCCCAGGCGGCCCGCCCACATAATTGAAAAGGAGCACGCGCGCTCCGGCGGAACACCTGCTGGGGGGCGGGGCGGGGCGGGGCGGGGCGGGGCGGGGCGGGAAGGCGCGATGCCCTCTGGCACACTGGGCCGAACCGGGCGGATATCGTTAACTCCAAAAGCAACTATAACAAAAGTGGGAGAAATATCAATTTTTAAAATTCAAAAAATTTAAATTCAATACTTTTAATTATGAAATTTTTAGATGCATAAATTACGAAATTGTTCAAATTCAAACAAATCTGGTGTTTTTATGGTAGGAAGTTAGTTAGTGATAGCAATAAATGCTTGTAAATAGCTTTCGTCAACTCCTAATTTTTATGTTTTGTCAGAAATACAACGTGTACTCTCTCCAGGACAAATTTTTATGATAAAATTGTAAATAAAAGTACATTTTTTTCAAAATAACTCTAAAACATTTAAAATAAAAATTAAAATCTAGGAATTTACGCAAGCAATACCTCTAACTTAATATTATATTAAAAATGAAGACAAAAATCATAATTTTCAAACTTTTTCATTTACTGTAAACTAAAAATTTGAATGTTATGATTGAATTTATAATCACTTGTGTCATTTTTATATTTACGAAGAATATCATTGATGTTTATTGTTAAAATATTACGTAGCGTAACTGAAACGCCTTTATCTAAACGAGTTAAAAGATTCGCAAATTAAATGTTTTCTTTTTATGAGCAAGAATCAACCATACCGATTTCGTTTTTCAAATGTTGAATTGCTTTGGCGCCCTTTTGCTATAAATTAAGTTCTCATTTAATTAATTAAAATGAAAGCAGACTGTAAAAAAGCACAAGAAATAGGAGGTACAAATACAACTTGCAACACGCGTTACTAGCGCGCAACTCGAAAACGATTTGTGATAGGCCCTTAATATACGACTTTCGTGCTCCTACGAGACTGGCAAGAGTGACATTTCTTAGAGCGTAGTACATTAACAGGTCCGAAATGGATCGTTTTCTGGGTGGGGAGCTCATCTGGGTATTCTTTCATTTGGAATCTGGGTATTCTTTCATTTGGAATCTGGGTATTCTTTCATTTGGAATCACATTTGGAATCTCAGCGTCGACTTGAAAATAATATTAAAAATTAAAAGCAACCTGAAGCCTCGAAAACTTTAAATGGTGGATAATTTAATATTATTTTGAACTATTATGTTTTATATTACTTTACGAATTATACATTTTTTGTTCGACTGAAATGCATGTTAGGAATCAGAAACAGAGTGGCCACTCATTTTCTGGAACAAATTTCCTTGACCTTTCTCGGTTTTGTAATGCAATTTTTCATGATTTTTTTTCAACATATTTTTTATTTATCAATTTTGTAAAGTATTTCACATTATTTAAAAGAAATATTTAAGCGAGCCTAATACTTTTTTGTCAGCTCTCTAATTTCATCGCTCAACATCGTGAAACACTCCAAATTTTAAAAAATCAACAAATAAAAATTGATCCATTGTTTTTAAGGAATAATCTTGGTTATATAACCGTCTCAAAATTTTTCCTGCCTTCTAACGATTTTTCCACAAATTCCCTGATTTTTTCCACAGCAACGGATTTCCCTAATTTCCCCGCGTTTTCCATGTTTTTCAGGAAGTGGCCACCCTGCGAGAGGAAGATTCGCGCTCGTATCGCTTGGGCCCACTGCGCGGGGCCGCGTATCGCTCTTTGATCTGCAGCAGGTGCCCCGCACACCGCAGCCGGACTCGCCGTGAATTGTATCGGAGGAACCTGTGCCTAACGCGAGGGCGATGGCGGGCGAACGCTGGACGCCGCCTTGTAAACAAGACGCACGGGCCGTAGTTTCCTAGACAGAAACTGTTTTAGAGGAAGCGCTTTTTTTCTTCTTTTCCTTCTCTCAACAGCGCTCCACAAGATGTCTGCAGGAGTTGTTTAGGAAGTCCCGCAACCGGTTCGCTGTCAGCGGCCTAAAATGCTTGGAAGCATTACATTATCGTTGTATACTGTGGATGGAAGAGGCCTCTTAGAGAAGTGTAGATAGTCATCAGTTGCACAACGCTTTGTTGGCCGGTTACAATTTTGTTCACTGATTCATTCAAGGTTTCGAATGTACCAACGAACTGCAATGAAATGTGATGACTTAAGAATTGTAATACATCCTTGGTTAACATAAGTATAAGAGTTTTATTTCATTCTTTTCGCGTTTCATTATTTAGAAAAGAGCAAACTTTTGTAAGAAAACTACTTTATAAAAACATTTTGGGACATCACATAACAGGCTGCATTTTACATTCTTGTACATATTATACCAATACATAAAGTTGTTTTCAGCAAAAACGAATACCTAGGTTTTGATGGAATTACATACACACTTTGAAGTTCTTGAGATCGAGAAGTATTTTATTTTTTATTTTTTTATTTTTAGAAGCGCCTGTTTGTCTAATTTTTCAACTGTGAACAGCACAAGCCCAAAATTCGCATGCAGAATTTCCTCTAAAATGAATTTTTTTATCTATCTGGTCGATCTAGAAGCCTCACGAATTTGATACTTATCTTTACGATACTTTCACATGAATTCCAAGGATATTCTCACAATTTTATAGAAAACTGTTACAGTTTTTACCACAAGTATTAGAGTAATCTCAAAAACACGATTTCAAATTATTCGTCATAAAATTCACATTTGATTTCTCAGTCTGTGCACATCTGTAACTTCGCACATATACCAGGATTAAGGTATATTAGTGCTGTTACAAAGATTGGTACAGATGGAGAGGAGATACACGTAGTTTTGTACCATTTCTGAATATTCAAAATTTCCATAAAAATATTATATTTCATACGCCGCAAGCATAAGCAATTCGCTAAGACACTCTTACTCAGATTCTTCTCTCGCGATGTGACCATCCACGACATTTCAAAGACCCAGAATTCCAATCCGCGATCTACGGTTTTAGTCGGGCCTGGCACATCCGATTGGCAAACAGGCGCTGAGCCGGGCTACAAGGAGTTCGCACCTGCGGCCCCTCAAGATTTATCGTTTCAGAGCGGAAACCTTTCGGGAGTTAGCGGGTTTGGAATGTACCAGGAGGACAGATCTTCACGAAAATTAAAACCAAATTTTATGTGGTATATTCTTTTTAAATAATTAAATCGTGGAAGAATAAAGGTTTACAATTAAATTAGTTCCAAATTATTCCAGTCTACAATTAAAAATTGGAGATTCTCAACTTATCAGCTGAACATCACCTGTTGCTAACGAGATGTTTTCCTATGGGTATTCAGCAATATAGTGTGGGGACGACCGAAAAACGTTCGTGTACATCCTGAGGGGCCGTGCCCACGTCCGTGTTCGCAAGACGTCTGCCCAACAGTTCAGCTGTCGCTCTCGCCGTTTCTCTCTTCCTTTTTGTGGCCTCTCCGGTTGCCCCCGCGTTTTCGCGAAGGCCCGCGCGCCTTTTCTGCTCTCAAATCTACAACGTCCGTCTCACTCGTACTGCGGTCAACCAGAATCTACTATTCATTGGCTGCATTGCACAAGGAATGTTTTTAAAACGGAGGAGGGAATTATTAGACAATTCTGTAAATAAATCACTACATTTAGCAAAATGTACGATTTCTTTTATGGTAAATAATATCGAACAAGTATGTTGCATATTAAGTATAAATGAAATGGTAAATAATTCATTGATAATTCTTATCGAGGTGTCTACTCACAAAAGAAAAAAACAAAACAACAACAAGAAAGCTAAACTGACGTCAGTTGTCTAGACTGCATCTCGTAATCCAGTTGCTCTTGAATTTCGAACGTTGAATAGAGGAGACAATTCATAATCATATAATGAAACAAATTGATACAAAACGTAATTAGAGAAACATTGAAATAAATGCTATATGTATAAGACAATTGTTTATGTAGGATGTAGCTAAAATATGTTTCCCTGTAAACAGAGTGGAGTTTTATTCATTTTTATCAACTATCATTTACATTATCATTTACAAAAAATATTTACAACATTTTGCTCTTACCTGTAAACAGAGAAAGGACAATTCAAGCCTACTACTAACACCACTTCTCTATTTACATATTTACATTATTTACTTCAATTACAATACATCTTTCTTATGAATTTTCAATTTATACTCATACGTATCTAAATTTCTTCCAACAATCGTACCACTCATTCCATCTCGCGATCCTTGGTAGAACCACGCGCCAAGGGTGGGAAGCCCGTCATGTTCAAATTAAAGCCGTATTTAAATAAATTTAAAAAAATAAGTTTTTAAATGAATTTAAAAATACGTACGTATTTAAAAAAAATATGATTTGCTAATTACTTCAACAATCATAAACAGTACGATCGCGACCTTGCTTCATAATCTGCGCTTTGTGCAGAAATATCGTGCGTTCGAGCAACAGGAGGAGGAATGTAACCTTCAAAAAACACTTCGAGGGGCTTAGCTGCGCCCCCACACCCCCCTCGAGCGCAAACACCACGAGGCGCTTTCTCCTCTGCACACACTCCGAGAGGGAGAACTGATTCCGAGTAAACCAGAAACCGGAATGCCACTAACGCACAGAATCTTGTCAACGTTCTCGCTGTCTGCCTGCCCTGCATCCATACAACTCCGCAAACACTCCACGAGAAGACAAACAAGAGTTGTGCAGAACGTTAAAGTGAAGAGGCAAGCTATTTCGCTTTCTCGAACTTCTAGAAAATCTGACATTTGCAATTGGTTCGCCAAATTAGGCATTATTAGTAGTCAGTACTTCAGCGTGGGAGAGAGAGAGGGTTCCAGTGTAGTCTTCCCTCATTCACCGGCAATGGAGAATGTTTGCATCGAGTACGATTTCTCTACAAAATGAATTGTGGAAAAAGTAAACGATTATTTTTAAAGCACTCGTGCTTTATTTTTGTTAATGAAATAATAGTGAAATTTTTCAGGAAATAAAATATTGTAATTAAAGATTTACACTTGTGTTACCAGAAACATTTTCAATTTATGAACTGTAAATTTATAAAAAAGCATAATATAATTATTATTAACGAACAAATTTGTATTTCCATACCTTCTGAAAGTCAAGTTCCTCACATCTTTTTCCTTTCAACATTCTGAACTTTCAATTTTGTTAATGCCGTTTCTCGAACCGTCTCTCACGACAAATAACTCGATTTCTTCCCTCAGGTAAACATATTAATCCACACAGCAATTGTCGAGATAGCTTCCCTGCAACATATCTCAGATTTCAAAAGTGAATACCTTTTTTTGACGTCTTGAACGCAATACATTTAGTAGAAAAACAGAATAGACATTGCAGATAGCATGGAATCTCTAGGAACTACTGTCTGTATGGTTTCCTCGGGTCCGCTGAATGAAAACCGAGATCCGAGGGGCTGTGTTGCTGATCCAGGTTGGGCGGGTCCGGGAGCGGCCGGGCGCAGTGTAGCGGATCCTGTGAGCGGTCAGGCCAGATTCACGACGCGGACACACCTTCCCCGCCCACGCGTGCCCCGCCCCGCCCCGACAAGAACAGCTCTACGCTGCCCCGCCGCGCCCCGCGCCGCCCCGCTCCGCAAAGGACCGCTCTACATCTCTCTGCCCCCACCCCCTTGCCCTGCTCGCCTTCCCCGCTTGTCGCGTCTCATCACGCACCGCTGCCCGTCTGGGCTTAACTCGTTTATCACATTCATTACATTGGGTTGGTACAATACGTTCTAAACATCTGTATCGTTGTGATTTGGGAGTAACATTCAATGGGTCTGCCAACAAAAAAATACATTTTCAGAACAAAGACGTTTATTAGAATTTTGATTGTTTCTCCTACCCGTTCCGACCCGTTTCGTTCATCTCGTTGTATCCCATCCCATCCCGTCCCGTCCCGTCCCGTCCCGTCCCGTCCCATCTGAATCCCATCCCATCCCGTCCCGTCCCATCTGCATCCCATCCCATCCCATCCCATCTGCATCCATTCCCATCCGACCGAATTCTCCAGCTCTGTCCAGTCCATGGCATGGAGGCTACACCTTGCTATCTAGATTCGCGCAGGAGAAGTCTGCCATCCATTCTAAGCCTCTGGTACAACCTCGCGGAAAAAGGTCAGGCAATGTAGTGAACTCACGCTACAGTGATGGATTATATATTGAGCGAACAGCATGATCGTGCTCGATAGAATGTCGTTTATAATATCGTTGTTGGGTACATTACGTTCCTTAGGTTAATGTGCGCAGCTTCGTCAGATTATAAATGCGGACAGCAATGCATTCACTTCCAGAGTGAATAAGAAACATTATTTTATAATAATAAAAGGTTTCAAGACCAGGTAGACGCGTTAAGCGTGCTGATTAAAATGTTACAAAATATCAGCTAATATTCTGGTAAATTTATAGTATGCAACCTATCTCGTCAATATTTTTTTATTAACTTCAGTTAATAGTTTCCTGTCCTTGCACATCAACTACATACCGGTTCGAGATTCTTAGAAAAATCCCAGCAATATTCTTTGTATAATAACACAATACTTCTGAAAATAAAACAATGGAAATGGGATGGTATTTTGGCCCATTCATTCATAACCAGCAAAACATTTCATTCTATTCTATGTCATTTGGACCCTAAGTAATTCTGGTGTTGTGCAAACCAGAGAAAGGTATTATCTCTGAAACGAGACACAGGAAGGGACCACCTACCAAGTGTTTATAGCGACAGGAGCACTTCATGGCGCTGAGGTTTGCCTTCCCAGGCGCGTTCGCCGCCACGACGTCAATTCATCACCGAGAACCTGACCCGGCGCGGCGCACGCCGGTCTGAAGCGGGACAATGGGCGCCCTTGCGACACACGCGGACAGGGCGCGTCGCCACGCCGCGCCACGCCGCGCCACGCCGCGCCACGCCGCGCCACGCCGCGCCACGCCGCGCCACGCCGCGCCACGCCGCGCCACGCCGCGCCACGCCGCGCCACGCCACGCCGCGCCGCCGCGCCGCTTCGCATCGAATCCTGTGTGTTTGGACCCTTCGAAAAGATTCAACGGTGATTTCCCCAAAATGCGCACGTTTTTGGAGATGAAAGGCGCGATATGAACGCGTTACGAGATCGAGTTGTTTATCGCATTCATTACACTGGATTGGTACAATACGTTCTAAACATCTGTATCGTTGTGATTTGGGTGTAACAGTCAATGGGTCTGCCAACAAGAAAATACATTTTCAGAACAAAGCTGTTTATTAGAATTTTGATTGTTTCTCCTACCCCTATTCTAATAATGACAATAACGCAACACACGCGAATTCCCGCACAGTGTAAACGATCTATACATATCGTCCTTGTATTGAAAAACTCTCAATCGCGTAGAAATTACTTCACTTAAGTTACTTTATTCATAACACAAACATTAATATACTCTCTTAACATTAGGAGAACTCCTAACCAGAAAATGTACTCCGTTCTTTGAGTTTCGTCATAAAGAATTTAGAGTGGAAATCTCCCTGGTTTATTGAACGCATCTACGCATACATTATTTTCTCTTCATTCTTACATATTCGTTTTTCTTTCTTACATTACATTTCATTCACGACATCAATCGGTAACACACAGCTCTTAATTAATTATTTTAAAAAATCCGACTGTCCATTGCACAACATTAAACGGCTACATTTCCGCACACTGTGCGTCGCGGCCGCAGTCCGCCCACGCGCCGTCGCCGGAGCATTAAGACTTCCTCGGGCAGGCCGGGCGGGTCGCGGGGCAGATAGCATCGCGGGAGAGGCAACTTTCGGCGCGCGGAAGACGGGGGAGGGGAGGGGAAGGGAGGGGAGAGTGCGGAGTCAGCCTCAGGTGAGGCGGCGTAACATCCTCCAATGGACGCCGCGCCAAAGAAAAAAGAGAAGCGGCTGTAACGATGGCTACGCCACCGACGACGGGAGAATTGATGGGAAAAGAGATAGACGCGTTGGCGGTGCGTGCTGGATGAATGGCAACGCTAAGAATGAACGTGTCATTCACACGTATTATAATAACGACTTGGTGGGTGACGAGGGTATAAATAGGAGTTTGTTCGTAAATTGATGGAGTCTGAAGAACCGTTAATGGCAGGGGTGGCTTTGCTGGATCGTTAGTGATATTGGTAACCACGGCAGGGAAGGTGGAAACTACAAGAACGACGCGCAAGGTGAAGAAGATGAGAGTGGACATATATGTATGTTTACGCATGCAATCAAAGTAGTAGAAGCACGGGCGAGTGAACGAACATGAGTACGGCGAAGGCCAGGGGATGGCGATTCGAACGCGTCCTGAAAGGAACAAAGAGCGCTGAAGCTGATTTGAGAAGCCGAAACCACCTACGGCAGGGGATGTGAAAAGTGCCAGTCGTTCCCCGCAGTGGGAACAGACACGTGGGTGAGAAATTGAGCGGCGGCGGCGGCGGCGGCGGCAGCTGCGCGAAGCCAGGGGAGAAGACGAGCGACGGGAGGCCACACGGCGGAAGGAAATGCGTCCGATTGCAGCGGGGATTTCGGAAGCGAAGAAGGTGCCTATGCGAGGCCGCCGCCGCCGCCGCGCCACAAAGCATTAGTCTCCGAGCGAAGGGGTGCGGAGGGGAAGGGAGAGCGGGTGGGGGAGGGGGACGGGAGCGCGCGAGGCGCCGGCGTCCAGCTGCCCACCAGCTGCTGGTGCATCGCGCCGCGACGCCCGCCCGAACGCGGGAGATCCTTGGGCGTTGCGACTACAGGGGTCACGTGCTTCCCACACGCCCGCTCTAGGACACTTCGCTTTCCGGCAGCTCCGCAGATAATTTGATTACTTTAATGTTACTATTAGATTTATTTTGTGATCAGTTGATAGGCCTCAATTATTTGGACGTGTAAAAAGACATGTTTCATAAGTCAAGGTCGCAGGAAAGATTACCAAGATTTTAAAGAAAATTGTTTTGAATGTTAAACAATTATGCGGAATTTTCCCTTCGTTACGTTTTAGTCTCAATACACTAACAATAACAACAATAACAATAATAATAAAAATTAATAATAATAATAAGAAGAAGTCAAAAAATAACAAGATATTAAATGTTGAACTAACTCAAAATACACGAAAAATTTAGGGATTATTTTCTTCTAGAACATTATTCATTTAGATTTACAGTAATTTACTGTTCCAATAACAAGAATTCGATACACAAGAGTAATGACAATATGAAACACACAACTTATCAATATCACCTCATTCTTGTCTTTGTTGCGGGGTTCGGAAACAAACGTGACAGCTTATCTCTAGTCAACACGATTTTTCGAAGTCCACCGCAAGGCTAGCAACTCGGCCCCAACTTTATACGTGCGTCCCGTATCAACATTTCCAACCCAAAACACGCACACCACCAAGAAATACGCAACGCGCGACATCCGTTCTAACACCCGTCCTCTCACTTCTCGCCAATCTCGTTGCAGGGCGATATCTGCTCCACGTTAACAAAGACATTTCCTTCGACCAACCCATCCACCCACCCACGTTAAAAAATAAAAAGCCCCCGAAAAAAAAGGAAACAAAAGCACGCGACAATGCGGAGAGAGCCCAGGCTGCTCACGCGCCGCCGTTATTGGCCCCCGGGCGCGCGGGCGCGATGCTATCGCCCACGGGGCGGAGAGCAGCGCTGCGGAGCGCGGCTCGGCTCGGCTAGGCACAGCGGCTTCCCAGAAGGGGAAACAATGCGCTTCTCCGTGAGATACAGCCTCTGCGAATACGCCGCCGCCGCTGCCGCCGATATAACGTGCGCCTCGAAAGTCTCGACGAACCGAGCCGAATTAAGGGATCTTATTAACAATTGCATTTGTATCAACGAGTAGAATATACTACATAGAGTGGCTGTCCCTATAGTTTCAGCGATCTTGGTGGAGGCTCGCCGAACTAGTGGCCGCCATGTTTTTGAAGTCAAAACATACGAGTGGCGGTGTAACGGTTCGTAACCAGCGCCAAACGTAATGCTGGATTACTTTGATTCGCACAGGGCGCTGCTTTGACTGAAAAAAAAAAGAAAAAAAAAACCATGGCTTCAATTTGCTACAAAAATGGAGGCGCTTCAATCATATGTAGTATATTCTAGCTCGTTGATATATTCGTATCAACCAGATCACTCGGAAACAAGTGAAGCGGACAACACATCCAGCATCCGTTAGGGTTGTGATGAGAACGCAACGTATGTTTTCATTTGTTACAAGCTGCAGTTCGTGCTACCAACATAATTTTTATTGCTAGCACCTTCACCAGCCACTGGTGTTACTGAGGGGAGACTTTCCTGGCGCACTGTAGTTCGCGCTCTCGCTTCAGTCGCCAACGAAGGCGTATGCAGCAGAAACCATTGGACAGGGGGAGGACACTTTTTCTGACAACAGAATGCTATTGAAATAAAATTCATACTGTGAATAAACTGAAAAAAAAATTAATAATTCAATTTATAGTTTCATACATACTTTTCTAAACATAACTTTTTATTAATACATAAAATAATACAAGCGGCAGGAATAGCTTTGTAGTCTCACATCCGTGTTTACATAAAACGTTAACTACAAGACTACGTGTAATGCGGTTTTCTTAATTTTTTTTCTTGTTTTTGGAGAATTTACGGAGCTTTGATTTCTTGTAGTACGAGGCCACAAGTACTTCTCAATTAAGCATGGAGACGTACCAATATATATATATATATATATATATATATATATATATATATATATATATATATATATATTTCGAAAACATCAGAACAATTCGTTGTACATAGAATAGAAGCATGCAAATTCAATTTAATTAGATACATTTGAAAACGTAAAGTTATGTTTAGAACGTATAATCGTACCTCATTTTATACGACTAGTTTTGTTAAGGTATTACACATGTGGGAGTTTCATTTTGTATACAGTCGTATAAGACACGCACTCATTTTCAGTTATAAACAAAACTACACTTCGTACTTTTAAGGCCCTCCAGTCGGCGGTTGCCTCGTTTGCCCAACAGCGAGCTATGTTTCGACTCGTTTCCATCATTGCTGGCGACGCCCCCGCGGGGTCCTCCGCCTCGTCGTAATGAGACGCGGAGGAACGAGGACGCGCCGTAACCCTACCCCAGGAGAGGCGCTGCGGGCAAAAACGGACTACAAGAGCCCCGCGCCACAAGACACATGGCCTGCGTAGGGAGACAGGGGGCGGGAAAGCGGCATCGAGGGCAACAGGGAAGAAGGGGCAGGACGCGGCGGCGGCGGCGGCGGCGGCGGCGGCGCCGCCGGTGCCTGCGGAGAAAATTAAGAGCATGCCTCGAAAGGGAGGGCGATGACCCAACGCATCGCTACGCGAGGGAAACACCACAGGCGCTCAGAGACAGAGACAGACAGAGATAGAGAGAGAGAGAGAGAGAGAGAGAGAGAGAGAGAGAGAGAGAGAGAGAGAGAGAGAGAGAGAGAAAAGAAATGGGGCAATGTTACCATACGAGTATCCGATTAACAGGGTGACGGGACTTGGAGTGGAGGCACTGCGTGGAGGGCACGGCAGTGGGAGACATGGGGGTGAAGGACATGGGGTGGGGACATAGGGGTAGGAGACATGGGTTAGGGACATAGGGTGGGGACATAGGGGTAGGAGACATGGGTGGGGGTCGTGGCGTAGGGGTCGTGGCGTAGGGGTCGTGGCGTAGGGGTCGTGGCGTAGGGGTCGTGGCGTAGGGGTCGTGGCGTAGGGGTCGTGGCGTAGGGGTCGTGGCGTAGGGGTCGTGGCGTAGGGGTCGTGGCGTAGGGGTCGTGGCGTAGGGGTCGTGGCGTAGGGGTCGTGGCGTAGGGGTCGTGGCGTAGGGGTCGTGGCGTAGGGGTCGTGGCGTAGGGGTCATGGCGTAGGGGTCGTGGCGTAGGGGTCATGACTCGGATGACATGGGTAGGCGACATAGCATGGAAAACATTGATGGGGCGCAGAGGCAGGAGGATGAGGGAAGGATGTGACAACACGGATTGTGAACAGTAGTGGCGGCATGAGGGGCGGGGCGAGTGGCGCATCTCGTTTGGCGGCACAAAGCCTCACACGCGCTCGTCATCGCACGCGCGTTTCTCCTGGACCATTTTCCCAAAAGTCTTCATGCCCCCTTCCGCGAGACGCGCTTAGTGCTCCTGGAATGTGCGCCGGTCCTTAACGAGGATATTCTTTCTCGAGAATCTGCTGCCGAGGAGTAGCACTTTTAAATCAAGACCAGCTCTACGTGAGTGACGGGAGCGACACTGAAAGGCAGTGTGTCTCAAAAGGAGAGAAAAAGAACCCAGCGATGTACACAATACACTTTCAAAACGTACTAGATTGTAGCTGAAGTTATCCTGCCTTTTAGAAAATATGTTTAGCAACAACAGGAACGTCGAGACGACGAGAATGAAAAACAGACGAGGCAAATTAAAGGACAAAGTGTATGAGATTCGTTGGAAAGCTACTTGTGGGCTTTGGTGGTAACACACGAATATATAGCTGATTCTACAGGAGCACAGTATTTTACATTTGTAATTATGTAAAATGTGGATGTAATAGAATATTAATGTATACTATCTTCAAAAAACGCTTATCTTAAAAAGTTTGTTAAAATCGTATTTACTATGTGAATCCGTGCAGATAATACATTTATATATTATTTATACACGAAGTGCCGAGGAGAGCACTATAAAGTATACACCTGTCGGCAAGCTAAATTATTTTATATGCACCCACACCTCATGAGGAAATTGTAATAATTAGTAATTTATGATCGCGAATTACTAATATTCCTAAAAAACTTAAAAATAATACACGCGGTGTTTAATTTCCATATAGAAGAGAACAGCTGAAATAGGCTTCATCAAATAAACAGCAAAACCTGTTTTTATCTACAAGCTTCTTTAAATAAGCCGCCGTTAACATAGAGATCACCACAACCAAATAAAATAATTTTAACATACTTCATACACACAACGGATAAAACGAGCAAAAAAAAGAGTATGTGTCTTCTTGATCTTGGCCCACATCCTCGAGTTTTCCTTCGTTTTTGCCTGGTTAGAGAATGGCACCTCCCAGTAACTGACCCAAAGAAGTTGATACTAGCGGCGCCCTATCTTCGGCGTCATACCCTCACGCGCGCAACTTCCTGTCTGCACTGCAACCGCAGACCGGAAGGAAGCCAAAACCTCAAAATCTCGTCAGCGCGTTCGAAGCTGCACAGGCTTCTGCCAGGTCCGAAGGCACATGAAGCAAGCATTACCACTAAATACATGCCAGTTACTTTGCTCCACCAACATTCATGTCACGCCAGAAAGCTTAAATAATGCAACTGCGACATCACTACAGCGTCACATTACATCACACTATCTTTAACACAGATCTGGTCAACGAGCAAGATCCAGGGCTTATTGGTTGCGGAAAATCTGACGAAAAATAAGACAGTGACCATTGATGTTTGATTTCGGACACTAAGATTGAGATCGATTTGTAATTCAATTTTACTTGAGTAGATGGAAATATTTTATCGTGTATTCGTGCTCCCATACCAGTTCTGTTCACTGAGTGCGGCTATCACGTATGAAATCGAAAACCGCATCCGGTGTGGTCGCTAAACTTGGGTTGAGCGAAGGAAGGTCTTCACACACTACGGAAATACGATAGAGGGCGTCGGAAATGGTAGATAATTCAAATCGTCCACTCATGGATTCACAGAATACAACTCCAGTTAGTAAATGAAAATCCTTGTTATAGTACCTATATTCTATCAAATTGATTCATTTGTAAAATGCTCTCAACTTCTACGTATCCCAACACTTGCATAAGGCATCCTAAATGTCTTAATTTCTATACCAACAATGATTCATATTCGAATTCGATTAGTTCTAGCAAACTCAAGATTCGAAAAATTGACAAATTTCTCCAGTTTGTATGTCAAAGTTTTCTTCATGTTTAAATTACAAAATAGGCCATGAAAACTTATTTCCGAATTATTACAAAACAAACGATCAGTATACTAAACGATTCCAGGGAAACTATTTCATATAGTATTTGTTCTCTTCAGATACAGCATTCATGCGTGCTAGAACGTATTAATAATAATTAAAATGATTTTTCCTCGTAGATTGTGTCATTATTCACAATATTCAATGATGCCTAGAATATAGTGATACCTAGAATATAGCCTACCCATGTTCTGTTACGGAAGAGTATCCACAAATATTACAAAAAAAAAAAAAAAATGTTTTGTCGGTATGACGCTTACGATATTCAATGGTAAATGCAAAATGCAACACCCGAAATCACTAAGAAATCACTCAATACACATCAAATTGCTACACTTTGCATTCAATTTTATTTCTCAATATTCACGAATGTGCACAATGTAATTCTCTCATCAAGTTTTGAAAGTAGTTTTGTTCTCTAATTAATGATGTTCATAAATATTCATCGCTATTGTTGTAAATTACAATTTTATTTTCGCGAATGTAACATTTAAATTAACAAGTAAAGATGTATTAACTGCGGTTCCATGTTTACTAAATAAATCAAAATTCAATCAATCAATATTCAAAATAAAACCCACAACATTCTGGTCTTCGTTTTCAATAAGGGATATTTACATAGCAAGACAAAGAATGACAGAATTCAATTTCAGGAAGAAGTCACTGTCTTTTTGAACCAAGAAGGGACATAGTACGCAGTAGTATATTCGCCGATATTCCTATCCCACTGTCCCTTCAGTTTTCGAATGTTCACTCACACAACCGGCGAAAACTAATTCCAAAGAGGATTTTCTTACGACGGAATTCCAGAATGCATTGTAATACGAAACATACTAGTAAACTACGAAGGTCTCTTTCATTGATCTGCGTAATCACCTACCTTCATAAATCTTCGAACCAGATGGTTTTAAAGATGGAAAATACGAGGCTACAAAAACATTTTTAAAAAAGGAATACAATAGTAAATATAAATAAGTAGTTGGCAACGCCTTCGGAACCAAGACATACAACTGAAGTTCCTTTCCACTTTACTTTTAAATGTATACGATATTCATAGAATAGTCAAAAATTGCAGACGCTTTTGAAGAAGTAAAGCAATAAGTAATTCCATGAATTATAATAGTATTAAGGGCTAAATGCCAATCGTTTGTTACACACTAACCCCCTGAGCACCTCAGAAGGAGGGTAGGACTCATTTGAAAGCTTTGGGAGCTTTTTTTCTTTATAATTTGCTGTGTTTAAAGATTTTTTTCCATTTATGTTTCAATTTAAACCCCTAAATATTTTTGTATGTTTAAATTACTCTACTCTTGTTTTTCCGTTCATGTTAATTCATCAAAAATTGTAACTATACTTTATTTGTATATTGTTTTAGTTGAGATATTTTTCCTTCTGCCCCATTAACCATCTAATTAAGTGTAGAAATCTTGTTAGTTCTAACAAGCTTCTCGTCAAAAAATTCAGAAACACCATGGCGATAGTAAAAAGTTCGCTCGTTTCCCGCAGAGATGAAGTGGAGTTCTTCGGGTCTCTCCGTTTGCCACCAGGCAGCGCCAAGAACGCTGCAACGCCGAGGCATCGCTCGAAAGCGAGCATGGCAGCACACACAAGCGGCCGCGACAGGAACTACGAAAGCTTGGATTCACGTGGCCATTCTTTAAACCTCATTAGCCAGAGTTTAAAAAATTGAAATTGAATTTACACAAGTGCAACTGTTCTAACAAATAATAAACGTTTTCGAACTCTATATCATATAATTCGATAAACTGTACAGTATAATAATTACGGAATTTGTAAACGCATTGCAAAGCTGATCCACAACCGACGAATAGAACTTAAATCCTCTATACTTCAACGTACTTATACAGGGCACAATATTCGTGAAATAATTCTTGCGGTATTTCTCGTACTTAATTTGCCTGAATGTAACATTGTATAAAAAACCAAAATTGGTACCATAAAATTTCAGGTTTTCACGATTGGGTGTAAAATATAGTAGGTCATACAGATAATATAAACAAGTAAGTCGGGATTAAATGTAGTAGAATATTTAATAGTAAAATAGTATTAAGGTTTAATTTCACCACGAGTCACATTTTGAATGCGCGTATGTCTGCCTTGTAGGTAAAAAACAACAACAAAAAAACACCCTAATCTTTTGAATGTGTAACTGATTTCTGAACCCCAGACTTTCTACAGGGGGAATTACAGGGCAGGGAAAGGCTTTTAAAGAACGAAGATTACCTTACGCCAGTCCACACGGATGCTGCACTTTCAACAATGCATTAGAGCAGAAGAAAAATAGTGTTAAATAAAAAGCAGAATGTAGGTGAATACATTAATTACTTCTCGTTATTTCTTCTTGAATAATGACTTTGAATGCTTTGTAAATGCAAATTACAAGTTACGTCTCTACTCACTTGTACTGCATTACTCGAGTAATAAGGATATCGAATTTTCGTAAGATGCCAAGCTGCCACTGGAATGACTGAATCCTTACCTGCAAGAGAAAGATACATGTATGTAGAGAAAATATCAAATGACTACAATAATTACAAATGCTCAGATCATATGTTAGTTACAAATGATTAATGAGAAGAAATTCGGAAAGTATTCGAATAACATACATTAGAGATTAGAATCGGTATATAAGTAAAGCACTAAAAACATAACTAAGAAAAACTGTTTATTTCAGATCATCTATTTCATCTTCGTTTTCATATAAATATTAATGGTGTCACAATCAGAGTACGTCTTAGTTTCACACAATTTTCCCTTAATCTGAGACTAAAATCTCGTACAAAATGACAAGAAGCACATAAAAACCAACCATATTAATTAAGAAAACATGAGTGAGGAGAAAAGAATTTCCTAGAATAGTAAATAATAGTCAGAAACACAAGCATTGCAACCAACTACCTTGAAAACATGTTTTCGGTTTAAAATCAATTTTGAATTATTTTTTCTTACGAAAGAAGTATTTAAGATATTTAATTTTCTATTAAACGTTGTGTTCGCAAGGTATGCATACTAGAGTAAAGAAACTAGCAGTCCAAAAATGAACAAGAAGTCACGTTCAAATTGTCTACTTCCCAAAAGGAAGAGTAGGTGCTCAGAATACTACACCACGCGATCTTGTTGAGAACAAAATTAGCAGGATTGACGCTACATCACGAGGTCAACTCTCTAAAAACATTTTTTACGAAGTCCAGAAGTGAACAAGAGAGCCCGGCCTCCGCTTCACGGCACTTCATGTTTGACACTTCAAGATAATTAGCCTTTGAATTACTAACAACCCTCCGCTACGCTGGCAAGTATCCCCTTTGTATGCTTAATTGAATCTCAAATGAAAGCGCCAACACGGAACAGGTAGCGAGGGGCGCGCAGCGGAGATGCGAGATTCACCATCCCGTCGTCTCAATCGCGACCCAGTCGACGTGACGCGTGATGAGATGAGGCAGCGACTGTTAACGATCTATGCAACACGTCCTCCTCCTGCCGGCCCAGGTAGCTCAGGGTATATCAACGTCACTGCAGTGCCTCTGAGCCGGAGGTCTCAGAATTCGAGTCACGGCGGTAGCAGATTCACGACATTAGGTCGAGTTTAGCGGCTGTGGAGGAGAATTATAGCGGCCGGTTGCTCTGATCGGAAGTCTTCCGTGGTTTCTCCCATCAACAGGCCAATGCCGGAGCAGACCCTAACATTCAGGACACGGATAGCGAGCGATCCTTGCTTTCTCTTCCTTGTTATATTCTCACCCCTAACCTACACACTCTTACGCACACAACTATCACACATGACAGGAGGTCAGTCGGGACCTTTGAGCTTATACCGACAGGGGCGGTGCCCCGCTGGTGGGAGATACTTGACCGGGAAAACCCTGCAAGCAGACGTGTAGGTCGGTGCTCGATTTCGCCATGAAGTTGATCACCGCCACATCTCGCAATAAAAACATGCACAAAACATATGGGACGAATTATTTTACCAGTTGACTCTTCCAGAAACACTAATCAATGAAAGCAACCTCCTCTTCTTGATCCTTGAACGAATTTCGTAAGCGAAACGAGGTTTCTGGGGTCACTGACAGACACTAAGGTTTTCTACCCGACAGTACTGATCACATAGTCCTTATATATGTGTGGGACAAAATTAACAGTTAATTATGTTTCATGTAATAAAAGAGTTTCACTACTTCTACGTTCGACCCATTAGATCGTTTGCACGTACCGAATTCAGACATGACAAAAATAATGTAGAATATCCTAATGTATCCGAATGTGTAGTATTTATTTCTTGGAAATAGGGTCCGATATCACAAGAGTATCAAACAGACCCGCACAACTCCGCTGCTCCAACAAACTCGAAGAGATACGATAAGCTATCTGAAGTTGGTTATAGAAGAGGGAGATCAACATTGCGAAGCTCGATCGTGACTTTCCTTTTTTCTGTTTCAATTGCAGCCACGCTTTCGTTCAGCAGACTATTTAACAAGCAATACAAAATAAATGTTAATTGTAATATGTTTTGTCTTTTATTGCTACAAAGAGCTGAATCATGCGACACCGGGCTAAGTTACAGATGAAGGCGTACGGTAGGATTTAATCAAGCGAAGTCGGGCAACGCCCAGCAACATTTCGTTTCTTCCAGGAACAATTCGGTAGCGATTCACAAGCTGGAGTCGCAAAATTCATATCATATTCATCATTCGCGGGCTGCAAGGGGAAAACAGCAGTCCCTCTCCACTCCGGTGTCCGAATGGTTGCCTATCCGCCGTACGGCACGGCGCTCGGAAGCGACTCGTGAAGAGCAGGCAGCAGGTGTCTCCAGTGACCGCAAGACCACGCCCCGCCGCCAGTTTGCGCGCGCCCGCTCCTGCGATTTAAGCGCATTAGCGGAGGCGCGTGCGGCCACGTTCTCTCGCGCGCGCGAGTGCACGCGATGCTGCCAGCGGCGCCACCCTGCACAGTGGACCGGGCTGCTCCAACTCCACGGCCGTGCACGACCAACGTCAGCGGGGGAAACGAAGTTTTTGGAGATGAATAAATAAAGTTATTGTTTTCTTGCGTGGATCGGAAAAAATATTGCGGAGGATATTTCGGGATGTGTGCGAGCCCAAATTTGCGGGTCTGGAGCGATGTCGGTTGGCGTTTGATGTGCATTACTGCTGTGAGTAGTCTTTTTCAATATAGCTGATAGCCAAAGTTACGTTGGTGTGTGTGTGTGTGTGTGGTGTGTGTGTGGTGTGTGTGTGGTGAGTGTGTGGTGTGTGTGTGTGTGGTGTGTGTGTGGTGTGTGTGTGGTGTGTGTGTGTGTGTGTGTGTGTGTGGTGTGTGTGTGTGTGGTGTGTGTGTGTGTGGTGTGTGTGTGTGTGGTGTGTGTGTGTGTGGTGTGTGTGTGTGTGGTGTGTGTGTGTGTGGTGTGTGTGTGTGTGGTGTGTGTGTGTGTGGTGTGTGTGTGTGTGGTGTGTGTGTGTGTGGTGTGTGTGTGTGTGGTGTGTGTGTGTGTGGTGTGTGTGTGTGTGGTGTGTGTGTGGTGTGTGTGTGGTGTGTGTGTGGTGTGTGTGTGGTGTGTGTGTGGTGTGTGTGTGGTGTGTGTGTGGTGTGTGTGTGGTGTGTGTGTGTGTGGTGTGTGTGTGGTGTGTGTGTGGTGTGTGTGTGGTGTGTGTGTGGTGTGTGTGTGGTGTGTGTGTGTGTGGTGTGTGTGTGTGTGTGAATGATATAATGCGTCAGAAATATACCTTCAGGCTAGAGGAAAAACAAATCAATAATATTTCTTTTTTAAGAATGAAAAACTTGACATCTCAATTTGTTCACACGTGATGGTGTTCAAATATGTGCAGGAATGCGAAAATGGAAGCGCTTCTTTCTTCGGTATTTGTAATAAGCTGGAAGAACCCAGCGAGACGTAGCCAAGCAAACCAACTACCTTTTAGCCCTCAGTGCGTTTGCTTTGGGAAGGCTAGTGCAAGCCTGCGAACATTTTCGTAGATTTCGAAGCGAATATTTCAATAAATATAACGTTAAAACCGTCGCAAAAAATATTTCAAAAAATGCAATTGAATATATTTATTCACAGCAGATTCTTAAAGGGTATCAATGATACTAATTTTTTACATGGCGATGTATCTGATTATTTCGTTTCTGACAAAACTTTAAATTTGGGCTCAGCTCCTTTAGGTAATTTCAAGATAAAATGGAATATTGTTTCTGGAAATATCCCATGATACTTGAATGAGTAGAAAATTTCATTGTATTATATTGTAAGATCTTATATCTTGTGTGTTTTTCTATATAATAAAAACGCGAAGGCCACTGTGTCCTTCATTCATTATTTGCAATGCACGCCTTTAAGTGAGTTTCGGACCAATGTGTCCGACTGAATTGTAGAAGGTGGAAAAGGGCTGTGAGGAACGGAAGCAGGCAATTCGCCTGAAAACTTCCCAGGTCAGTGCCCTTTGTTGACCTTTTCGCTCAATGTTCACTTTTTATGGAGACGTCTTTAGAGCTCAAGAACGACGTACCTGCAAGGAAAGTAAATCCACTACAAGGCAGTAAATCTGAAGTAAACATCGTTTCGAATTATCATAGTTCCTTGAAACTATGTAATTGTGAAAGAGAAGGATGCTTAGTTGAGGGTAATAAGACGTTCAATGTTTTTATGATAGTGTAGTCATAACTGTTTTCCACTGCAGCAATACCCACCATGAATTCATACCCGTAATAATCAACATCACAGAAATCCCCCATTTTTAAATGTGTAAGTTTTACTTAATCACTAATACAGTCCGCATCTGTTCTGCCATCCTTCCACTAATTCATTGTGACCACCGGACAGAATTAAAACACCAGATAAAAAGCATGTTCTCTCAGGAAAATCCGCGACGTGCATGCGGTCTTGAGAGTCTCGAAAGCAGAAGCAGCACTGTGTGAACGAGGCAGCTGAAATAGCAAGGGCTTCACGGCCCTTCCGCCTGAAAGCGTCTGCTGCGGCGTTTCAGCTCCGTCCCTCTCCCAACCCGGTTGGCCTTCCCACTTCCCCGCCTCGTTAAGCGTCTCCACAGCCCCGCTCCGCGACTTCACCGCCCCGCTCCGCGACTTCACCCCCCCCGCTCCGCGACTTCACCCCCCCCGCTCCGCGACTTCACCCCCCCCGCTCCGCGACTTCACCCCCCCCGCTCCGCGACTTCACCCCCCCCGCTCCGCGACTTCACCCCCCCCGCTCCGACACTTCACCCCCCCCGCTCCGACACTTCACACCCCCCGCTCCGACACTTCACACCCCCCGCTCCGACACTTCACCCCCCCGCTCCGACACTTCACCCCCCCGCTCCGACACTTCACCCCCCCGCTCCGACACTTCACCCCCCCCGCTCCGACACTTCACCCCCCCCCGCTCCGACACTTCACCCCCCCGCTCCGACACTTCACCC
Source organism: Gryllus longicercus (assembly GCA_038098605.1). Taxonomy (NCBI): domain Eukaryota; kingdom Metazoa; phylum Arthropoda; class Insecta; order Orthoptera; family Gryllidae; genus Gryllus; species Gryllus longicercus. The sequence goes on from JAZDUA010000923.1 coordinate 71,241, forward strand.
CCCCCGCTCCGACACTTCACCCCCCCGCTCCGACACTTCACCCCCCCGCTCCGACACTTCACACCCCCCGCTCCGACACTTCACCCCCCCCGCTCCGACACTTCACCCCCCCCGCTCCGACACTTCACCCCCCCCCGCTCCGACACTTCACACCCCCCGCTCCGACACTTCACACCCCCCGCTCCGACACTTCACACCCCCCGCTCCGACACTTCACACCCCCCGCTCCGACACTTCACACCCCCCGCTCCGACACTTCACACCCCCCGCTCCGACACTTCACCCCCCCGCTCCGACACTTCACCCCCCCCCGCTCCGACACTTCACCCCCCCCGCTCCGACTCTTCACCCCCCCGCTCCGACACTTCACCCCCCCCGCTCCGACACTTCACACCCCCCGCTCCGACACTTCACACCCCCCGCTCCGACACTTCACACCCCCCGCTCCGACACTTCACACCCCCCGCTCCGCGACTTCACCCCCCCCGCTCCGACACTTCACACCCCCCGCTCCGCGACTTCACACCCCGCTCCGCGACTTCACCGCCCCGCCCCGCCATTACCCTTCCCGCTACGTGATTACCTCCTCCTGATTTGCGACTTCACCTCCACTGATCTGCGACTCGAGGTGGTGAAGTCGCAACATTCCCGTCCCCAACAGCCCCCTATTCGACCTTTTTTTTCGATTTCCCCCCTCAAGTTGCCCTGGGCGGGCGGGAGTTTATTTTTAGCATATAGGGTACATATGTAAGCTGCAACCGTTTAGGCATTTGCAGCTGCAAGTAGGGCCTATCTTAAATATACTCGCTTAAAATCTAACTTATTACCTAATTCATTTGCCACTTTAGGCCTATTCTAGTTGTTTGGGCCTATTCGACCTGCCACGTAACATCATCCCATTCCGCGCCTCCCCTCCACCCCTATCCCACTCCCCTCCACCCCTATCCCACTCCCCTCCACCCCTATCCCACTCCCCTCCACCCCTATCCCACTCCCCTCCACCCCTATCCCACTCCCCTCCACCCCTATCCCACTCCCCTCCACCCCTATCCCACTCCCCTCCACCCCTATCCCACTCCCCTCCACCCCTATCCCACTCCCCTCCACCCCTATCCCACTCCCCTCCACCCCTATCCCACTCCCCTCCACCCCTATCCCACTCCCCTCCACCCCTATCCCACTCCCCTCCACCCCTATCCCACTCCCCTCCACCCCTATCCCACTCCCCTCCACCCCTATCCCACTCCCCTCCACCCCTATCCCACTCCCCTCCACCCCTATCCCACTCCCCTCCACCCCTATCCCACTCCCCTCCACCCCTATCCCACTCCCCTCCACCCCTATCCCACTCCCCTCCACCCCTATCCCACTCCCCTCCACCACTATCCCACTCCCCTCCACAACACCCCTTCCGTGCATTCACCCTATCCCGCCCCCCACTACTCAGCCACCACATACATCCGATCAACCTCTAAGCCGTCGCGCCGGGCCCTGCCTTTTTCTCGAGTCCCGCTCCATCCCGCCCTCTTTGCTGCCGACATTCCTCCGCCACCACACTCCATACATCTCCTTTGCCCTTAACCCCGCCTCCCATCACTACGTCTCTGCTCCACCTATTTTTCGTTCTCGTTTCGTTCGTACCTTCCCGAACCCCACCTCCAACTCGCTTCCTCTCTCGATCACGCCTCGACCTGGGACTTCCTGCTCGCGCAAGAGGCAACTGCCATCCGCGTTTTGTTTACTTTCGCTCGCTTTCAATTAACATAAACGCTGGGAGACTTTATGAATCTCGTCCGCTTGGTAAAATAGACCACTTTCACCTCTTTTCCGATGCAAATAAGCGTCGTTTTGGAATTAATTATATACCACGCGACGACCCGTCTCCCATGCTGAGCGGGGATGCTTTATACCTCTTTTCGCCGTCACACGAGTAATGACAAACACAATGAAGTATTGTTTATTCGACAGGTCACTAGAAAACAACCGCAGTTCCGACAGTTCAAAGATTCATTATTATTGAATAGTTGATAATATAGATGTCAACGTTTTCGTTTCTTTCTCTCCAGTTAATTTAACTGGGCAAAAACTGAATCACGGGCCTGTCGTTATATTAACACGCATTTCAAGTGTTTGAATTATTTTGTTTCAGTCGAAAATAATTTCTACCAGATATTTTTCAATATGAAGCAAAATTTTTCAATTTGAAATGATATTTTTCAATATAAAATGATAAATATTGTAAGAAGAAATGATATGCATTAGTAGACATATGCTATTACATAAAATTTGAAGGAATGTTTTACAATTTATGTGAGAAGAATAACATTCTTCCGGAATTGAAAAAAAAAAAAAAACAACGAAGAAATGGAAATAATTGAAGAAACTTGTTTCCAAATCGTGCAAAGAAACCTCTTTCCAGAAAAACATTTTCAGTTCTTTAATTGATTTTCTTTGTTTAGTTGAACTAAGAAACTACTTTATGAACGTGGATTTACTAAATGTAATACTAAAATGAAAACATGCACGTGTTGATTTGAGTATTATATTACATACTACATATTCTGTACCTGAATGTACAACTAAAATGAAAATTATTTATTGAATTCTCATTAAGGGTTGATTTATTGCACCATTAAATGATGTATTTTATCGATATAAATCATTTTTTAGTAAGAGGATTTTACTAATGGTATCTATAACATATTGGTAACGAACTAAAAAACACGGAATTTAGGAGAAGAAACACATTCGACTATTGGTAAATATTCGAATAAAAAATATATTTTCTTTCTAGCTTGCGAATGTTGTTCAATTATAAATGTATGAATTTTTGTACATTCTTATATTCATAATGACTTTAATATGACTTTAATAATGAATTTTTTTCATAATACGCGCACCCATTCAAATAAGATTGACATAGAATTACTAACCCACAAACTAAACCTTCGAGAAAGGGTAGGAAAAGAGGCAAAGGGCTGAAAAACTCCTACAAACTGAATCCTTACGATGCCACCAGCCGCCTTTCACTCGAACCAATCGCAGCCAACGTGACGAGCGCCTTCATCTCGTCGTGGGCGCCGAGTGCCCGTGACCGAACTGGAGAAGCGGCGAGCAGGCTTCTTTGGCGGACGCGGCGCCCTCGTTTGAGGGGCCGAGCCGGGGAAGAGGGCGGGGGGGGGGGGGGGCGAAACGAGGAGCCGACGCTGCAAACGTCGCCGATTATTCCGGGCCGCTTGCCGCGCCGCACCGGGGGCCTCTGGCGGGGGCGGCAGGAATGCCGATGGAGGCGGCTACGGGGGGGGGGGGGGGCGAGGCAGTCGGCGATGGAGGCGGTGACGGCAAAGTCGTAATTGAAGACGGAGCGATGGCGAGGCAGGCGACAATGAACTTCTACAATTTAATACACAGAACACAAGCACTTTCAATTACATTTCACTTTACAGTAGAAATTTCTAGTGCAAAGTGATGTTTGTAATTACGAGAAAGACGACTTAATGCTCAGCTCCCAGACATTGACAAGGGGAAAATAGAAGGAATGAATAATTCTCAATTTAAAAAGATATAAAAATGATTATTTACAAGATAAACAGGTGAGAACACAACAATTTTCAGACATCAAATGTATTTTTCAATTAAATTAAGTATCTTCCGCAATATAGGCCAGTTTTGAACCACTGTCGTAATGGACTGACGTCTACAAAAAGTATACAGCCTTCTTACTGTTGAGCAGAAACCGATACAACGAAATCTGGTCGCAGACATTCAATGTAGAAGACATCAAGGCCATGAGGGGCTTCACTCCCCTTGCAAGCTAAAGTCAATTGAAAGACTTCACAGAAGATGCTACATAAGCAAGAGGGCGGGCGTAGGATTACAATAACGCTTAAGGAAAGTGTAAATTCGATTATGTACTTTCGAGTATGAAAAAAATGCGTAGTACTAATAACAGTGTAATATATTGATCCAGTTAGAGCGTTTCTTTTTGTAATATATTGATCCAGTTGCTTTAAATAATGAAACTTAATTCCACAAAATTCATTTCATTAAAAAATTAAAATATTATTATAAATAGGTTAAAAGCGTATAATTGTTCCATGTAAAATATTGTTTTACAAGCAGTATAATGAACGTTGTGTTGAAATACCTCAAAATATCTATGATGTTAAAAATTGTCATAAGAATCTTTAAAAAAGGAGGCTAGGGTGTTAATGCAGGAAGTAAATTTCGTATTCATATATGCCACATCTAGAGCACGTTCACGAGGAGACATCCCATTTGCGTAATCCCAACTGAAAACAACTCCCGCCGCTCGACTTCGGGAATGTGAAGCAGTATGTGCTGGGGGGAGGCAGAGAGGCAACGCGAAGAGAAAAGAAGCATTTTACAGACACTCGGCAGATGCTAAAAAACTGAATTTCATGACGCAAAGGAAAAGGCGAAATTAAAAACGATTCGACTTGCATGAGCCGTCATTAGATGTTTAAATTTAATCGATGACACCACATCCACGCGTGAAGTAGATCAGTATTTTTTCGGAATGTAAAAGCAAAAAATTCATTATATTACATGGAAACTATTATACGAACATTCATGATTCTCGACAGTTATGTAACGTCAGTAGCTGACAACCATATGTCATGATTATCAGACGGGTTGGAACTATTTTCCATTGATTGCAATTTTGTAGTAAACTTACAAGTACGGCGAAGACCACGATTATTTACGAAGGAGTAACCGTTCGCCCATGTTTGAGATCATAATCCTTCCTTTTTTCTACACAAGAATTTTACGCTCTATGTGGGGTTAATATACCAACAGAAATCCTAAGTTTACACGGTCGCAAAACTACAACACAATTCTCGTCGGGAACCTAGCCTTCTACACGGTGTCATCCACACGGCCTTCTACACAGCGTGAATGCTCTTGGGCATCCAAGAGCATTCACATTAACACATCCTTCAACATTGAACTACCTGGATCGCATAAAGTTTAAAATCAGAACGAACTCGAAACATCACAGCTATTCTATTTGTGAGATTTACCTTCCATATCACAGGATTTTACCAAAATTACTTCATAACGTAGCATTTTCTTTTGGAATATTCAACGTAGGTGCATTAAATAAAATTTGCCACACTAACTTCTGACTTAAGTGAAATAATTTTGTAATAGAAGTACTTTCACTAATTTTTTACCAACTAACCGAGCAACTCTGCTATTTTATAATTATTACAACGCAATATTCAGAATAAAAGGTAGCAAATATTCAAGCTCTGAAAGGGCTTTTAATATTTTAGTATTAGACAATGAACATATTCATATCCGGAATATGAAAAGCAAATCAAATTTCAGTAATTTTCTATTCTATCTGTACCCAATACGATTTTATAGACCCGTTTAAATTCAAGTGCGCTGGTATTTAAGGGAGGGGGCATATACAGGAGATAACCCATTTACAGTTTTTAATCGGGCTTAACATGTGAATTCAACCTCGATATAAATCAAGTTTTCGAACAAAATGCTTGTTCAATAAAGAGGGAGCTTAATTTTGAAATATGCAGAGCATTACATTGCATGTCAACTGTTCTGGTAGTTCCATGAAAGCAGATTGAATGAGCAAACTTGCGTTTGTAGAACAAACAGAATCCATTAAAATTTAGTTCTGATTTATTTCATTACGCACTCTTTCACATATTGAAGCAATTCCACGAACATCATATTGCATGGTTTCCATAATCATTTGACTTACTTTCAGAACTCCGCAAATAGAGATATGCGTTTCCTTTTGAGAAGTGAAATTCATCCTGGAAACAAAAACAACCACGTAATATAGCGAACAATATAGTTCGCTGACAGAGGAGGAAAGATGTGCATCTGAAACCATCGAAAACTGATTTACCTTTCCTACGCGCAACTATTATTAAACATTTAAAACCGAGATAGCAAAAGTTAACTATTCTATTACATCATTGCACACAGTAATATTTTAACATAAGTGTACTCTCTTAATTACCATATTCGTAAATGCTCTTTGACAACTTATTTCTGCTTTTGAGAAATAGATCATTCAACACCTTTCCTTTACTACGTAACCGTTTGTGTCGCGGGGCAGACCAAAAAATGCTCTGTGGTGATTTCCAAATAATAATAAATATTATAGCTATTCAAGTAATAATATTTATGTACTTTAACAATAATAATATAATAAAGAAATAATGCACACATACAATAAGAAACGACATGTAATAACTCCCGACAATCCTCATAATTTACAAGGTAATGTAAGCACCTTCGGATATTACAAATTAATGTACGTAACAATCAGATTTTGCTAATTAATCGGTTTGAACGTTCACTTAATTAACTTCATGCACGTCACAGGGACAATACGTCAAATTCGGAACCGCCTTGCCCTCTCCCGGTCTTTCCTCCACCGCAAGGCAATTAGGGAGGGCCTTCTCTCAGCGTACAGCTATCGTCTACCCACTGTTCCAACTCGGAAGCGGGCAGAGGAAGAGCGAGAGATGGGAAGGCCAAAGGCAGGAAACTCATGAACTGCGATTCTCAGCTAAAGAAGTGATGCAACAATTGAGAATAATGAATGCCAAAACCATAATAATGTAGTCACAACCTTTGATGAATTATAAAATAAAATTGGTTCACGGGATTGGTCATTGTGGTTAGAGAAACCATTAGCTGCGCCAACGTTTCGAAATAAATAATTTCTTGAATAGCTAATAATCATCAAGGTAACGTCTCGTGTGGTGGCTTGAAATGAGACTTTAGCTTTATGATTATTAGTATTATTATACATTTTATTAGAACAAAACTACTTTCTAAGCATTGTGATGCATTTGTGCTTTGCCGCTCGGAAGGGGCGTGCCGAGTGCGGGGGCCGAACGGTGAGTGTAGGGTCGGGGAGGAGTGCCAAGGGTCAGCGCAATGTCGGGCGGAGGCGTGCGGAGGCGTGCGAAGGCGTGCGAAGGCGCGCGAAGGAGCGCGAAGGCGCGCGAAGGCGTGCGAAGGCGTGCGAAGGCGTGCGGAGGCGTGCGAAGGCGGCGGGAACGCGCGCGAAGGGCTTGCGAAAGGCACGTGGAGGGCGGGAGATGAGCAAGTGGAGGGCAGGGGCAAAGGTCAGGCGGGTGACAGAAGGGACGCAGAGGGCGGGCAGAGGACCAGCGGAGTGTGCGCGGAGGGCGGGCGGAGAACGGACGAAGGGTAGACAATGGAGGGAATATGCGGGGGGGTTGGAGATAAGAGGGAATAGCGCTTGGCGGAGAGCATTGAGATGGCGGGCAGTCAGCGATCTAGCCAACGCCACCAACCTCCACCTGGACAGGCGCGAACGTGGGAGAAACCAGCCGTTGGATGAGCATCAGCCAAGGAGGATTCGAAGAAGTCCCTCCTCTCGCGCACAGAGGCGTTGCCAGTGCTTAAACCCCTGGTGTGTTGCAGGGAAGAGAATGGGGGAAGCTAATGTGAAAGTCAAATTTCTTATTCGTCATGCGGGGATTGTGAGATGGGACATATTTCCAAAATTGACAAGGCGATCAAGGGGGGCTGAAAGGGAGAAGAGAGCTAGTAGGGCGAGGAGGGCGAGGCAGGAGAGGAAGGCAAGGCGGGTGAGGAGGGAGCAGAGGGCGAGGAGGGCAAATGGGCAAGAAGGGGAAGGAGGGTAAGAAGGGGAAGGAGGGTAAGAAGGGGAAGGAGGGTAAGAAGGGGAAGGAGGGTAAGAAGGGAAGGAGGGTAAGAAGGGGAAGGAGGGTAAGACAGCGGGGAAGGAGGGTAAGAAGGGGAAGGAGGGTAAGAAGAAGGAGGGTAAGAAGGGGAAGGAGGGTAAGAAGGGGAAGGAGGGTAAGAAGGGAAAGGAGGGTAAGAAGGGGGAGGGGGTAAGAAGGGGCAGGACGATAAGGAGGAGGAGGAGTGAGGACGGGAAGGAGGGGGGAGAAGGTGAGGACGGGAAGGAGGGGGAGAAGTGAGGTGGAAGGAGGGGGAGAAGGAGGGGGAGAAGGAGGGGAAGAGTGAGGACGGGAAGGAGGGCACGCGGGGCGGGTGGTGGGGTGGGCCGGACTCACAACGTAGTGGGGCGGAGGGAGGAGACGAGTGTGGGGAGCACGATCCCCGAGAGGGCTCGCCGGCGGCCCTCGCCGGCGGCCGCTGCGACGCGGAGCGAAAGGGAAAATAGAATTTATGTGCGCGGGCGAGGATAAAGGAAAGGGGATTTGTTCTAGGGCCGCGCCGCATCGAGAGCAACCGGAGGGAGCGGGATGAGGGGGAGGGGAAACGAGGGCAGACCACGTGATCGCTCCCTCCCCCTCCTCCCCCCCCCGCCGGCTGGCAACGGGCGATTCGAGGGGCGTTGAGGACCGCCCGTGTTTTTCCTCTTTTTTCCGTTCGTAACGTATGGGAAGCAAAGCGCTTCGCCGACGGGCATTTATTCGCGCAGAGCCTGGGAAGTGGATAACATCATGTTCCTGTATCTGTTCCGGGTTGTTTTGCTGGCGGGATGGATTCTGCCGGAGCTTTTTTCTCCCCCTCCTCGGAAACAGCGTGAAAATGGTGTTGCTCGTATATATCACATAATGTAAACAAATTTAATTCTATAGAACTGCAAATGTTATTCCTGCAGAGTAATTAAATCAGAAGTTTTTTATTGAAAATATTACATTTTTCTGGTTTCCCCGTTTCATCACCATTATGACATTTTGTAAACGACTCCATATTTTCTGAAAGCAATTCAGTGAGTGGAAAATCCCAAGATTAATTTCGTTGCAAAAGCAATTGTTCGTATTTATGAAAAATTGTGAAGATCTTGTGAATCAGGGTAATACAAAAATATTTGGTGAAAACAAACGATGGTATAAAAATAACATTAGCTTTAATGTTTATAAAGTTGCGTCTCTGAAGTTTCATTGCTGTGACAGCGACCTTAACTTTTCATTTCTAAATTAACATCTGGCAAAATTTGATGCTTTCTGAACCATGGAAGCATGGCATCTAAACCCTTTTCGTAGAAAACGTAGACAACTCCCGAATTCTGCAGCTCAATCTCGATATTTTCCGGACCGAAACACAGGCATGAATCGACACTTTCATTCACGCGCGGCGCAACAGCCACAAACGAGCGAGCTCGTCTCCGCGGCGCGGTCAGTGTTGCGAAGCGCCGCGGCCCATCTCCTCCTCCTCCTCCCGGACTCCCTGGAGCGGGACCCGCCCCCGCCGCTTCCGTCCCCCTCCCCTGCGCAGGGGTAGGCGGCCAGCGGGTCACTCGCTCTGCGACGGCCGCCGCGGAAACCAGGCTGCGACGCGGCGCGGGCGGGCGCGCTCGTCCGTAAAGGAAGCGCCCGGCCACGTCATTGCGGCCCTCAAGGCTTTGAATACTGCCTCCGTCAGAATATGACTTGCCCAAATAAATATTTTTGATGTACTTGTGAACGAATAATTCAGAAAATAGTCAATTTATGACCGCACAAGCTGTGATCTGCTTTAGAACAGGAATTCGAAAAATCAAGTTTGAGAGCAAATGTCATATAATCTCTTGCGATTATCTAAAATTATGATACTAGTGTATTAATGCAAAATCAAGACAATTAAAGAAGAAAATACTTAAAATAATAAAATTTGAAGGGAACAAAAATGACAGCACTTGTGATAACGGGGAAACAGCAAACCAACACACCAAAACGACATACGCAGCTCCAAACCACTTACCAGTGTAATAATTTTGGTTCATAAAAACTGCAATAACAAGAATGTTAAAAAATGGCTAGAATATCGAAAAGAAACCAAATTGCAGTAGCCGAACCCCAACAAAAACGACCGCGAAGACAACAAATCATAAAATAATTAAGAAAAAAAAAAAAAAAAGATGAAGAGGAAATTGAAATGTAAGGGGAAAGTAGCAAGGAAACGAGAAAAAAAAGAAGTTGTAAATAGGGGGAAGGTCCAGTTAAGGGCAGCCATAGGGCATACAGGCATAGAGGCATGCGCGAGTCCACAGCGACGGCGGATACCAGTCCGTGCAAGGCCGTTCGTCGGGCGCTCGCCGTAGACCTTTCGTTGCAGCCCGGCCGCGCTTTTATTGTGCCTTCGGCGGAGCACGCGCCTTCTTATCGAAAGGCCGCCTTTGTGCCTTTCCTCCGCTTCAGCGCAGAGCATAAGCGGCCAATGGGCGATTGCCAGTCATTGGGCAATTCCACGAAAAGCGGACTCCAATTTTATCGGAGTGCTTTGGCGACACGGAATGCTACTTTGCGTTTAATTGGTAGACGGGATGAATGTGCATCTGGCCGTTGTGTTTCGCTTGACCGAGGGTCTTCTGGCTCACAAAAGGCACACACGATTATCATTCTTTCTGATTGCTAAATGCTATTATCTCTAGCATAAAACCAAGAGCAGAAAATTGTGGGCATAACTCCTAGAAACAGTTAACTTGTACGAAATAATCTTAAAACACAGACTTGAGAAATCAACTTTAAGAAAGCCATTAACCGTATTCTCCGCTGCATCCTACGTAGCCCATGAACATATTGTAATACTATTGGTGAGCGATTTACTTGTGTTTCGAATTTTTAACATTTATCACTCTTTTTTCACTTGGTATTCAAGATCCAGTTATTTTCGTTTCAAAATAAATGTTCAAAATATATGATAGAATTACAAGTTCATTTCGGAATGGAAATTTCCTGATAAAAATAATTCTTCTAGGAAAGTATTGGTACACCAAAACATATCAAAACTACAAATATCAGAAGTCTTCATAAATCTGAGAAAAACCGTATCAAAGATACAATTTGTTTAACAATTTATAGGGAACTTAAAATTATAAAGTTTCTGAAAACCAGGACCGAAGTTCTAGACTAACGAAGGAATGAGATGATCACAAAAATGTCTGAGCTCTCCTCGAAAAAGTAACTAATCTTGAGATCTCCGATTCGGAAACCCACTAAAATCAGTACTTTATTTCGTAAAAGACTACCCGAGCTACAGTCGCTTCATTCCTAAATAATTCCAAGCTGCACAGATCTTAAACTCCACAGTCGTTTTAGACACAGTCTGTTCTTTAAAGCAGCCAACGACATGTGTAGTGCTCTGGCTTATCCGATGATATTAATTCACCCCAACCCACACCCTATCCAAGCCGAAGAGCCGCCATACACCACATCGCCTCGCCGTGATCTTTCCACCTCTTTACGGCCCGGGCGCGGAAGTGCCGTTAGCCCGTCGCGCTCCGCACCGGTCAGGGCCAGCTCGCCCTACGCCGTCCCTCGCTGGCTACAATGGTTCACTGGTCGGGCAGAAGTATCCGAAAGGCACGGGGAAAAATTGGAGTGAAACAAGTGTTTTATCTATTGTCTACCTATCTATTGTCTACCTATCTATTGTCTACCTATCTATTGTCTGCCTATCTATTGTCTACCTATCTATTGTCTACCTATCTATTGTCTACCTATCTATTGTCTACCTATCTATTGTCTACCTATCTATTGTCTACCTATCTATTGTCTACCTATCTATTGTCTACCTATCTATTGTCTACCTATCTATTGTCTACCTATCTATTGTCTACCTATCTATTGTCTACCTATCTATTGTCTACCTATCTATTGTCTACCTATCTATTGTCTACCTATCTATTGTCTACCTATCTATTGTCTACCTATCTATTGTCTACCTATCTATTGTCTACCTATCTATTGTCTACCTATCTATTGTCTACCTATCTATTGTCTACCTATCTATTGTCTACCTATCTATTGTCTACCTATCTATTGTCTACCTATCTATTGTCTACCTATCTATTGTCTACCTATCTATTGTCTACCTATCTATTGTCTACCTATCTATTGTCTACCTATCTATTGTCTACCTATCTATTGTCTACCTATCTATTGTCTACCTATCTACTATCTATTGTCTACCTATCTACTATCTATTGTCTACCTATCTACTATCTATTGTCTACCTATCTACTATCTATTGTCTACCTATCTACTATCTATTGTCTACCTATCTACTATCTATTGTCTACCTATCTACTATCTATTGTCTACCTATCTACTATCTATTGTCTACCTATCTACTATCTATTGTCTACCTATCTACTATCTATTGTCTACCTATCTACTATCTATTGTCTACCTATCTACTATCTATTGTCTACCTATCTATTATCTATTGTCTACCTATCTATTATCTATTGTCTACCTATCTATTATCTATCTATCTATGTAAATGGATTTGTACGAAGATAAATTGTCGAGTCAAAAAATATTCACATTAAAGCTGAGGTGCACAACTTCGTTTTTCGTGTACTTACCCTGCATTTCCCTCTGGGCTGTAATAAAGCGCGTACAAAAATTTGTTTCTACCGACTTGCTTACAACTCATTTTCTATACGAAATTTAAATAATAGAAGCCTTATTACCATTGACATTACGTTCTTTGAGCTCGATTTTGGTCATGGTTGTCGTAAGTCGAATTGTGACCTGCATGTTACCTCTGCGCATTTTTACTCAACTAGTCCTGTAAACGTTTCGACGGACTAGTTCTAGAAATACAATTACGGACGATTAACAGTACAGAATCTCCAGCTTAACAGTATAGTACCTCAGAAAAATAATTTCCATAAATCTGTATTTTGAAAGATGATGTTACATTTCTTGACAGGCTGATCTATGTGAATGAAAATGGGCCAAGAACATTATGATTACTTTCCTTTTTTGAAGTTTGTAACCGTAGGTATCTTTACATTTTTATCGCTTATTTTAATTTTTGGAGAATTATACTATAATTTATAAGGTAATGTGTCGTCCCAATGAGAAACACCTTTCAACAGAGAATCTACAATTCTTTCGACTTTAGATGATTAAACTAAATTAATAAGCAACAAATGTACCACCTTGTGCATTTCTTTGGGTCTTGTTTATGTAACATTTGTGGCGCAAAGTTTTAAAACTAATTCTTAAATATATTATTTGTGTAGCATTGATAAAACATTTTGTGACTACCCGACTCAAATATCAATTAGAATCGATCCGACAACTTCGCACAAACACAGCCAATAACCTCACAACCTCTCTTCCAACCCCTCAAACTCCGCCAAACACCTTTCACCTTTTGCTCTGCCAGATTTTCGTAACCGCAAGTTCGCAACTGCAGCGAGAATCGATCTCTCAAAACATCTCTTTTCGCACCGTCACCTCGTGTTCCCCACGCTCCGCCGATAACCTTTCCACTTGTGCCCAGCCTGAACCGATCACATCCGCCCCGCGGGGAGTTGATGCAGCGGGCGTTGGCGGTGGGCGCGAGGGGGCGGGCGCGAGGGGGCGGACGCGGGGGACGGGCGCGGGGGGCGGGCGCGAGGGGGGCGGGCGCGAGGAGGGCGGGCGCGAGGGGGCAGGCGCGAGGGGCGGACGCGGGGGGGCGGACGCGGGGGGCGGACGCGGGGGGCGGACGCGGGGGGCGGACGCGGGGGGCGGACGCGGGGGGCGGACGCGGGGGGGCGGGACGCGGGGGGCGGACGCGGGGGGCGGACGCGGGGGGCGGACGCGGGGGGCGGACGCGGGGGGGCGGACGCGGGGGGCGGACGCGGGGGGCGACGCGGGGGGCGGACGCGGGGGGCGGACGCGGGGGGCGGACGCGGGGGGCGGACGCGGGGGGGCGGACGCGGGGGGCGGACGCGGGGGGCGGACGCGGGGGGCGGACGCGGGGGGCGGACGCGGGGGGCGGACGCGGGGGGCGGACGCGGGGGGCGGACGCGGGGGGGCGGGCGCGGGGGGCGGGCGCGAGGGGGCGGGCGCGAGGGGGCGGGCGCGAGGGGGCGGGCGCGAGGGGGCGGGCGCGAGGGGGCGGGCGCGAGGGGGCGGGCGCGAGGGGGCGGGGCGCGAGGGGGCGGGCGCGAGGGGGCGGGGCGCGAGGGGGCGGGCGCGAGGGGGCGGGCGCGAGGGGGCGGGCGCGAGGGGGCGGGCGCGAGGGGGCGGGCGCGAGGGGGCGGGCGCGAGGGGGCGGGCGCGAGGGGGCGGGCGCGAGGGGGCGGGCGCGAGGGGGCGGGGCGCGGGGAGCGGGGCGCGGGGAGCGGGCGCAGGCGGAGGGTGGGCGGGCGGGGGGGGGGGCGTCCGGCGCAAGGGGCGTTCGCCAGCGGGGCCGCTCCGCCCACGACGTGTTCCGCGCGCGAAGGGCCATTAACGGCCCGTTCAGGCGCAATTACGGCCGGCCGCGTGTCACGACGCCTCCCGCGCCGCAGCTCCCTTCCTCCCTAGCAGCCGCGCGCCCGCGAAGAAATCGCTCCGACTGCTCCAGCGGCGGGGGCGGGGAAGGGACGTGCGGAGCGACGTGGGCTACTGAGTGGACGAGAGTGTGCTGGACAGTGGGTGATGAACTTGGAGGCGAGCGAACGATGCGCGAGTTAGCGATGGGCGGGTGAGCGCTGGACGCGTGAGCGCTGGACGCGTGAGCGAACGATAGGTCGTCGAGCGTGGGGGCCGGTGAGGGGTGGGATGATGAATGAGGGGCTGCTGAGCAATGAGCGGTTGAGCGAAAGCCGGTGAGCGACGGGTGGATGAACGATGGGCGATAAGAGAGTGAGCAATGGGTCGTTGGGCGATGGGTGGGTGTATGATGGGCAGGTGAGTGAGGGGGAGGTGAACGAAAACGTGGGTGAGCGATAGGTCGGTGAGGGAAGGGTGAGTGAGCATTGTGCGGGCGAGCGATGGGCGGGTGAGCGATGGGCGGGACAGCGATGGGCGGGTGAGCGATGGGCGGGTGAGCGATGGGCGGGTGAGCGATGGGCGGGTAAGCGACGGGCGGGTGAGCGACGGGCGGGTGAGCGACGGGGCAGTGAGCGACGGGCAGTGAGCGACGGGCAGTGAGCGACGCGGGCGGGTGAGCGACGGGCAGTGAGCGACGGGCGGGTGAGCGATGGTTAGGGAGCGCGTGCGCGAGCAATAGGCTTGGCGATGAGCGAGCAGGAGAGCGACGGGCGAGCGGGCGAAGAAAGTGTTGCCCGCCGGGCGCGATCGCCTCCCACAATGCGTCTGCGCCGAAGGAGACCCGGTGGGAACTGGGACGCGCAGGAATCCGCGTAATCGCTTTGAAAGGCGCCGCCCGCGCGCAGAACACGCGGTGGAAGGGAATTGATCGCGTAGTCTCCCACGGCGGCGAAGGCGAAAATAATCATTATCTAGAATAAATTGGTGTTAATAAAGATGGTGAGAGTTGTTCTCTCCCCTCTAACACTTGACTAATCAATTGCAAGGGCAAAAACACAAAACGATTCAATCTTGCTAACAGATTCGAAAATAATAATTTTTTATCCATTTTTTTTAAGTTTAATTACTAGTACTTATGGCGTTCGAATTGCAACGAATACAATGAAATTGCATACCTCAGATTTTAACAATTATTCAATATGAATATACAATTTCAAATAAATTTATTTATTTATTAGGATTATTATTAGGATTAATTTGACAATTTATTTATTTAGAATTAAAGTATATTCAAGTAATTTACCTGTTTTAAGGCAAATCCATCACGAGAATAGTACTAAGAAGAATTTGAGAGTACAATGAAAAGAATAACTGGCATAATATTGTTGTTGTTTCTGCTGCTACTGCGTGTACAGTTTACAGTACTTCAGTACATGAAGTCGGACAGCGTAACAATTATGAAAATTATAGGATGCGGTCTGCTGGCCTTATAACTGTACAAACTGACAGCACGTGTGTGCGTGCATGCGTGCCACCATGTTTTGCATTCACGTAATTTCATGCGTTACGACTCGTAACGAATACCAAGTTTGGAAATAAGAAAAACAGTTACGAACCAAGAGCACAATCCTTATGACGGTTCCATTCAACGATGCAATATCTAGGCGCAGTTTCTAGCTCCTATTCATCGCGTGAACTCCGCACTTGGAGGGAAATTTCTGCCAATTTATTTCATTCGCTCAGAAAGCTTTAAACAAAACCCCGTAAACCTCGCTGGTAGTTGGCGAGTGCCGAGTTCGAGGGGTCCGCTTTAAGCCCCGCGCAATCCCGAGCACTTTGGGTACCTGCTGCGTGTAAGCACTCCGGCCGGTCCGCCTCTGTCTCTCTCTCGACGGGGGGAGGCGACTGTGGATCGTTGGCGAGGAGGGGTGCGCGCCAAAGGTGACGTGGGTGAGGGAGGATACGGAGCGAAGCGATGCGATGACAGGAAGACGGGGTTGATGGGCAAGGCAGATCGGGGGAGAGGAGGACGAAGCAAGAAGGAGAGGACGGCGAGACGTTGCGAGGCAGAGTCAGGCTGGAGGTCAGGCTGGACTGGAAGAACAGAACAAAACGGAGCGGGGAAGGGATGGGGAGAGCACAAAAGAGAAGACGGAGAAAGATTGTGAGGGCGGAGACGTGGGAAGGTGCGAAAGGCGGGGGCTGAGGAGGGTCGGAGAAAAGTTCGACGAAAAGAGCGAAGTCACGGGTCAGGAGGGACAAGGCAGCAAGGGGAGGAAGGACGCGTGGCAGGAAGGACATGCCGAGGCGGGGTCATGTAGAGCGAGAGAGGAGAGGGCAAGACGGGGAAGGAGGGTCCAGGGTGGGCGGTGCGGGGGATGCTGCTCGGGGGAAGAGGCGGGGGCGGGGTCGGCCACTTAAGCCTGTGCGACGCCAAGCGCGACCGCCGGACGCTACCCCACCGGACGGCGCGACGGCGCGGGGCTGGGAGCGGCGTGGCGGGGGGAAGGGCGGGGCAGAGCAGGGCGGGGCGAAGCGGGGCTTGGCGTGGAGGGGGAGCGCGGAGGGGAAGGGCGGGGCGGGGCGGGACGGAGCGTGGCAGGGCGGGGCTTAGCGTGGCGTGGCGAGGCGTAGCGTAGCGTGGCGGGTCGTGGCGGAGCGGGGCGTGGCGGAGCGGAGCGGGGCGGGGCGTGGCAGAGCGGAGCGGGACGGAGCGGAGCGGGGCGTGGCGGAGCGGGGCGTGGCGAAGCGGAGCGGGGCGTGGCGGGGCGTGGCGGAGCGGGGCGTGGCGAAGCGGAGCGGGGGCGTGGCGGAGCGGAGCGGGGCGTGGCGGAGCAGAGCGGGGCGTGGCGGAGCGAAGCGGGGCGTGGCGTGGCGTAGCGGAGCGGGGCGTGGCGGAGCGGGGCTGGGCGGGGAGTGGCGCGGTGAGGCGTGGCTGGGCGGGGAGCGGAGCGGTGGGGCTGGGCGGGGAGCGGCGCGGTGGGGCGGGGCTGGGAAGGGCGGGGCAGAGTGTGGCGGGGCTGGCGGAAAGCGGCACAGCGCTACGCAGCGCGACGGCGCCACCGCTGCAGCTGCAGCTGAGCACCTCTCCCGCCGCCGGCGAAAGGGGCGGGGCACACCGAGCTGATGACGAGGACGATAGCGCCGGTGAAGGCCGGCGCAGTGTGGACGCTACAGCGCCGAAAAGAAGTCGTGGCGAGAGAAGGTGTGGAGAAGACAACTCGCCCCCACAGAGTGATCACCCATTTACGACAGCAGAGTAATGCCGGTTTCCTACAAAGACAGCGCCTCGGATACGTAAGATTTGCGCAAAATGACAACTTCGCGACTGTAAGATGAGGTACAGAAAATGGAAGGTTTTCTATTTTCCCTATATTAATCGGCTGCATACGAACGTGTCTGTTTATTATAGGTTTATCCGTTTGCCCCATCTATAATTCACTGAACAGAAGTCAATCGATCCTAATTGACCCTCCGACCATTGCAAATTGTGTGGTGTTGGTGCAATGAAAATAACAATATCTCTACAATGATATATAAGTTAACATTTCATTGCAAAAGAGCGTTAAAAGAATTATCCACGAAGATGCAGCATTTAGCGCTTCTAATGGATTAGTAGAGAATGGCAATGTCATCTTTCAATTACACATGATGTTAACCATGAATATACAAAGCATCCAACAGTAATTGTTAATTGGTAAATTGAGGAGCACTCTCGTCAGGCTCCATTACGGGGATAATAGCCGCGTTAATTATACGACTGACTCTCCCTCCTGCTGAAATTTCAAGTTAGGCCAGTGACGAGGCTCTCGGTTATTAGTGGTCCACAAACAACACGAAATTATCAATGTAACGAAACAACAATCACCATAGTATCCAACGAATTGGAGAGGTGTATGGCAATATAATTTCCATAATTGGTAGGTATCACATTAATCTAATGAATAGTTCATGCAAGTATAAAGTAGTTTAAGAACTAAAATATTATAAAGCTTAATATCTCCGTATCCCAATGTGTTTTATTTTCTGCGATGTAATTCTCATATCTCAGTCACGTCAACGAAGCTTACCTGTCACTCCATGTTGAGTGAAGAAAGAAAAACAAAGCTATGTAATAAGGGTGAACAAAGAAAAGGAGGAAAAAGATCGGAAAGCACAGAATGACAATAATTCGGCGTAAATTGACAAAAGAAATGCAAGAACGACCGGCATGCGAAGAGGAATGCAAGACCGCGGAGAAAGACGAATTGTCTAAATAGCCAACGACTGGCGCGGATGATCCACAGAGCGGAAGGTGGAACTTGGACAGCCTGTCGGGAGAGGGGAAAGCGAAAAGCGATATGATTGAGAACAAACGGGAGAGGTGTAGATAGGCTTCCGAAGCGGGCGAGGTCGAGACTATCACCATCTCCTGCTACTAGTCTGCGCTTGATTCTGATGGACACACGAGTACAAACAATGGCTCGGAAAGAGGGAGAGAAATGAATGAAGAAGAGATGTAACCGCGATTGTACGGGGAGTCACAACGCAAGACGAGCATCTGTACAAGGAGAAACTGTACTGGAGAAGGAGGCGGAGGATAAAGGTAGTGGACAACAAGCAGGGACGTTAGCGAGAGACCGTACAGGAACCAAAGAACGAAGAGGATCACAGAGAGGGAGTAGATCGGGGAATCTAGTCGAGAAGCGGAGGTGGCAAAAAGAGCCGAAATCGGAACCGTATAGGGCGGTGCGATTCAAGCAATATATTTTCCTTCATTTTGTATTTTATTAGCCTAATTTCATGAGAAAAAAAAACGTTACGTGCCTAAGCAAAAGTGCACCGAAAATTGTACATTAAGAGGAACGGATGCGGAAAATACCTGTTGAAGTTGAGCCGCGCAGCATGCGCCAAAAGCCGATGTCGGCGGGGTGGGAGACCCATCACCAGGAAGGAGCGAGGCGGAGAGAGGAGTGAGAATGTGCGGGCTCACGCAGAGCGACGTAGGGCGGAATGGATCAGAGCCACTCTGGCCAAGGCCTGACGGGGAGGGGAAGTAAGCGTTACTGCAATGGAGTACTACACACACCATTACCATTAAAAATTGTTAATATTGATATGAATATTAAATGAATGGGTAAATATACACTATTGGAAGAAAAGGAGGCGAGGTAGGATACAGTGGAGGATGAACTACGTATCTACATAACCTGCTAGTGGATGACTGCGACAACGCAGGGGTTAGTGGGAAGGTCTGAGGCTAGGTATAGTGGGTAAGGGAAGGACGAGATGGGACAGTTTGAAGGTGGAGGAGAGGAAAGAGTGGCGACGAGAATGGGAACGCAGCGAAAATGGAAGTAGACGAAAATGGGAGGCGGCAAAATTGGAAGGCGACGAAAATGGGTGGCGAAAAAATTGGGAGGCGCGACGAAAATGGGTGGCGAAAAAATTGGAAGGCGACGAAAAATGGGTGGCGAAAAAATTGGGAGGCGACAAAAATGAGAAGGCAACGAAAATGGGTGGCAAAAAAATTAGAAGGCGACGAAAATGGGTGGCAAAAAAATTAGAAGGCGACGAAAATGGGTGGCAAAGAAAATTGATGGCTACGAAAATGGGTGGCAAAGAAAATTGATGGCTACGAAAATGGGTGGCGAAAAAATTGGAAGGCGACGAAAATGGGTGGCGAAAAAAATGGGAAGGCGACGAAAATGGGTAGAGGCGAAAATGGGTGTCGGCGAGAAGAGGCGGAGAGCGGAGCGGGGCGAGGAGCTGCGACGCGGGGCGAACAGGTGCATGGCGAGCGTCCAGCTGCGCGTCGCCAGAGGGCGAGGGGGGCGCGATGCGGGGCGGGGCGGGGCGCGAGAAAAGCGAGAGCGGGTGGCGGTCAGCAGGAAGGGGGGGGGGGCAGGCGCCGGTCGCGGCCGCCGCGCCGAGTGCGTTCCGCTGTCCGCCCGCGCGTCGCTTTTTGCTCCGCGTCGCTCGCGTCGAGTGGAGCCGCCCGCCCGCCGCCCGCCCGCCGCCCGCCCGCCTCGCACTGACTGCCCCCCCCCCCCCCCCCCCCCGAGCGCAGCCGCTCCGCCCTGCCGCCACCGCTGCAGTGGACCGCCGCCCGACAGCCACTGAATGTCAACCCTCCGAAACGACGCCAACTGTCAGATGCGTGAAAGAACGGGGTCTCGCAGGACGTGGCGGAGTCGCAGTATTTCGTAATAAATCCGAACAGTACACATGCGGGCGACGGAATACACGGGCAGCATTAACTATATTTTTTGGCTTTTTTTAAGTGTGTTTTATCGACCTATGAGCGTTTAACCCAATTCGGGACAAGGGCGTTGAGAAAGAGTCTTATCTATTACCTATCTCTGATGATAAATTAGGAAAACAAACAACGGGTTTTCATGTATGTTTAATCCTTTGGTCCGGACAAGAATGGTTGATTTTGAGAAATCTTGAATAATATGCTGCGACTCAACTCTCCTAGGAGGCGGTATGTATTGATCGTTGTGTTGACAAGCAATAAACCGCGTGTGTAATATATGAACCTCTGATTTTAACGTGCTTTCAGTTATTTTCAATATTAAGCGAATTTTGGAACTCTGTTGGACATAATTTCATTCGTGGAATAGTCCTATTAAATACCACTCGTGCTTTTGAAATTCTCAGATAAATCCCCGATTCGCGTCGCGCGCTGGGGAGTTATCGACAATTTTCAAAGCGTTCGTGGTAGTACCCATCATAAATTCATGGAAACAACAGGCATAAAATAAATCAATTAAGGATATTGGCCAAATTCAATTAACAATATATGTTAAGACAGAATATATGTACAGACAGAGTTTTGATCGATAGACAGATTATAGATTATAAAAAGTTTATTCAGTTTTTCAGAGCAACGTTTCGGGTAATCCATTTTTCCAATGTTCAGGCATAGAAGGAGGAGAAAATTAAAAGGCCTAGACATTGTAAATGAGAAAATTAATCTAAAAATGTTATAAAATATACACAAAGAATATGAATAAACATTACATGATGATATTAATCAAACAAAAATATTCTAATGGAAATAGAACTCGATATAATTGTATATAGAGACACAAGAATAAACAAAAATACAGCTAACAAATGGCTGTTACAAAGAGCATAATGCAAACAATTATCTAACACCGTTATAAGGAAGGGGAGGGGGAGAGGTTTCAAAATATGTTATGTAAAATATAACATATTGGAGAAATTATTCTTGGGTTACTAAATTGTATTAGAGGAAATATTAACCCTGTCGGAACATTTCAAATAAATAACGCTTTGTAAGGTTGCTAGTCACATTTATACATACATATGCTCTTGTATTTATTTTAGGTTAAGTCGTAATTTAAATTTATTAATATTTCCTGATTTTACGATGCGATTGCTCTGACGATCTGTGTAAACATTTTATGATCTATAAATTGTTGGTTACATCTCTGGCCGAATTCAATTCACAATATAAAACACAATCACAACCACTATATGCTTAGGATAAGTTCTGGCATTGGGAGGTCACTGTGTGTCGGTCCAGACGCAAGGTGCACCAGACGGCGGAATCTCGCTTCCCTGGGCGCCGCGCCGCCCTCGCGGGCGATTAGCGAAGGTCGGCTCGCAGGGGGGCGGGGGCGGGGGCGGGGGCGGGGGCGGGTGGCACTTGCGATGCGGGGCGCGCGGGCTCGGGGACGGCGTAAGGGTGCCTTCCCACGCCGCCACGGCAGCGCGCGTCCGTCTATCGGCAGGGCTCTTCGCCGACCCTCCGGCGACGACGGACAAAGGGACCGCAGCAGGTAAAACGCAGCGACCGGCTGCACAGTGGGAAGGCTCCCATTTAAAGCTGTATTCTGCTAGTGGGGGCGCGTACCCCGTCCTCCGCTTGGCGTAGCGAGAGTCTTGACGGAAGCGCGCTGCCGTCGCGTCGTGGGATAGCGTAAGAGGCGGTGCGTGGACGAAGTGAGGGGAGGGAGAGGGGGGCGGAGGCCGCATCACGGCGCGTTGCGGTCCGCGCGCAAAAACGTGCAGCGACCGCTCCCAACTAGCCGCCTCCGAACAATGGCGGCCAACCTTGAGCCAGACGCATGGTGCCAAAACGAGGAGAGAAGCGGCCCGCAGGTCCCTGGGTCTGGTCACGAATGCGTCATACAGGAGGTAAAATGAGTCGCTTACCTTCACTCAGCTGGATAACAATCAGACAACCGAGCAAAACTGTAGGAAACATGAATCCAATTTTTTTTTCGGTCGAGAAAAATAGTGAATTTTACCTTCATTAAAGAACCAATACAGGGTTAATGTAATGGCCATCGTTATTTCTCCCAAATTTATATAGTTTTTTCATATATTATTTTCCATCCACGGGGTTATAATATAGAAAATGAGATGCGGGAAATTTCGGGATCAAGTATTTCATTGATGATCACTAATGATTAAGAACCGATAATTGATATTACATAATCAATGATAAGTGAATAATGTATTATCACTCCAAAGGCTATTTTGAGAGAGCTTTCCTTTACGACAGCCCATTTGAAATTGAAATAGACGAATTTAGAAACGTGATGTGCATTGACAACCACATAACCTACGCAGAACGCAGTTAAACATAATGTAGAATACATGGTATATCTCAGGGGTGTCCACCTTGCAAGGCCTCAAGGGTCACAACTAAAACCCTTAACATGGTTGCGGACATGGTTGCGGACAACCACGTAACCTACGCAGAACGCAGTTAAACATAATGTAGAATACATGGTATATCTCAGGGGTGTCCACCTTGCAAGGCCTGAAGGGTCGCAACTAAAACCCTTAACATGGTTGCGGACAACCACGTAACCTACGCAGAACGCAGTTATACCATGTATTCTACATTATGTTTATCTCAGGGGTGAGCACCTTGCAAGGCCTGAAGGGTCGCAACTAAAACCCTTAACATGGTTGCGGACAACCACGTAACCTACGCAGAACGCAGTTAAACATAATGTAGAATACATGGTATATATCAGGGGTGTCCACCTTGCAAGGCCTCAAGGGTCACAGCTAAAACCCTTAACATGGTTGCGGATCATATTTACATTACTCGGGCGATCCGCAGGTGTCCTCGTATTATTGATCTCGGCCGAAGGGAGGGGGGCATGGAACCATGCGTGATATCAGGCAGTTCCATGTAAAACGCAGTGAGAAACACTGGGATGATTTTGAATTTCTGAATTTACTAGAAAAAACCTTAAATCTAAACATTACCTGTTTTTATATTAAGGTGGTATTGACCACGATATGGTGCGTGCGCCAGGCGCACTATGTTCTCGCCCGACATAGATGCAAAGGACTTTCACGTTCGACTAAAAACCTTTCGCTGGTAACAATAAATGGCACTGCCGGTCGCATGCGGCCCACGGGCCGACAGGTGGACAGCCCTGCTATATCTTAATACCTCAGTGGATATTTCCACTGGCACATATTAGTTCCGAAAAAAATCATAAGTTTACGATGTTCCCAGTACCATTTGATGTGTATGTTTTGCAGGGGTTTAAGTAAGTTAGTAAATTTACGTTCAATACGATAATGCGCCGTGCGAGTAAAGAAACAGTTATCCAATGATAACGAATAAAATAAGTAGACAGCTTAAATGTAATTTATTAAAACTGCCTCTTTGATATTCTTTTACGGCACCTCCTTACGGTTCGGGGTAGGTACGCTCTCAGTACGTACTTACCGATTTTAATGCTACAAGAAGTGAAAAACTCTTAAAAGAAACCAATGTTCAAAGCGTGTACACGATTTCGAGAAAGCGCTACATGAAACTTGTTATTAAGATAAGTCCACCTTTACGCCGTTGCTCTGAAGGTCACCCGTGTACAGTACCGCCGTCAATTCCCCGCCCGTTGTACCAAACTGCGCCTCGCGAATAACGCTGTTCCGACCGCACGCGGGAGAAGGTATGGCGGCGGCGAACACGATTCGCCCATTAAGTATACGCTTCCACGCACGCGTTCGCGGCCTGTCTTCGTGTCGCCTATCAAGAGCGAAATTCAGTCGGCCGCCGCGCTCCCCGACATGGCAGGGCGCGGGCGGGGCCGTCCGGTTGCCGGCTGCGAGGCAACGGAGCACGTGGGTCGGGGCGAAGTGGATGGTAGGGACGCGAGCAGAGGCAGGGCTTCTTTGGCTAAGCAGTGGCGAGAACGGGGTTGATGGAGGCGATGGAGGCAACGGAGGACGTGGGTCGGGGCGAGGTGGACATTTGAGACACGACTAGGGGCAGGGCTTCTTTGGCAAAGCGGTGGCGAGAACGGGGCTGATGGAGGCGATGGAGGCAACGGAGGACGTGGGTCGGGGCAAGGTGGACGTTTGGCACGCGAGCAGAGGCAGGGCTTCTTTGGCTAAGCAGTCGCGAGAACGGGGATGATGGAGGTAATGGAGGACGTGGGTCGGGGCGAAATGGACGTTTGCAACGCGACCAGAGGCAGGGATTCTTTGGGAAAGCGGTGGCGGGGACGAGGGAATGGCCAGGACTGGTAATGAGAGAAATTGAATGCATAAAATTTTAAAGGGAACGATGGCGAGTACATGAGTTTGTAGCGGGGAGTGGGATGTCTGGAATAGGGCATGTTGGATTGGTCATAGTTAATAGCGAGTCTCACTATGAGGTTGGCGCGGTAGACGATGACAAGGGAGGCGATGGAGGCAACGGAGGACGTGGGTCGGGGCAAGGTGGACGTTTGGCACGCGAGCAGAGGCATGGGGGGCTGGGTGTGGGTGGGTGGGTGGCGGAGTCAATGTCCGAGAAGGGAAGTGAGGTGTAGCAGGGGC
This sequence comes from Gryllus longicercus, assembly GCA_038098605.1. Classification (NCBI taxonomy): domain Eukaryota; kingdom Metazoa; phylum Arthropoda; class Insecta; order Orthoptera; family Gryllidae; genus Gryllus; species Gryllus longicercus. Next base: position 96,257 of record JAZDUA010000923.1, read on the forward strand.
GGATCAATTGACAAATTTTGGGAGGGGAAATTAAAAATGTTTTGATCGAATGTGTCAATACAGATTTTGTAAAATGCTGCAGGCTACACTCAGCTCATGCTGCGATACGATTTTATTCGTTTCAATAACTATCCGTAAATACTTTTGCTTTACGTATCGTGAAAAGCTAAAATTAATAGTAACAGAAAAATTTAGGAAGGAAATTTTCCCTCATTTCGCTCCCCGTGGATCCGCGCCTGGGTGCAGAATCGAGGGCGGGTCGGTAGTGGGAGCGAGGTTGGCGGGTTGGTCGGGTTCGGTAGCGGGGTCGACGGTGGGAACAAAAGGAAGAGGTTGGTGGAGTGGTCAAGAGTAGTCTCGGGAACGAGTGGTGACTGGTTGAAGAGAGGCGTGGGCAACTGTGCTTATTGGCGCCCTTGTCCATTGTGAATGCGATGCGAAGAAAGGCGCATGGCAGCTGAGACAGTAAGTAAGAGGGCCAAAGCCTATTGGAGTGTGTGTGTGTGTGTGTGTGAATGTGTGTGTTAGAGGGACGGAGAAGAACTAGATGAAAAAGACGGAAGACGGTGTGTTGCCCTGAAGAAGAGAAGGACGATTGGAAGACGGGAGGAGTAACTGCGGTGGTTGACTTAACGTTTCAAGAAATTTAGAACTAACTTTTCACCTCTACCGTTGGTTAAGTGATAGTGGTTTTAAGAAACAGAAATAGTATATTGCGATTTATTTACAGTTGCCTTTGACAGGTGATCAGCTGTAACGGTGTCATCCAATCGGTAGCTTACACTATAGTGACGTCACTATGGTAACGTTCAACCTTCCGATTGGATTTGAAACCGTAAAAGCTGATTTACGTCAGAGACAGCTCTAAATAAATCATAGTATACAGTGAAGCATGAAAATAACGACAGCGGTCATAATGTTTCTGCGCGCAATAGAACCTCAATCGATAACGTTATTGCTGGATGATTGTGAAGGAAAACAAAAAAGAAGTAAACGATTACGTAATTAGCATTGAATATGCACATCCAGATGTGATGTTTTGAAATAGTTTAGACTCGCAATCAGCAAAGTTGATAACTAGGGAGTTTAATGAAGTAGGGTGTTGGAATATGATTGTACCGTTAACTCACAATCAGTCTCGGAGGCAATTATTCCGCTGCGGGCGAGGAACGACCAGGTTTTAAGCAAAATACATACCGCCTTTAAATTTGGGCGTTCTCTCGTTTCTCACAATGGGAAGATTGCATTAAAATTTTTCTTTGTTTGATTCGACAGGAATTCTGAATTATTACTCAGCAAATATCGATGTTTGTATTGGTGTGTATCCTTCGCATTGTGCAGTTAAGAACCCCAAATTGTTGTTTTACTACGCTGAGGGATGGACAGAGATTTTTAACTGACAAAAACATACGTAGTGATTCGTTTTTTACTATTGTATTTTCCTATTTGCTCCACCCAGAAAATAACATTCAAGAACGCACTATTCATCAAAAGTTACATTCACGTCCTTTTAAAACAGAGTAATAGATACCAATGACATATCTCGAAAAGAATGCCAGCTTAGTAAGACGCATTAATAACACTCCCCTTCGAAATACTTCACAATAAACGAACATACGTGAAGGCATTTCAACACGTACGCCTTGGATGATATCACGCCATATATGATTTTTATGTACTATAATGTCATTATTATCGCGATCATGACAATTTTACTTTTATTATTAAGAGAAGGGGGTACTATATACACTGCCCATATTAAATTTGCTGCTGTTAATGTACCTTTTCTAAAAAATGGTAAACGAGAACAGATTCCACACAATTTTTATTATTTTGAGTTAATTAAACAATTAGTATTTTATTTTTAAATATAACTTTTGCTCTAATATTTTGAGCATTTTCGAACAATTTTTTTTATTATTGAAGATTGTTTATATCAAATGTCAATTTATTGCCAATGCTATAAAGAATGTATCCTTTAAATTTCAGTTTTTAATTTTCAATTTTTAAATAATAGTTTATGAGAAGAGGTTTAATTACAAAATAAGTACATTTTCGGGAAACACCATTTGAAAAGTCTGTACTTGCCGCTGCTCTACTCGAACATTCTTGCTTCATATTCTGGATCGTATTCAGCGGAAACGGCCCAATGCTACCAAGTATGATCAAGAACATGTTTCATTAACTCATTACAGTTTAACATGCGTTCAAAATTACGAAAAAATTGCACATACACTGCACATACTTGCATGCATCAAAAACGGGGGACGTGGCTCACGCGCACTACGACATTTAAATAATTAAAGCGACCTCCAGGGGTCCTAGACGAAAATGATGTATTTGGAAAGAGCAAGGTTTGAGCTACTTATTTACGAAACAACAACAACAATTTGACCCCACTGCATGGTACCCTTTCCCGTTAATAATGGTATTAGTGATGCATGTGGTACATTTATAATCTTCATTAAAAGTGATATGATAGTCACAGAAAAAGTGAAAAGATTAATACATTAAAAAGCTAGTTTTTAAACTGGATTCCAAACATAAAATTAATCCATTGCCAATTATTGTAACCTCTTACTTCACCAGTACCATCTACAGCTTACTCTTATTTTCACTTTCGAAAAAAACTTCACACAACTGGATAACTAAAGGTGCTGAAGAGTTCTAAACGGAAGAACACTGGCCAAAGAGAAACAATCTTTTGTTTCCGTTAACCTCCTCCGCACTACCCCACATTCAACTGTCCGCCTGGAGGATTTTAACGTGCCTCTTGGCTGGCAGCGACTGTACCCTTACGACGAGTAGCACGAAGCTCAGTGGTCCATAAACAAACAACGCGGACAACGGCAGCGCCGCTGCGCCTCGCCACGGCATCGCCTGGTGGCGGCGGCGTCCATTGAGTGGGGGCCACCTGCAAGCTCTCATTAAGCGGCGCGCCAGCTCGCCATTGAAACAGCGCTTCGGGAGTGCTAGCGCCCTCGTCCTCGTTGCGCTGCCCGTCCGGAGCGGGGCGGGGCGGGGCGGGGCGGGGCGGGGCGGGGCGGGGCGGGACGGGACGGGACGGGACGCGGTCATCCTTTTTCATCTGGCCGGCGGGTAAGAGACGCGCAAGGCCGTGGGGGAGCTGAACGGTCGCGGGCGGGCATTGTTTGGGCGGGGGTGAGGAGGGAGGGAGGATGGTGCGAAGACGGACGGAGCGTGGCGGGGACGGTCCATGCGGGGCGACGTGGACGGGGCGTGGCAGCACAGGTCGGAGCGAGGCGGGAAAGTTCGGAGCGTGGACGAGACGGAGCGAGTCGAAAGGACAATGTGGCGGGAGGGAAATGAGATGGAGAGGAGCGAGGCGGGGCCGGACAGAGCGGGGCGGGGTCGGACAGAGCGGGGCGGGGCCGGACAGAGCGGGGCGGGGCAGGACAGAGCGAGGCGGGGCCAGACAGAGCGGGGCGGGGCCGGACAGAGCGAGGCGGGGCCGGACAGAGCGGGGCGGGGCCGGACAGAGCGGGGCGGGGCCGGACAGAGCGGGGCGGGGCCGGACAGAGCGGGGCGGGGCCGGACAGAGCGGGGCGGGGCCGGACAGAGCGGGGCGGGGCCGGACAGAGCGGGGCGGGGCCGGACAGAGCGGGGCGGGGCCGGACAGAGCGGGGCGGGGCCGGACAGAGCGACGCGGGGCGGAGTCGGACAGAGCGAGGCGGGGCCGGACAGAGCGAGGCGGGGCCGGACAGAGCGAGGCGAGGCCGGACAGAGCGAGGCGAGGCCGGACAGAGCGGGGCGGGGCCGGACAGAGCGGGGCGGGGCAGGACAGAGCGAGGCGGGGCCGGACAGAGCGGGGCGGGGCCGGACAGAGCGGGGCGGGGCCGGACAGAGCGGGGCGGGGCCGGACAGAGCGGGGCGGGGCCGGACAGAGCGGGGCGGGGCCGGACAGAGCGAGGCGGGGCCGGACAGAGCGAGGCGGGGCCGGACAGAGCGGGGCGGGGCCGGACAGAGCGGGGCGGAGTCGGACAGAGCGGGGCGGAGTCGGACAGAGCGGGGCGGAGTCGGACAGAGCGGGGCGGAGTCGGACAGAGCGGGGCGGAGTCGGACAGAGCGGGGCGGAGTCGGACAGAGCGGGGCGGAGTCGGACAGAGCGGGGCGGAGTCGGGCAGAGCGGGGCGGAGTCGGGCAGAGCGGGGCGGAGTCGGACAGAGCGGGGCGGAGTCGGACAGAGCGGGGCGGAGTCGGACAGAGCGAGGCGGAGTCGGACAGAGCGAGGCGGAGTCGGACAGAGCGAGGCGGAGCCGGACAGAGCGAGGCGGGGCCGGACAGAGCGAGGCGGGGACAGCGGTCCTGGAGCGAAGAATTCCGGGAGAGAAATGAGGGGTGGAGAGGGATTGAGAGAAGCAGGGCGGGCAGAGCGAGGGGGTGGGCAATGGTGGGCGGGGCGAATCGGAGCGCGACGGGTCGGGGCGAAGCACAACGCTTCGGGGCGGGGCGCCCCGCAGGATAGAGCCTGAGCTCTCGATTACCTCACCGCGGGCCGGCACCTGCGCACGTGCAACTTGAGATGTGCCCATTCGAGTGCCGTCTCGCTGCTGACGCCGCCGGCTCCGTCGTCGTCTGCCTCTCGCCCTCCGCTCCGCCCTCGCAGAGAAAACACTGTGCAGCGGGTTCAAAATTGCGTCACTCGACGCACCAATGTGACCAGGCAGCTCTCAGGAGACTGGAGAACTTTTGTGGTGGCAAAGTTTAAAAGTCTTGTTCCTTAGATAGGTCCCATTATAATCTTCTTTTTTAATAGTGAGGACGCCACTAATCACGATAACACTGAGATTTATACATATTGTTTTGTAAATATACGTTGAAGATTCTGGGGAATATTCGAGATTGAGGAAAGCTTCTAATGTCGTCTTTGAGTTTTAACTACGGTTGTAAGGCCTATAAAGGATGGATGAATGGGGACGTGAAGCACAAACAAACGTTTCCAAAATAAAACTCGCCCTCGAACCTTCAAAGCAAGAGGTGTGCCGTACCTCAGTGATCTCGGCTATCCAGACTGACTCTCAAATCATATTACTAACACAAATATTTCAAATTAGTGTCCAAAATTTACTTACATTGCTGAATAAATATTAGAGAAAATTTTGACTTCAAGAATATCGTGCACAGGAAGTGCGCTATAGAGGCGCTTGCAGACCGTTTGTCGTGAATAGTGCAATATCAAGTACGTCCGGGTGAAAATGAGAAGTGACACTGAACGTAAAGTAGCGGCTAAAATATTTTCGGTTACAAATGCTACAATCCTCTGGTAATTTTTCTTCACAATTAGTAGCGTCGTCATACATAGCCTATTTACATCGGTCCCAGACGTTTTGAAGAGCGTCTATTCTCACTATGACACAATCAACACTCACGTATATGGAGTCTCCGTTGTTATTGTAGATGTCGGCTCAGACAACATTTTGCCACTACCACTGTTTCCTTGACACTGAGTACAGTACGCACATATCACTGCTTCTATTGTGATTCCTGCGAGCCAGCTACTTTGGTGACGACGCTATCAGTGAAAATGAAAAAAGTGACATCTCAAAAATTAACATTTACCAGAAGAGTAATTATATTACAAATGGAACCATTTATTTTACAGTTTAAGCGAATCGTTTACTTCATATACACTGATCGTGTTGCTCTCTTTATGAAATGTTTCGTATTTTTCGTATTTCGTATTTTCAGAACATAATTATTTTTCTAAAATTTATTTATCAGCAAAACGACGCGTATCGAGAGTTTCACATCTTGTGAACGATGTTGCCACAAACGCTTTCATTGCCATTACCTTCTCATTCATTTCTTCCGGCTGTAGAGCACGCGGAGGGTGAGAGGGTGAGAGGGTGAGAGGGTGAGAGGGTGGGAGGGTGAGAGGGTGGGACTGTGCCTCCTCGTGTTCACGAAGCGGCGGGACCATTATGCGAAGTAATGGAAGGGAAAGGCGCTGAATGCAGGAGATGTGCGGGCGAAGGGGGGGGGCGAAACTGGAACTTCTGAATTACTGGGTTGCTGCGCGCTATTATAGTAGGGCGTTTATTGTGAGGTTCTGGTCACACCGCAAGGCACAATGCTGCACTATCGCGTTGCAAAGGGCTTTCCGAATGTGCTGCTAGGTGTTTAGAAGAACCGCCGTGTACGTTTCTGGGTTATTCAGGTCACCTATTGCTTACAGGATATCGAATTACAGAATTTAATCTCTCTTAATACAATTTTCTCTTCCCTTTCATATACCTTACGTCATTTCATACGTAAACTTCGTGTGTGAATAGAAGTTTTTAATATAACGTAATGAATGAAGTAGTCCCATTTCGTATGGACTCTTCTCTAATTTGAAGTAATACTGATATTTATGATGCGAGATTCGACGAAAAATCAATTTCAATATCTCTTCTGGTGAGCCTATGCAAACGAATTTCTGTAGTATATCGTTTATAACACATCCCTGACAATTACTTGTTGGAGCCAATTATCCTCTTTGACAGGAGAAACTTATTCGATTTACCACAGAGAGATCCATTTAATCCGAATTAGGCGTCCTGCTCGGTTCCAGTCACGCTTCAGCAACGAGGTACGACTTATAATCATTATTTACGGTCTCCAGAACCTTTAACGGCCGTTGTTTGGTCTCTCGCACGTACCTTTTCGCGGGTTGAAACCCGATCAAAGCCGTGCAGTTTTAGGGGCGAAAAAGTCCTTCGTACGCCTTCCTTCGGAGGGGAAGTAAAGCCGGCTGTCCCATGTTAGTAGATTTACTGCATATAAAACATCCTCAAGCATATATGAAGCCTCTGCTAAAATTGCTAAATTCAAATCGCCTCGTTTCGTCGCCCAAGAAATAACACTTTTCTCCGCTAGTTGGTGAAGGGAGCGTAGCGAAATTTGCGTGGTCAGACGGAAGAGCGAGCCTGATGGCCCGAGTCGCGCCACGTAAAATAAGTCATCAATACCTGCGCGGTCGTCAGAAAAAGAGCGTATTTGGGCAGGAACAATGCGTTCTCGCATTTCCCCCCCCTTCCTTCGGCATTTCGACACTTTCTCCGCTAGCGTAAATACGTAAACACTGTGGGAGCATATCGCTTTCGGTAATCTCAGTGCGAAACGACCGCAGCGCGCTCTCGCGGGCGCAGACGGCGGAACGCGCGTCGCGTCGACGGAGTGGGCGGGCCGCGCGACGAATCCCGGGCGCTTTGCGGGCGACCGTGACGAAAGCGCGGCGTAAGTCACCCGCGCTCCCGCTGCTGCCACCCGGCGCTTTTCGCCGTTGATTGGGAGAAAACTGACAGCTGAGTACGGAGTACTTTTAACCGTAGATTACAAAGGTAAACTTAATTACAAAGGCATAATCTGACCGATTACTTGGGGTCATAATAAAGGATAAAACACATTTTTATAATGAAGCACTAAATTTAATAAATATAACATTGATGATATTGAACACATAAAAGGTTTTTTATAGATTCACCTAAATAATTTGATTTTCACTACAGATATTTGCTTGGTGCTGTCCACACACGGATTTTCAGAAGCCTCTGCAAAAGTACCTCGTCATGCTACCTTTGTTATGATCGCTACGTTCCATTGTGATTATCAAATGTTCAGAACAAAACTTAAAAGCTACAAGAAAATTATTTTGTATTCATTATTTACAATATTAGCCAATATAGTGTGAAAAATATCACCTATGTAACTTCAAAGGTGTAGTCTACTGGACGACGCGTGTGAAAATGCCATATGTTGGAAATAGGCACGTGCACAACTATACGTGTATATCACTGCTAGTCACACAATGAAGGTACGCAGAGTTTCAGAAACAAGTGAGGGGAAGGAGTTATCGGCACTAGTTCAGTCGTCTGATAGACATCTTTGTAATTTAGGGTTTAAAATGTTTGTTATTTATCTGCAAAATTTTAAGATGTCTCCATGGTTTAATATTTTTCAGTTCCCTCGCCTACCAATTGCAGGAATACGTTGGTGAAACAATAAAAAGAATGGATGTAACACACAACGCTACGTTTGTTTCTGAAAGAGGGGGAGGAATGTGGGTTAGAGAGATGTTGGACAATGGAAAAGCAAGTTGAGAAACGACAAGCCTATCGTCAAATAAGATGAAAAAGATTGTCCTATGACAGCAATTTCTACTTCCAATAAAATAGTGAACGAAAAGCAGCATAAAAGGAAAAACAAAAAATCGAGGAAGTATTATAATAGCTCCGATATCAGTTATTCCTTTTATTTCAATATTTAAAAAAAAATACTTGACTATTTTGTCTAGGTAATTCGGCCTAGAAGACACTATTCGTTTTCATTTTTTTAAAACATGCATTACTTGTGTAATGTGATTTTACATTTTCTTAGTGACAAGTTTTCTCCATTGTTTCAATGCAATTTTACAATTTCTATAATTGCAAAGTATGTCTAAGTCATGAAGAGTGAGAGGTTGGTGCTACAACACCCACTCTTGAATCGTGGCCCCTGGGGACCCGTTCTTCAGTGTCGTTACCTCAACCACAACTCCTGTCACTGTCCATCGTTGAGCGGTTCACGCATTCAAAGAAGCTCATAAAATAAATCACAAACTGCAGGCGCGAGCCGCACCAAAAAGACTTTCCAATTAGACTTATTTTAAAAGCAAACACGGTGCTGGGAGACAGGGTCGTAACCTCGAGCCACTCAATTAGTCGGCCTCCTTTAAATGAGAACATTCATCATGCTTCGTAATTTCGCCGTATTGGTTGTCATCGACGACGTAAAATTATGGGCGCCAGCATGCCGATGAGATTTTGGCTTCTTGGTGGAACTGATTAACCGGGATAAATTTCTGTATGAAATCGCCTCGTATCTTTACTTTGCATCGCAAGTGCTTCGAATAATTTATCAGTTACAATTACTTTTACCAACAACATGTAATTCGAAAGCAAGCCTTGTTAGTGGAAGTCAATAATTACTTTACGACGTGAAAAAAATATGGCAAACGGGGTTTTCTGCATGATCAGTGAAGTGATCACTTGTGAAGTGCATTATTAAGAACAAGATATGGGCAGAATGGGGACATCGTATGATATACTAGAATAACTGTTCTTAAGAGTTATTTACAGTGGTGCCTCAAAGTGACGAGCTGGAAGGAGAAGGGTACATTGTCATCCAATCGGTAGCGCCAATACCAAAAAAATAAATGGTAACCAAGCTCCTGATTGGATAACAGTATCTCCTTGTTCGTCCAGCTCGTGGGCTGAAGGCACCACCGTGTTTAAATCTGAGTATATGGATAGAGATCTCCAGATAAGAGCAGCTACAATTCTCTAGATTACACAATTGTTGAATTCGACCTAGGTACGTAACTAGTGTCAAAAAATCCGCCACCCTCACCACTGGAAATCTCAGGATCTCCTAATCAACGATGACGCAGATGCAATTGGTTGCCGCTGGGCCATCGTAGCTGGAAGACGGCGGTGGCACGTGCGCCAGGCGGACCCGAGGATCACCCGCTCCCCTGCAGGGGGGGGGGGGGCGCCGGTCATCGCCGCAAAAAGCGGCGCCCCGCGATCTAATAAGCCCCGGCGCGATAGTTGAGATCGCCTGCCTTACAAGGCAGGAGGCAATTAAACGGCAGGAACCCGGCAGCGGGCGCGCGGCCGGAGCCGGGGACCAGCGCCGCCCCGCCACGGCGGCCGCTTCCAGTACTTGCTCCCAGCCGCGAAAAACCCTCGAGTACTCCGCTTGATTGGCGGCAACCCAATCATAACGGGTTGTGTGTTTTAGCGTCGTTCCTTTTTTAACGGGGAAATAAGAAAAAGATGTGATTGTTGAGTTCTTCATACTCCTCGTTTATAAAGGTACACGTTTGGAGTAATAGATGAGCGAACCATTTACATACCCATACTACTTTAAGCTAAGAAACAAAACAAAAACATTACTCCTGCTATGTCAGAAAGCGTACTTTGTATTGAGTAAGAATTAGTACTGTTAAGGTTATTAGCCAGCTTTGGAATTACAATGATTTTAACGATAAGATAAATACTAACTGCGTTTATCATACAAATGTAAGATGGCGCGATTGAAATAAATATTATATATATATATATATATATATATATATATTAGTTTCACAACAAAATGTACTATCAATATACTGGAATACTAATTCAATAAGTATGAATTTGGTTATTTCTAGTTTTGTATGTGTTTTAATCAATATTCTGATGCCCACTTATATTGAATACAGATCAGGGGCATTCGCAGTGTTTACATTTACACATATCCGTGAAATATTTCAAGCATAAATACTTGTTATGTTATATTAATAGCACACTACTAGTAAATAACTATTTAAAAATTAAGTTCTAGAAACAACAGTGATACAAACTCCAAATTTTACATCTGGAGAGAAATATTTACAATTGCAGACAAAGGAGAAAAGTCTCATTTTCATACCCAACCACCTGCAAAAGAACGTGATCAGGAACTGCATCGGCGTCCAGCCCTCTTCGTCCGTTACACACAGCCCAGGCGCAAGTGACGTGGAAGTAACTGGACCTGGTCGCCAACCAAACAAGGGGGATGGAGCCTATGGGAGCTTCAGGTCTCGCGGCGATCCTTCTCTCGACCGCTCTGCTTTTTGGTCCGCGCCGTTCCAGTCCAGTTCGAGCCCCGCCGGCAGCCCTGCGCCCTCGCCCGCCCGCCCGCCCGCTACACGAAGCCTCTCGTTTTGCTTTGCTTCGGTATTGTCTTGAAACGCCGATGAAATGTAACGTATAGTTCCCAACAGCTTACACCAAACGAAGGGATATGACAAGGGGCCCCGATTTTGATTACTTGCCATCTTTTCATAAGTGCATTGACGTAGCTAACTTGTAAATGAATGTTTATCACCACATGTAGGTGACAAAAGTATATTGGTTAATTTTGTTTCTCTTTTGCCATTTTTCAATATTAGGTCTTTTTTATCTTTGCGTCATTTTTGTAATTTTACGTCGTTTTTGATATTTTTACATTTTGTAATCTTTTAGTTTTTTTGTTAGTGAATGTTTCATGAATTTACAATGACACACTAAAAATTTTTGTTGTATCAGTTCATGATGAAATTCTCTACTGCAATGGACTCTGTTTCGCGAATTCTGAAAATTACACGGATGTTCGGGAAATTTCTTCTACCTTTCGAAACTGACGGTAGGAAGATCGGGGGCAAGGCTTACATTTCCTCCTAAAATGAGGACATTATATTGAATATAATTTTATATAAAAAATTTGAAATTGTAAAATTCTTTCAATAAATAAACATTTTTACACTTATCAGATTTTTAATTGTCATTTTCCCCTTATTTCAGTCATTTTATGTCCTTCTGAAAGAACGTTTTTAGTAATTAATCAGAATCCGAGCCTGGGATACGATGTTTTAAATTGGTTTGAAAACATTTCCACTACATCTTACTTTTTTGGCGCAAAGTAGTTTGTTACTAATATCTATTTTATTATGTTTTTCCATACTATAATGTATTATATTCGTTCTAATCATTCTGTTTATTATTAAGAACATTGAAATGTCTATCAGAATAATGAATCATGAACTTTATTAATTAGTTTGTTACAAATTGCACATGATTTATACACTGTAATATTTCGATTACTTCAGAGAACAGCACTCTGCATGTGACATCTGAGGTGATGAAGTAAAATTTTTCCAATAACAGGAAGAGGATATGCGAAAACACTGTAATCTGTGAATATGTTTCTAGTGCAATCATTGTAATGATACTTAATGTTAAATTTATGCTGTCAGGTTGTAGACTCATTTCATTATAATGTTGAACGGTGATTATTTAATGGCATCAATAACGGTACCTTGAACTAATCTTGTTTAATGACAGTAATGAGTGAAAAAGTGCACATCACATCGTCGAGTGTGTTTATTTCTTCTATGTTCGTGTCAAATCACAAGTCCTCCAGTCACCTATTCTCTTCGTTTTTAATTGTTCCAATTATAATACGGGTTGTGATATTTTGTTTTTTGTGGTTGTAGCTAAAGATAATTTCGAAACTAACGCAACCTCTGTTCTTTTTTCATTTTCTCGCGAAATGTTTTAAATTTAGTAGCGTTGGAAGTATTATGGCCCCACCACTCATCTAATTATTAATATATTGGTGTCCTCGTAGATTACACACAAAAGGTCGTTCTCCTAATTACGTATTGTGGTGATGTGGCCATTGGTAGTCATTTGGTATGGTATTTGATGTGGTAGTCATTTATGTGATAATACTTGTCAGAAAACACAACACAACTTCAATATTCCGTGTTGCTTTCCAGGCTTTTCAAAATAAAGGATAATGTTATTTGATAATTAATGGAGTTACGAATAATGATGAATCACTTGAGCTAACGAATTTCCCCACAGTTAACACGGAGGACAATTTGGGTGACGGGTTGATTCTCATCACCAGAGTTTTGCCAATATTGTTTCACGGTCTGCACTCACAAGCAACTCTGACATCACTTGGAATTTTACTAAATATTACTTTAAATATGATTATTTCAATTCATTCTCCACTCCGCCGGTTGGAAGATCTCGTGATATTATCTTTAAAAATATATTGTTCTTTCAAACCTGTTTTTGTAGCCCGTATAATATACACAATTCCGTCCGGTCTGTGTTCCAAAGAACTGTCAATTCAAGCCTACTACCAAATTACCGATTCGTTGAACATTGAGTATTTGCTCTATTTTTTTTCTTCAGCAAACGCTCTGATTGGTAAACCGCGTAATTCCTTCGCCTGCCGCTGCCGCCACGCACATCGCGCCCATTGAGCCGGGGCCTGCCGGCTACATCCCCGCGCCACTTGTCGATAAATAACGCCGCACCCATGAACGGAGAGCTCGCGGGAGTTATTTAAATGAGGGAAACGCTCTTAATAACGATGATGAGCGGTTGCACTGATGTCTGACAAATGTAGATTACACGTTGCGCTCGCCCTGCGCGGCGGCGGAGGGCGCGGGGCTGTTGCCATGCAAATCGGAACGAAACGCCTCGCCACGGCGGCGAGCGAGGGCGGCCGGCAGGAACGGAAGGGAGAAGGAATGATGGGCTGAACGTGTGGAATAAACGCAGCCTTAGGAGTTCATTGTTAAGGGGAGATGACAGTTGGAAGAGTGGAGGACTGATTGTTTCCAAGCACATCATCCGTTACGGTCATTAGTTCCGTTAGTGTAGTGCATGTTTTATACTGGAAAGTGGTGGTGTTTCACTCCACAGAATTGTGAGATCCGGCGCTGAACTATAGGTCGGCTTGCGGGGTGATTTCCCCTCCGGATATCTCAACCATCCGGGACAAGCACTGATGACACTTAAGCATCCGGGACCAGATCCGAGATGTGTGGTAGCGTTAGTGCATGTAAGTGTGAACGGGGAGGGGATATGGCATGGATGAGGAAGGAAAGATCGCGCGCGGTCCTAGATACGTTTGTGAGGATATCTGCATTTGCCTGGTATTTATCGGACAAACCATGGAAAACTACTAATCACGAAGCCGGCAGTCAACAGTCTTCTTCAGTCAGCGAGGGAATTCGATCTAGATACGCAGCCAGAGTTGAAAATCTGCCACCGTCTAGCCTCGAAACCAAGAACTCCTGGTCATGGTCGCTACATAGTCAGATGTCTCTAAACTAAACTTAACTGGTCAGAATGAAAGATTGGGACGGCAAAATGCAGACCGTACTTCGATAAACGAATGAGTAATTATAGATGTGTTAGTGTTCAAATGTTGGCGGAGAGATCGAGTGAGTGAATGAGTGAGTGAGTGCGTGCGAGCGGAGGTGCGATTCTTGAAACGAGGATGAAATTGAGCGAATTGCTAAAGGTGGCATGGACGAGACCAGAAGAGGTCAGTGCTAAAGAAAGAGTGAGACCTTCAGAAAACTCGACGGTTGTATGTTGAACGTGATTGGCGAAGATACGAACGAAACAAAGGTAAAAAGGGGTGACAAGAGACTTACTAAATAAATTTCCGGTATTCTCCTGTACCATTACGAAGACCTTAAAATTGTAAAATTATTTCTTAACGGCGCATACGAACTTAGTTACTATACCCACACATATAAAAGATGGACGCATAAATAAAAATAAGGACCAAAAACCAGAGAACCTTATATCTTTTCGCAGATCACATTCGACGCCATACAACGGCGATAGTCACGAAGACTAATCTAGTTTGCTAAGAAAATGTAACTCAAAAAGCAAATTAACGAAATCGTCATGTAAACATTTCAGGGTATACAAAGCAGTGGGTGGAGAAGAGGGCTCCTACGGCGGGTGTGAAGGCTTCCGTGAGGGTTAAAACGAACGCGGCGGCAGGAGGGGGCGGTGACAGCGGGAGTTGGGGCGACGGCACACAGCACGTGGAATGATCTCGCGAAACCTGTTCCTCGCCGACCCTCCTGCGCCTCAAGTGCAATGTTTGATGAAGTAACGTACCCGCAACGCATCTCAACGAACCGCGTCTTCCGACAAGACAACTGCATCAGCGAACTGCATTACGGACGAATTGAAACTGTTACTCCGTCGAGTTAACATGTCAGGAAGCGAATTATACAAACACATTTTCTCTCGTAAATAAAGCAACAAGATTAACGAAATGGGATCTATACAATATTAGAGTAGAACGAATGAGAGTACAGTCTTTTTCGTATCGTGTGGCCTTTCTTATGATAGCGTTAATATGTACAAACAATTGAAATGCCAGAGAAAGTAGAATAGTATCGTAGACATACCAAAAAGTCTTCAAATTATTCTATAATCATTGACTGAATATTTAAGTGAGTACCGGAGTAAAAATACTATACAAGAGCAAATCTTCATTTATTTTCATTTGGATATATTTCGAGGTCCCTAGTTTAATACAACGCAAAGCTGAACTCTTACAAAAAAACAGTTCAAAGAAGACGCACTTTCAACCCAAAATGAAAGAACTGGTGAAACAGAAGTGCTAACAAGCTCCTCGAATACTAAAAGTGTCACGAACAAAGAAGAAAAAACGTCGGGATTTCTATGCCACCGCCATGACGTGACGTTTCGTTTTCAGCAGATTCGTTCCCTTTTTAATTCAAACAAACTCCCTGCAGACGGACTCCTTTTACTGCACGTTCATAATGGCCCCGCACGAAGCTCCGAGTAAAAGCGCCGGGCGAAGTCGCAGCGGGAATCTGCCGTGTAAGGGATCGTGCGGAGGAGGCTGGCACTTTCATACACGAACGGTGCAGCGCCTGCACGGCGGCTGCTCGGCTGGGCGTGACGCAGCTGCAATGATGCACTTTCGGGATACGGAATTAAGGGTTGGACGCGATGGACAGACACCATCTGGGGTGAATGATTAGAGCTGAAAGGCTAGAGTATTGAAAGGTGGAGGCTTAGATACGTCGTCGTGAAATGTGTTCTGTATTTGGCCGACTAAAAAAGAACAACTTTCGAAATTCTAGAGCCGATATTGGCATGGGATGAAACTGCTAGAAGCGATAGTAACAATTCGGCCAAATCGGTCGAAACAAATATACGGAGCACAGTGAAACATATTAAAGTGCAAATTACAGATATCGGAATATGCCTCGAATGGGCAATGACTCCGGCGCGAAGTTTTACAGGGAGCTTACAATAGTCCAAATAATTCTGGTTAATATCAACTTGATATAACATGTAACTAAATGATCACGTTTCTGCTTCGAACAGTAGACGAACCAGAATTGTTATAGCATTCTCTCCTTTAATTAAAAAAAATGAAAAAATTTTGATATATTGTCATTAGGTATGGTAAAATGAGTCATGAGAACAGAATTTGGTCATGATCCCTTACCTGGCGTCGTGCTATACAGGTCTTAACGTGAGTGGTCGGGGATGCTGATATGTGACCCACCTATGGTACTGTAGGAGGTGTTTGTCTACATATCTCAGAAGACCTTGCAGCAATGAACGTTATAATGAAAAGATTCGCAGAGTTAACGCAGTTGCTCTACGATCTGCAGAATGAACTGTAAATTCGGGCTTGCGCGGATGTATGTTGTAGAGATGTCGGGCAGAGATATTTGAAAAAAGAGGTGTCACGCCTGAACAAATCTCCGATAGGTCTATTTTTTCTCTCACATATTTCTAATACAATTGACGTATTTATATACGCTGAATGGTTTGCTTTTCTAATTCATTCTCGAAACATCCAGGTTCCAATGAATCAGAAGCCCATGACGGAAGCCAATGACGGTGAGATCAGCGTTTGGCAACAGTTGTCTTCTTGGCAGCACGTGTTAGAAAGTAAGGCTTAGCAGAGAGGAAAGGTGACAGGGACGTTTCCGGAAAACCGACCAATCAAATGTTCTTCCAACATCGAGACGCTGAGAGCTCATAAAGCGCAAATGCAAACTTGCAGGAAGACGGGCGTGGGCGAGGAAAAGCAGAAATGTATGTGACAGCTGCAATTTCGCCTGTAGTTTCGCTCGCTTCTTACATGGCTGGGACTTGAATGAACGAGTCGAGTCCCGACAAATTACATTCATGTGAAACCTCTCGGCAATAAATGACTGATGAAAGAAACTTCATTGCAAAATGACTTCAAGAAGTGAAATGTTCTACGTTTTATCAAACAATTATCGATCATCCGTTAACTTAACGGGAACTCAGAAGAATGTTTCCTTCTGAGATGAAAGAAATATTGAATAAATAACTGTAGTTAACATTTATGCCAGTAACCACCTTTCAATTGAATCCTATGATAGGTAATCGAATCGATAAATAAATGGCAATGGAGATTATATCAGTCAAGTATGGATAGGAGAGAGCGGGATTAATTGGTGTCCAGTTTTAAGTGGCCATCTATGTTATTTCCATAATTGTGAGCCAGTGCACTCTGTCGCTGACGGTGCAAATTGTCTTACCAGGTGATATCAATTACGTCATCACGTGTAATATTTATGAAGAAAAACGTGTTTTCGAGTCTGAAAAATAGCTATAGATGTTACAACAGCACACAACTTTTCACATTATTTTTAACTATTGCAATTTTCGAAAATTCAGATAATAAAACAAAAATGGAACAAGTGCAATTTTTATTAGCGTACTTGCACTATTCAAATACAAAATTTACCACGATTAGAGAGATTTTTGAGAAAATATTTTGTTTCAAATTATCATCAAGTCAAGAACAAATTGAGCTAAATTTTATTTTCAAACCTTCAACATGACATTTAACGATTTCTTTTTTTAGATCAGATTTCATTAAGGAAAAACCATTCTCAGTAATCAATATCGTAGTTTTACAATATGAATTTTTTACAGCTTTGTAACGTAAAGAGGAGTTTTCCAAAAACGAGACCCGCGTCATTCTTATCAGCGCACTTTTTTCTATTCGAGAAAAAATTCGAAACGGTATTAATTTTTTTCTAAATATCTGTTATATTTCGTGCAAAATTACGTAAAAACCACGTTTCGATAAAGTTTGCATGGTCTTATTTAACGATCAGAAAAACAGATTTGGTTAAAGAAAAAGTTTTTTCTTTAATATGCAAGTTTTATAAACGCGACTAAAAAATTGAAATATTGGAAAACTCAAAGTTTACTGAAAAATAGTCTCACATATTTTTCAAGTTCTTTGCTCTACCCGAGAAAAAATGCAAACACGTGAACCATTATTTAGAAACAGTTGAAAATTAGTCTTCCAGGAAAAAAACCCAACAACAACAACAACAACAACAAAATATCCGTTTCACATTGGCAGGGTCTCGAGTTCGACCTGATCGTTAGAGGGATATCAATTTTGGGAACCAATTTCGTTTGGGAGGGAATATACGTAATTAGATTATTTTCATTACATCGTAGTAAAGCAGCCGATCAGTACACCAAAATTGAAATCTTATACACGGCCTATTGCATCCATTGTATGGAGAACACACATTGCATTGCTTGCTTGCTTTTCATTGTTGTTTAAAATATCAAAGTTCATTCAAAGTTGTTTAAAATATCGAAGTACAAACATCGCTGTTTAAAATATCGATGTACAAACATCGCTGTTTAAAATATCGATGTACAAACATCGCTGTTTAAAATATCGATGTACAAACATCGCTGTTTAAAATATCGATGTACAAACACCATTGTTTAAAATATCGATGTACAAACACCATTGTTTAAAATATCGATGTACAAACACCATTGTTTAAAATATCGATGTACAAACATCGCTGTTTAAAATATCGATGTACAAACACCATTGTTTAAAATATCGATGTACAAACACCATTGTTTAAAATATCGATGTACAAACACCATTGTTTAAAATATCGATGTACAAACACCATTGTTTAAAATATCGATGTACAAACACCATTGTTTAAAATATCGATGTACAAACACCATTGTTTAAAATATTGATGTACAAACACCATTGTTTAAAATATCGATGTACAAACATCGTTGTTTAAAATATCGATTTACAAACATCGTTGTTTAAAATACCGATGTACAAACATCCATGTTTAAAATATGGATGTAAAAACATCCGTATTTTGACATCATCGACATCGCGGCAGCATCATTAGCACGCGACCGAGTGAGACCACCGGCGGCGACTGCCTCGCTCTTAACCTCCAGCAGACGGCGGCGCCACCTGGGGCTGCCCGCCGCGGATGCATCACTGTCGTTTTCCACGCCACCGAGAGCGAAATTAAAACTAATGGGGCGCCGCCGCGCATACAATTGCCATTGTTCCTCCACCTCCTCCTCCTGATGATCTGCGCGGCGCCGCCGGCACCGCTCCCGACGGCCGCCCCGCGCAATTAAGTTAGTCATAATTATCGCCTGAGAAATTCGCGCCCCGCGCCCCCATTGTGAGGACGTCGCCGTCCTCGCCCTGGGCGTTGAGGATGGGAGGGGAGGGAGGAGGACGGACGGACGATTTGCGTGAATGCTCTCTTCCACCGCGGCTTTCTAATGTCGATCGAGAGTGATGATATTGGGGAACCGCCTGAGGTCTTCCAGCGAAATAGAAATTGCCCTGGTTGTCGGGGCGTGTTATTACGTCTGCCCTTCCGGGTAGTCAATCTGAGATGACTGATACACTTTTTTTTCTCTCAAGGGAGTAAGTTGTTGTTGGAGGATGAGCGTTCTGCCGTGATCTTATTTATGTTTGTTTGGATGCCCCTTTCTACAAGCTGTTACGATAAAGAGTATCCAATAAAGAGTCTTGAAAGTACCAGATGAATTGAAGTGGGTCACAAGTTGCCGTATGTTTCAGGTCATCTAATCGAGTCTTCCGACTAGTCAATTCAAAGAGTAAAAAATTGCCTTTGATAATGATTTAACTGCAGAACGTGTAGAGATTGTAAAGTACAATATAACAATACCAATATTGGATGTTGGGAAGTACAATTCCTGACTAAGTGTTAAAAGATCATAAATTCTGTATCTACTTATAAATCAATAATTTATTCTCTATGCTGACTATATTATTTATAATTAATTCGTGTAGTTATTAAAATGACATAATGCGATTTTGAACATAATACAGCATACGTTTCAAATTCTATTGATAGTTTTTTATACGAATATGCTGAGAATGGTGACAAATGCTTAGAATCTATAAGTTTTCGCTTTTTTATTTTCATTATATAATAGTACTACGAAATCAGTTTACTACATCTAATAACTATCTTCATTTTTCGCTATGATTATAGAAAACTTGGCGGCTTCTGATGAACCTCCAGACGCCGCCTGGGGCGTCGCGCCTCCTAGAGATTCTCGGGATTTTAGGGTCCATAATCACTAGGACGTTACGTGGCCTGCTCTGTAATCAGCCTCCATCCCTCTTGATTCTCAGAACTCGGATGAACAGCGGGTACAGGGGGCCGTGGGAGCAGCTGCGAACAGCCCAGGAACGCGAAGAAATCCCCTCACTGTCGTGGATCCACGCAGAAACCCCAACGCTACGCGCTACTCGGCTGTCGTCTCGCAATCGTTACAAGACCGACATCTACAAGCCATCAAAGTGGTTTATTCAATTTTTGAACTCTCGTTTGATGTCTAAGACTACTCTTGCAATATTTTAATAAGTTCTAAGAAGATAAATTGCATTCAGGAATTCTAAGAATAATTTGAGCAGACTTGTTTTTCTTTTGAGCTTAATACTCCGTACTTCTACATCAGATTATCCATCGTCTTCTCGGCCTCATTTTCAAAATAATCAGTTTACAAGGTTCTCTCAAATACAGTCGTTAAAAACTCATTTGAAGATTTGACAAATTTCTATAACAACCTACTTTGTCGCTGTCATTTGTTCTGTGTGTATTTTAATTGGAGAAACTTGAGAAAAAGATGTGGATAATTTTAAGGATAAATCGTACATTCAGTTGATCTGTGCAATTTATTCTGACAAAATTTAAATCTGAATGTAGCACATCCGTAATAACGCGTATATTCTAAGATGACGGGGAATTAATTTTCTTGGGAAATCTCTTTAGTAAAACCAAATTGATAACCTTTCCTTCTCACTCACCCCGCAGTTGGAGTGTTTTTACTTCTTTGAAAAGTTTCGACGTCAATTACATTGAGAAATCCGGGTCACTAACGTCTAAAAACTTGAATTTATGATGTAGATCATAGAAAAACTCATTACGTAAAATATATACCCCTAGGGCTCTAAAATACCAAATTTGAGTGACTGTTTTTTGAGA
Organism: Gryllus longicercus; assembly: GCA_038098605.1. Classification (NCBI taxonomy): domain Eukaryota; kingdom Metazoa; phylum Arthropoda; class Insecta; order Orthoptera; family Gryllidae; genus Gryllus; species Gryllus longicercus. The sequence goes on from JAZDUA010000923.1 coordinate 116,976, forward strand.
TTCTGTAAAAAAAAACACTAGATATGTTGCTAGATGAAACTAAACGTTCGTGGACTCAGTGGTCCTAGGAACGCGTCCCGAGTTTTCAACAGTAGACAAGAAGCTGGGTCGAACATTGCCTCAACTTGGATACGATTCTCAGTTTTGGGCTTCATATCTTTCCATTGTTTCCTTCGATCCATTTCAGGCGGACGCTGGAGCAGTACCTAAAACAATGGGCTGCGGACCGAGCACCTCTAATCCTTGTTTCCCTCTCTATTCCCACCCGAAGGAGAAGGACGAGTTTACTCCCTTTACTCACATGCCCCCCCCTCAAAATCCATGGTCTCTAACAGTAGTGCGAAAACGCAGATGACAGGCGAGGGCCGAAATTTAGTTGACACTTATTTCATAAGTCCTTGAGCAGTAAATGATTGCTTAAAATAAGTGATTACTTACAGAAACGAGATGATATATAGGCATTTCTCATCAGGGCGGAAAGAATGCTTCCTTAATAGGAAATGTGGGAACGTGTGCTGTTTCGTGGTTGAGTAGCGTCGGAGTGTACGCTCTCAATAATTTTGGAACACGACTATCCAGCTTAACTTCAGCGCCTGCGAGATTGTTGGTAATTATACACTTATTACTGGATTAGCAATGTTTTTATGTACCTCTCCGTAGTACGATGGTGTTAGGGACAGCATAAAAATATCCTACATTTTTTTCAAAACAGAAGTGAAAGCTGTGTAATAAGACAACCTAATCCGGTAAAAAGGAGGCCAAATAAACACATAATGGAAAGGGCACCCTGGGTTACAGGAATTAGTGGATATTTATTGCATTCTTCCATTTTGAGAAACTGCTTTTACATAAAAATCGATAACTTAAGGAACACCCATTATAGGTGTCTACTATGAATTGGGTGTGATGTCTCGCACCGGAGCGTAGCCGTAGCCATAAGGGAAAAAAAGAGAGCCAGGGTGATGGTACTGTTGCTACGTAACGCAAGGTCGCAGTAACTCAAGCTTACTTCTCCGCCGCGGCGCGGCTGGCATTTTGAGAGGCGGGGAATAGATGCCGCTGTATGCAGTGCGTAAACGTACAGAGCGGCGCAGATTGGGGCGGGGCGTGGGGCGGAGCGGGGAGCGGGGCGGGGCGGAGCGGGGCGGGGCAGAGCGGGGCGCGGCAGGGCGGAGCGGGGAGCGAGGCGGGGCGGAGCGGGGCGGGGCGGAGCGGGGCGGGGCAGAGCGGGGCGCGGCAGGGCGGGACGGGGCGGGGCAGGGCGGGGCAGGGCGGGGCAGAGCGGGGCTGGGCGGGGCGGGGGGACGGCGCGTGACAAATCGCGGATGAACAGGAGTAAGCGTGGCTGAGCAAGACGGAGCGGCGTAGCGGGAGACAGTGAGGCCACCGAACGCGCCGCGACCTGCTGGGCTCCACGCGAGACCTCCGGGGAGTGTTAGGTGAAGAGGTGTTACGGATTCTTCACACATGACACCCACGGAGAATTATTTATTTTTTGGTGGAACTATTCACGCTTTGTAAAGTTTTGGGTTTATTTTTTAGATGTGTTTAAGAGTTTGCGACAAGATAATGGCAGGCCATAACAGAAAAATTGTACTGTGAGACAAATTTTCTGTTTCAAAAAAATTTCATGAAAACAGTAGTTGACTTTTTTTAAAAGTTCTTTACTTTTTATCCTTCACGGAATTATTTTGTAACTATTTAACATTAAAATATACAGAAAACATTTAAAAAATTACAGTATTTATATAATTTACATCACCAGACTCCAATAGTGGCTTGTCAACTACATTTTAAAATGAGCAAGACTACAGTTGCATGCTGAAATATTTTTTTTGTTTCAAATAATATTCACGGATGTTTTCTTTAGTCTGCGGTGAGGGAAGTCGTAATGAAACCTTATTTTTCAAAATGAATTATTTGTGGAACAAGACTATCTACTCCCAAGCATTTCACTTCTTGTGTAATGGTTCAAAATTTATTCACGTTTATTTTGATTGCAAACCTCAAAGGAACCAATTTGTAGAACATTAATCTAGAGAAAGACAGTTCTCAATAGCACCATGATAATGTCTTTTAGCTTTCACGTCTCTGCTGGTAGCTACAAACTGGTTACTTTCTGCAGGATAATGTAGAAGTAGCCTTTGCCACCTACAGAACGACCTTCTTCACTCCACTCGGACTTTCAGACAACTCGTTTTGATGAAGTGGGAACCGAAAAGAGAGTTTTCCCGCAGTTATTTACTGCACTCACACCGAAGAAAATGTTCATGCATGAAAGATGCAGAACACTAACCTCTCTTGCATGAATATAGCGTGGAAAGCAGAATTGTTTCTGGATCTGTGGAATCCGCGAGGGAAACCAGACAAAAAATATCAATTTCGCAAACAATGTGTATAATTTTAATGCATTTCAATTTACGTTTGATTAGGCGAGTCTATAGTGACCATTTATGAGAATTTCATGAAATTTTTCATTGTTCTAAAAAGTAACAGGGAATTAATAAGGAGAAAGTACGCGAAATAGAATAACTGAATGTATTTGCACACGAACATTGAGATGAAACTGCAACGACATTAACTTCGATACATTTAACATAATGAACATTTCATTCATATTATTACAATAACCAACTGTGATATTAAAACAATGAGAGAACATTTTCAAATTACTATTACTCCTATATTATTACTATTATTATTATTATTATTATTATTATTATTATTATTATTATTATTATTATTATTATTGTAAATTACACATCTCCATTACGATAAAATTTGTGACGTTGAAAATCTGAATCTCAAATAATATTGGTTCGTTCCCGCAAATAGCTCTTTACATTCATATTTTGAACATTAAAAATGAATGTTTGAAGGAATTACATTTCATGCTGATAAATTCCGTTCAACCAATATGGCGAAACCAATATTCAGATTCATAAATCAGTAACACGACGTAAATATAAAACCATCAGACTCATTAAAGTAGATATTAGCATATTACAAAAACATGCTGTACATTCCAGCACAAATACTGCACCCCTTCACTACACAGAATGGTTGGAGAACGACGCGCGTACCGCGCGTCGCGGCGGCTCAACGACAAAGAACCGGGAATTCGGGCGAGTACAATTTGTGGAAGTCTAGAAATACAAATACAGCGAATAAAACGGGTGCATTTAGTGAGAAGCGCAGCCGGGGGCGGCGGCGGCGGCAGCGCCGTGGTTCAGTCGAGTGAGCCCTGGCGGCGGAGGAGCGGCGGCGTCGCAAAGCAGTCGCGAGGAGGCTCTCAGGGCAGCGGCGGCGGCGGCGGCGACGGGGACGACGGAGGAAGAGGTGCGGAAGGTAGCGGTGGGGGCGGCGGCGGTGGTGGTGGTGGTGAAGGTGACGATGGAGGGCGAGCAAGAGAATGGAGGAGAGCCGGAGGAGGGGGCCGAAGGAAATGGGGAAGAGCGAAGGAGGAAAAGGAAGAGAAGCAACAGCGGGGGGTGAGCAGCACAGGAGGAGAAGGTGACGAGACAGAAAAAGGAGGAGGAGGAAGTAGCGAGACAGAAAAAGGAGGAGAAGGAGGAAGTAGCGAGACAGAAAAAGGAGGAGAAGGAGGAAGTAGCGAGTCAGAAAAAGGAGGAGAAGGAGGAAGTAGCGAGACAGAAAAAGGAGGAGAAGGAGGAAGTAGCGAGACAGAAAAAGGAGGAGAAGGAGGAAGTAGCGAGACAGAAAAAGGAGGAGAAGGATAATGTGACGAGACAGAAAAAGGAGAAGGAGAAGGTGGCGAGACAGAAAAAGGAGAAGGAGAAGGTGGCGAGACAGAAAAAGGAGAAGGAGAAGGTGGCGAGACAGAAAAAGGAGGAGGAGAAGGAGGCGGCAAAGTCTTAAGACGGCGGAGAAGGCTAAAGCAGCCTCTAGGCTCTAGAGGTGAAGGCGACGGAGGCGGCGGCGCTGCTCAAGGCGGCAGAGAGGCAGCGAGGGAGGAAATGAGTGAGCGGCGAGGGGGGGGGGGGAGGAGGGCCGGGCGGCGTCGCAGCCAATTACTTAACCCGGCGCGGAGAAAGCGCTCCGAACGACGCCTCGCGCTGCGCCGCGTTCAGCTCGCTCCGCGCCGAGACGGAGCTGCCGAGACGGGAGCACAAGAGACGACCACACTGGTGCACGAGGAGGACGTGTGAATTGGCTGGAATTACTAATATGCGTGGTGGTTGGAGGTTGAAATGATGAAAGTTTGAAGATGGATCATTGCGGTCATATTAGTAATAGTAATAGTAATAATAATAATAATAATAATAATAATAATAATAATAATAATAATAATAATAGCAGCAGCCGATACGATGGCCGAGATCGGTAAGGTCATACAGACACCGATCCAATGGCCAAAGGATCGCGGGTTCGAGTTTCGCCTCGGGAACGGTTGTGTTGTGTGTGTTTCTATGTTCGTGGGTGTCTATATCATTCATCATCAGCATCATTTCATCTCATCCCCAGGGCTAACAAACCTAAGGTATAAAAATGGAATCGACATGAAAATGCTGATTCCTTTTATATGATTCCCACGCAAAAACGAGTCAAAGAAAACACGACAAATTGGAGAAGAGGCAGGAGAAGTAAACAACCAGAGGTTTTGAAAAATATAATAGGAATACGGGGAATAGAAAACGTGATGCCAGACAGATATAGTAATATTGATAAATATTTTGAATGAAAACCAATAGTAATAAATCCAATAAGCGATTGGTATTGAAACAGGACAACCGCAATCGACAGCTTTTTGTTTCCATTGTGGAACGTTTTTTGTGACAATTTACGGAAAATGTGCTGGTAGGTATCAATTGAAATAAAGATTTTGTATTGAAACACTCCGGAATTGGTATAATTCGATTCATCTGATACGTACGATCTCACACGCACGAATACATGGGAATAAATAATAAGTAAAAATCAAAAATAAAATTAGGTGAAGAAGGCACACTTGTGGAATTTCTTCCCGCAACAACATCACAGCCACCCGGAATCCCGACTCCAAATTGGAGATTTTATTGAATTTATTTACGTATTTATTATACAGAGTGCCCCGTTTAACTTGACAACTTAAAATAATTTTAAAAAATCGCAATGTGCGAAAAATTGAGCCTAGACCAAATCTTAACAGTTTTGAAGGGGGAATCATTCAAATCAGCACCACCACCCGCCGCCACCCCCAGCGGGTGGGGCGGAGGGCAACATTGAAATCTTAAATAGGAACCCCCCATATTTTATTTCAAATTCGGATTCTACGTAAAAAAACATAAGTTTTGTCTGAAACTTTTTTCTGATTTGTGATAGGTGGAGCAGTAATCACAAAAATTTAATTTCCGACTGTAATTGGAGCGGAAAGACCGGAACCTGGGTGCTAGCCCCTCTACCAGTCCGATCTACTACTTAATAAATTTGCTTTTGAAAAAAAAACTTGTGTTATGCAAAAACTCCTCATGCCAACAGAAAATATAGAAAATGACAATTATAATTGTTAATACTGAGATGTAGCCCTTGAGATACATTAACATACAAGGAAAATTTGATTTGTAGGAAGTTAATATGAGACTTAAAACTACCATTTACTAGAATTTACAAGAAAATTTAGAAAAGAAGTGATCATTGATAATATTGAAATGTAACCTTTAGGATACATAAACATACAATGAACATTGGAGCTCTCGGGGAATGAAAAAAATTGTACTTTTTAAAGGGGCTCGTTCCTTCGATGTGTTTTTCTTCCCATTATGCAGCAGTGCGCACCGCTGCCACCGCGCCACCCGGCGCTTCAGGCGCGCCCAGCGCGAGCGAGTCCAAGGCACCGGTTTTCAATTATTCTCCGCTTCGAGCTCAATTACCACCTCCGAGCGTGGAACGTCGTTCATTTTCGGAATGACAAGCCCAAGGTGCCTGCGCGGGCGACTGGTAATTTCCGAGCGTACTTAAGGGAAGAAAATTACAATCGAGTGTCCGGACCGGTGGGCTCCTTGCTGCTGTCGACGAGTCGTGGCGGCGGCGTGGCAGTCGATGTGTCGGGCTTTCGATGTGAATCGTTTCTTCCTCTTCTGGGAAATGGAGGAGTGGTGACTGAGGGGTGGAATAAGAGGAATTAGCATCAGATTACTTTTTTCTTTTATTCCTTCAACTTTTTGCGGATTCGCAGAATAGTTCCTTCAAGATTTAACATAATAATACTTTACATATTTAACATAAGTACATATTAACAAATAACAATAATAACATTTTAGTAATAAATTAACGATTAAAACCATTACTTTTAAATGCAAAATCCCTAATAAGATTACATGAAATCGGTGGAACATCCTTCATTCCGGTAAAACCTGGTTTGACCACTGCTTACGGTTGAGGCTGATGCGTGAACGAAATTCCAAAGAATGATGACAACAAACACACCATTAAAAAAACTCATAACTGATAGAAGACAAAAATAATAAAAATTGATTATTCAAAACACGACTATGAATTTGAGGGGAATTTAAGGAACTGAAATCGAGGGAGTTTTAGTTTTAGTTCAGCCTGTTAAATGCACTCACTCCAGCCCGACTTCATATCAGCTTCTTTCTACTAAAAAAATCTTAAAAATTACTCGTTTCTCTATCAAGGTTTTTATACGTATTTAGCAGTAAACATCCTTTCATAGAAAACAGAGTGTCAGAAGAAATCGTTGCAAATTTGATGTCTTACCTTCATACAGCACGAAAACACCCAATGTTTTTGCAAGGCACTACCTTGTATCTTGAGGGATCTCCATTGTTAGAACGAGATTATAAATTTCTTGAAGGGAACCTGTTGCTGGAATAATCCGTCATTTTCGCCCCCGAGAAGATAAATAACTCTTCCGAGACACGAGGCTGGGGAAGCCTTTGCGCCGCGCTCGTCAGCATTCTACAATATCCGATCCCGCTTCTACTCCAATTTTCCCGTAATTGCATTTCCTGCGGTAATTTTGCTTACGGCGGTGACGTGGTAAATTAAATGCAACCACCACGCAATTTCCTATTCAGGTCGCCCAATATTGCGAAGTGCCTGGCGCTAGTTTAAGTGAAACCACCATGAGTATGCTGAAACGGTGACAGTCGCTGTGAGTAGTTAATTTATCTCATGACAAATATAGGGCGCACACAATTGGGTTAATACACAATCACGAAGATTAAAAATTTCGTATCTATGCGGCATTCACGGCGGGATGAATTACACCATCATCCGAAGAGAGATTATTCAGTAGATGAGACCAGAAGTGTGTTTGTTTATGTAAGAGAAATTAGGTTCTTTGTTTATGAGGACAAAAATGGGGCGTGTTATTTGAATTGTGATTCCATTAAACAGCATTGCCATGCTAATCTCAATTTCATTAACTCGTTTCTTGTACATTCCAGATTTAAAATATTCAATAATAATAATAATAATAATAATAATAATAATAATTAATAATAATAACTAATAATAACTAATAATAACTAATAATAATAACTAATAATAACAATAATAACTAATATTAATAACAATAATAATAAATAATAATTCGAATGAGAAAATCATCAATGATCGTTTCAGCGAAATTTACGAAATATTCTGAACTACACTTAAACCGAACTACACTAAAACACACTTAATAAACCGAGTATTTTCCTTTCCAAATCTATTATTTTCATTTAGCTAAGCAATACTTTAAACCTACCAAGATATTTAGTTTTTGTCTTTACTGTTTTACAGCAACAGCTTCGTATTTTTTCTCTCCCTCCAGTTTACACTAAAAGCTCCCTTCAGATAACAAGAAGCAACGCAATTTATTCGATCGTTGTGAACCGAATTCTAGCCTTTAGTCTCTTCAACGGTGTTATGTTCCGGTTCCGGCATTAGTACAAGTTCAGACGACCGAATGCGGAAGATAATAACAATTGAAGACCAACGGAATCAATCAATTACTCAATCGCTTAAGGCGTACCCAGGATAGTTCCTAGTCTTGCATTCTCAGACGTAAATGTACAGGTTGTCCCCCCTCTCGGTCTCTCTTCTTTCTCCTCCTGTTTTTTCCTCTTCATTTTCATTTATGTTTCCTTTCTCTTATTTATTCCTTCTCTTCCACTTTTCTCCGTAAATTGATGATGTTCGGCCCTAAGCCGCCATCCTAATTGAGGTTTTCTGGGTTTACTCAATCGCTTAAGGCGTATGCCGGGATGGTCCCTAGATTTGTTCTCCCAGACGTAAATGTACAGATTGTCCTCCCCTCTTAAAATGTTACTACTCTAAATGTATGTAAATTCAGTGGTTAGGCGGACGAGCAGGACCTATGGCCTGAGCCTCGCTATTAATAAAGACATTATTATTATTATTATTATTATTATTATTATTATTATTATTATTATTATTATTATTATTATTATTATTATTAATGAAACGTGCGACGTTTCTCATCGATTAAGCGGAACGTTCGTTTTCCTCATCATCCTTAACTGCCAGATTCTATGTAATGAAGTGCAAATCTGAACTTAGTCGTTCGATTGCTATAACCACGTAGCGTCACAAACGCGGTTCCAAGCTCCTGACAGACGGCAAACAGACACCAAGCGCGATATTCAGACCGGATTAAGAGACGCTCGTTTTACAGGATGGTACCTCTTTCCTTCTCGAGAATTAAACTTTCAATGAGTCCCAACTAAAGAAATGTCACATACTACAAAGACAGAATAATAAGTAACACAGAATAATTATATCACGCGATGATCTCGGGCGTGAAACAGGCCTAGAAATTGCTTTAAACGTTCTCACCGAAGTTGGCAGTTTTTTTTTTGGCTAAGAACACCTCTAGCAGCACCAGAAGGCTGATTACTTGTAGCAGCAACAGAGTGAAAGGTGGCGCGTATATTACAGTAATCTTTGTTTTAATATCAGGATGGTGTTTAAGAAATATGCGTATTTCTTGTGAGTACAAGACCAAAACCTCAGTCACATTGACAGGGCGATGATGTGCGCATATGCGGAAGTCTGAACGGATATCAGCGACATTTTCAGAAATAGTGCCACCTTTCCACTGGCGATTTGTCATGTGCAAGGCATCCTGTACCAGCGTCAAGTAAACAGAATATCAACATTATTGACGAGGCGCTTTGTCCGAACATTCGCGAAGTGGAATAACAAAGAACCGCACACGTTCACGGGGGAGGGGGGGGGAACAACCAATGACTGCATGCGTAGACCACTTGGAAATGCGCGACGCGCGTCAACAAACACTGAACAGACCGGATCTGGCACCCGCATCTTTTCTTATTCAATGAAGGTCGCCGGCAGAGATTTCACTTCCAATGCCGATGTCCAATCGCTTGTATGTCATGTGAGGATTACTAAAAATCGACGGTCTTACGTGCAGAGAGTATCTTCAAACTTGTGCCGCTATGGAAAAATGTGTTGACAGATTAGGTTGAATAATGAAGAGATGTGATTTTACTTTATATGGTATATGTATAAAAAACAACACAAGTCATTTCTTTTTTGCTTTTTTTTAGTAATCTCATTATCTGTATGCATAAGAATAGTCCGAGCATTGGCTATAGCATTATGCAATCGATTCTAGAGTGTTTGGAACAAAACTCCTAAATCATTGACAATGTTTGTAATATTTAGCCGTATTAGGTTTTATGTTCAACTGAAGCGTTGTTCACTGAATTACATTTTTTTTTGAATCAGCCATTCATATACTCTTGGTGTGTGACCAATACCTATTGCACTTTCTGCAACAAATGTTTGTGCATTCATCCTTCTACGATGCGTTTACCGATGCAAATAAGTTTTCTATAACTCGGGATAGAAAATGTCTATTTTTTCAAATATTACTAATCTCGCGCTTTCATAAAATCTATTTTTATTTATTTATTTTGAACTTTTACTCATCTTTCAACTATTTATAGTTAAAATTATGGGAAGGGATTCAGCAGCTCAAGACAATTTGCGCAGATGATCTTCTCCCCCCATACGTCACATACAGTCTTTACTGTCCTTTTTAATGTAAATCTAAACAATAATATGACGAATAAAATGTAAATTTAAATGCCCCGCGACCCGCAGCCCTTGCGTCAGCGCCATGGGAATCGCGCCCCATAATTACGGGGACTTGAACGCGTGAGGTCGTCCTCTCTGGGGCGCGTCGAAGGTCGCGCGTGGAAGGTAGCCTGGCGTGAATTCATGGCTTCTTTGGGAGTATGCAAAAAGGGGGACGGGCTCACCCTTTGCTGGAGCGACACGGAAGTCTGTTATTATCCTAAGCACGCGCTTTGGAGTATTCCGTTTGGAGCTCTGGGCGAAGACAGCACCAAGGAATGTCACTCAACAGCGGTGTTCCGGTTCTCGAAAAAAACGTTGGTGTGTCTTGTTTCTATTACGCTGACCAGTTGTACATCTAAATTCTGCAACCACTTCGAAATAAATTAACCATGCGTTCTGAAGGTAAAACAATATTTTTTTTACTATTAAAATTGATATGATTTTCGTCAAAATGTACCCGTTTGTAGTAAAATGATATTATCCATTATTCCTTTTCGCGGGCATTTTTCAGCGCTTCAGAAAAAGAAAGTATTCGCAAGTATGAAACAAACCAACATGAACTTTTATATTTTCTTGCAGATCTTTAGAATAGAAAAACATGTATTAAAGAACTAAAAAGAATTCCTACCTCTGCTTAACAACACCCCTTCCAGTTAAACAGGAAAAAACATCTCGCGGCGCCACCAGGAAAAATGCAATCGCCTGAATCTCGTTAGGAGTGTCGGTTGTCAGAAACGGAGCGCGCCTGACGTTTAAATAGCTTCTGACGCGTAGGCGGCTTCCTCTCACGCCCCTCATGTCCAGCAGCGAGGACGTCAAGGGAGCTCGAACGAAACGGCAACGGCGGCAGTCGCACAAACGCGCTTCGCACGCGGACGCACACAAACGAAAATCGCATGCGCACTTTCGGGAGGGAGGCTGCTCAGTGTCAGTGCATTGACACCAGAAGACTTCCAGAATTCACGCCCAGAGGCAGAACTAATACAACCAACAAGAAAGGCTTATTCACACTAATCCATCGTACTGACTTTTTGCACTAATATTCTTCATCTTTTTTTTTCTTTTAGGGCTATTTCACGAGTGAAATCAAGAAGTTTTGCGAACTTCGTTTCATTTACTGTTTTTCTAACACTGTGTAAGTAATACCCTGTGTTATAGAGCATAGGATTTGTACGTTTAGAGCAAATGAAATAAAGACGCTTCACGGCACCGGCAAAAATGACTGCGATGTATTGTTGATTTTGCAATAAATTACAGCCTTTCCTGACCGTTGTCGTGAAAACGGATATTGGGCGAAGTCGTAGTAACACAAGATATCGCAAAACCTTTCGGGCCTAGGTGTACCTAACAATGCATGGTGCAAACAAATGTTGTAGGCAGGCATATCTTGACACGCTAGTAAAGATGGCGGATGATAACACAATGTAGACACAAATATCTCAGTAAACAATTGTCAGATCTTTTTACTTTTGGTTTAAAATGAAAAATAATGAAGTATTCCAGAAACGCCCTTACGTAGGTTTTGATTTCTCGTATAGTTTTTTTTTTTATTTTTTATTTAAAGTGAATGATTCCTAGACGTGAAGTGAAAAGGTTACTGGGAAAAAAAATCTTCACTGAAGCGCAATATTGGATGCTAAGTTGACCTTGACAGTGCCATGTAAAACAATAAAGTCGAAATTAAATTAAATTTGGGAGATGCATACTAAAGTTCGTACATTATCACAGCAATAGATACGCGCAAAAACCTTTGTTTCTATAAATGTACTAACATCAAAGTGATTCAAAACTAGAGAAATCTCACAAAAGAGTCAAGATGTCCCATTCAATGAGTTATGAAGATGGTAATTTTTAAGACTAAAACATTTATCAAGCAAACAGAAAATCAATAAAATTTAAAAAAAATAATAAGAGTTGGGAAGTCGCGACCGGAGACTTGAAATCAAAAAGGATGTGTGTCATTTTCATACTTTCAAGAAAAATAATTTTATAGATACGTTAAACCCATTTGCTCATACAACTCCCGCCATTTATAATCACCCCGTAACACTATCAAGAAATGCGTCTAGAATTCGGATCTTATTTATGTTATAGAGCTTGATTAATTCATCTTTAATCAGGTAAAAACGTAAATTTAACAGCAATGGCACTTACATCCCTTTTTATTTCAAGTCTCCATTTGTGGGCGTGTGTCCAGGTCAAACGGTCCAGCCGGCGGCGGCGGCGGCGGCGGCCGCGGCGGCGGCGGCGGCGGCGGCGGCGGCGGCGGCGGCGGCGGCGGCGGCGGCGGCGACGGTGGCGGCGACGGTGGCGGCGGCGGTGGCGGCGGTGGCGGCGGCGGTGGCGGCGGCGGTGGCGGCGGCGGTGGCGGTGGCGGTGGCGGCGGCGGCGGCGGCGGCGGTGGCGGCGGTGGCGGCGGCGGCGGCGGCGGCGGCGGCGGCGGCGGCGGCGGCGGCGGCGGCGGCGGCGGCGAGGCCGCTTGGCAGCGGGGCAGTGTCTGCCGGCGCCGCCGCTGCTTTCCGTCCGATCCAGTTCCGCGGCCCGGGAACCGTTTAACAGCGCACCGCGCGGCCCTCGCGGCGGGCATGGCATTGCACCGCGCCGGCGTCGAGTTAATTAACACTGCCGCCCAACGATTTACGTGGACCGGAATCACGAATTCCTTTTCGCCTGCTGTAGCCAGCGGGGTTTCGTAATCTAACGCGTAGTTTTCATACACAATTATAATACGTTTGTCATTGTACATTGTAAATAAATAACAGTGTAGCTGGAAATAAAATATTTTTCGTCCTTTTGTCAAACACGTTTTTCGAGAGATTGAACTTAATATTTTTGCACTTTAAGATGAATATATTATGTTTCATGGTAACATACAATTTTATTGTGATCCAATTGGCCAACTTCCGGTCGCAGGATCAGAGATATTTCAAGCCTTGCAGTTTTTCTAAACGACGGTACCATTTAGATCAATGAGGGTGTCAGTTAGCTTTGTCTCTGAGCACCTAACGCAGCAGTACGTTGCGTGACACGAACATTTTTCGGATGGTCATTTCAGTATCCGTTTATTGAGAAGATGGTTAAGAGTGTAGACAATGAAATTGATAATGTATAAAGGTTACCACACGTGGAGAATGATTAATATCATAATACTCCGAGATTAATTAAAATTATGAACTGCCTAGGAAGAGAAAATGTACGAGTCTCGCATCACTGTTAAAGAAATGAAAACCTCTTTCAACTAAACATTAAGGCGATACGTCAAATTCCTAACGACTTAATTCGGCATAGATACAAAAACACTTTCCTTTACAAATAATAAAGCTTTTTGGATATGTGAACTCAGACAAACCAGAAAGACCAGTCCAAGAGTTCGGTTAACATTAGTCATCGGGTGAGGTAAGAAATGACGTATGTTCTGATTAATTGTTAACAAGCACGCGACTACTACAAACAACGAGCAGCGATCGATGGAATGATATCGGCGAAGAGAAAGTGCCTGGCTGCTGTTCCTAAATAAAGATAGTCCTCAACGTTGTTTTTTTTTTTTTTTTCTCCGGAAAATTATTCGCACCCAAGGCCCCGAGATCACAAAGCTGCCAGCGACTGCAACCCTTCACCGGCGCCCGAACGCGCGGTGTAGCCGTACGTATCATTAATGCTGCAGGAGTGAAGGCGAGATTGCTCTCCGGTCCAGTGCAGCCGCCCGAAAGGAGAAAAAAAAAAGTCTCATGCGACCTCGGATGGCGACTGCGGAGACCGTCGTCACGTACGGGGGCGCCCGGGGCGTGGAGCGGCAACCAACCCTGCGAGCTTCAGAGCTCGCCCGACGCCGGGTCAGGCCCGATTGCCATCTCTCTTCTGTGCTACTCGGCCGCGAGGTGTAAGGAATTCGTAATCCGACCCGGGATGTTGCTAAGCGTGGTACGTAAGGGTTGATTGCGTGATTTTTGAGGATTTGTTTGAAGAGATTGCGGTCATTTCGAGACCCAGAGTAGGATGACCAAATCTCGTGACAATATGACACAATTTCAACAACAGATTGTCTTTTTTTTCCCAGAGGAATGATTTTCCCTACACGAGGTCGCGTTGTGTTGTTTCCGCAGAAAATATCATTGGAGAACATTCCAACACACGTTATAGTCTTTAGGTAGTATGTATTTTGAATGGTCCCTAGAGCTCAAATATGCCGGTTGATTTTATTAATTCCCAGAAACGAAGAAGTGATAACTCCGCAAATAACGGCCTGACCCGTTTCCAATAGGACTGTTTTGCAACACGATCAACATTTGATGAAATCGTATCTATCACAAAAACATGTAAGGGTAAACAAGTTCATGGAAAAGCCAATATATCCTAACGGACGTAATATTTGGTATTTCAACATCAAATATTTGGGACGCAATAAACAGCTAATACACAAGAATAAATGGAGTGTTGCTGACTGATTTTCACATGAAGTTCATTTTATTCTAGTTCCAATAGTTAACAAAATTTTAGGTAAAAAATCCACCTTAACGTAGATTCATGTGTTTTAAGTTGCTACTTAAAGTACCTACATTAAGAAGTGAAACACATTTCTCAAGGTGTGAACTGGTATTTATAAAAAAATGTATCGATGAGTTAGTTTCAAGACTGAAATGCCCGGAAAACTCAACTACCAAACAATTATTACAAATTAGTACTATCTGATCAATATTACAATTCAAGCACAACCTGCAAATTGAATGCAATTCTAAACTTTTTAAACACAGATACACAACACGGAAAAAATATGGAATATACTGAAATCTGAGAATTTCTCCCTCAAATTAAAGAGTTTGTTTGCTATACATCACACACACACACACACCCACACACACACAAAAAAGAAGATATTCTTGTAATTCGTCAATTTTTCACTGCCAATAACGCACGGTTCGTAAAAGAAAAAAGCAGAGAGTACTATCGGAAGCGGATGTAAGATGTGAGAAGTGGAAATCCTTGGCCAAATGGCAACGGCGGGGTCGGAGCGGTTGGAGGAAGTGGCAGAGGCGTTGATAGCGGCGCCGCTGCACTAGATACGGCAGTAGCAGTGGTGTAGATGGTACATGCAGTTTCGCGGATTCAATGGCGAATATATAATTTGAGGCGGAGTAGTTGGCGGATTTGATTTGATTTTGATATATATTTTTTTGGTTTCCGGGCACGTTAACTGCTATGGTCATTAGAGCCGTAAGTGTAGTGCATGTTTTTATCGCGGAAGGTGGCAGTAATCTTCACCCGCTGGATGGTGAGACCCGGCGCCAACATATACGTCGGCTAGCGGAGTTTTCCCCAACCAAATACCTCCCACCAGTCGGGACAAGTTCTAGGCTCCTATCTGGTCTCCTATTATGTGTGGTAATGTAATGTAGTACTTTTAAGTGCAAGTTTGTGTAAGTAAGGAGCGAGGTAGGACAAGGAAGAGGAAGGAAAGATCGCGTGCGGCCCGTAGCTCCTAATATTTTACTACCGCCCTCGAATTCGCCTGGTGTCGATCGGAGAAACCATGGCAAACTACCGATCAGAGCAGCCGGCCGCTCAAATTCCCCTCCAGACAGCGGCGAAGTTGCAGTCGGAGGTGGAAGGCGGAGGTACGAGCTGAGGAGGAGGAGCGGCGTGAGGAGCGGCTCGGGGTACCGCACGTGTCCGCCCTCGTGCTTCAAATGTCAAGAACGAAGTTGCACGGGCTGCCGTCGAGGCTCGTGCCGCGACCTGCTTCAGCCCAACTGCAACCTTCGAACGAGCACGAAGGCAGGTTAACCTCCGACGGACTCATTGGGATTTCATTTTGAGGAGAATTTCTGGAAAGCGCGAAAGTACGGAGGAGATGTAATTATATCAAACTGACCGAGAATTTGTAACTACTTTTGTATTTTGTACTTTCGTAAAAGAGTTTAGCATGGAATATCTATTAACGAATTTCTTCCAGTTTCGTAACCCATTCACTGAAGTGAAAATAAAATTTAGAAAATACTTTGAATAACAGTACAATACACGTAAAACTAGAATCTTTTAATTATTTAATCACCACAAGTTAATATTAACTTTCTTTGCTTTGAATGAGACATTGCAATTACGTACAAAAATGAATTAACACAATCACGCACTATTCTGAACCAAAGCAGGAGAAAGCGCGGTCCGTCATTTACTTCTTGGTAGACATCTAAAGCCGCAGACATTTTTTATGGAAACAACAGTATGTCGCCTGTTCTTTTTTCTTTCAGCACAGAACAGATTCACGATCTCGCTGGCGACTAGAAAGTTTCCATTCTTTACAAAACTTCAGGGTAAAAGAAAACGCTTACATAGTTTTTAATGACAAGTAGCACGTTCCAATGAGTAGCAACAAAGTCACAGACAATCGATACTGAATGCCAAACGCGGTGAGCAGTGCAAACCAAAAATTGAGTTTTTTATTCTTGAAAGACGTAATTAAGAGTAAGTTCACTTATCGGTCATCCTGATAGTTCGACACGACAGTTGCCGATGTTCCATAATAAATATATTCTATGGGCTCTGCTATGTTTGACTGTTGATGAAGACAACCAATTCCCGAACCAGGTTGCAAATCATGTGAAACCCAAATAATACAGAAAAGTTATGCGACAAATTGTCTGTCTAAAAATTAATTTGGGATTCTTCACTTTCAAAAGAACTGATAAAGAAATCTCTTAATATTTTTCTTTTCCCTTTATTTTACCTCCATCGTTCGTAGCATGGCGTTTGTGCTCTCTTTCAGTAATAAAGTGTGTATTTTGTAGGGATGATCGTGTGAGTATTGTTCAAGCACTTCCATATCTTTTCCTTGGAACTAAAATGATGGAAGGAAAGAAGGAACGATAGGAGCATTTCGCCTTTCCTGCAAACGATGTTTTTCGCTTCTAAACCTAATTATTTACGTGTATCTAAAGTTACAGAGTCCACCGAACACTCCGTAAAATTTAAGTAAAAAACTTAGCGAACTTTCGACGAATTATAATATTTTTCCTTTTGTACGCAAGATGCTAAAGCATTTCCACTGCCTTTGTACACATTTATTTCAGGAGCTCCCTCGATTACTACACGAAAATGCGCTTCGAATTTAAAGCTATTAATAACTTTAATCAAAATTCCCGCTTGGAAGCCTTGTTCCAATATTAATGTTTATCAATTAAAACCCGACTAGTGTCATTCAAAACAACGAATGGCAGGTTTTTTAACCCCGGGTGTATCGACCGCTGCAATTTTGGTCTAATGAGATCAAAGAAAATAAAATCTGATTTCATAACTTCCGCCGCGTCAAAAACAAAGCCAGAGAAAGCAATGAGCGGTCGTTGAGGCTCGTTCGAGGGTCGAGTGGAGGGAGCCTCGATTGTTTCAAATCGATACCGCGCTAATGGGCGCTTTAATTAATTTATTCGGCGTCGCTGGGATCTCGGAGCCTTGTCGGAAAGCTCAGTGCTGATTAATGCGTTCGGGACTCGATACCTTCCAAATAAAACCTACATTCAATTTCGGACGCCTCATTTGAGCGGTAATCACACCGCGGCCGTCTCTTCTCTTCCAGCGCTCTTCAATACTCCGGGTTCGACGATCGTAGTCCACTAGTCGCAAATTGGCTGAACGGAGCGCAGAAAAAAAAAAGATGAAAAAATTAGGGTTCACCGCTTTCATTCTGAAAGGTGCTTTCCGCGTTACTCCTTCCCTCTCCTATATCGTACCTACTTGAACATGTCTACATTAACGCAACCCCGTTCTAAGAAATATTACAAAAAATCGTGATATTATTCAATATTCCAAAATTTCATGATAAATATTTTGAAACATTGAATATAATTCGTATTATCTGAATTTAACAGATTTTACACACAATTATTTTACTATAAATAACATTAAAACATTTTCAGGTGCGCTTTTAAGTAGACATTATTATTATTATTATTATTATTATTATTATTATTATTATTATTATTATCATTATTATTATTATCATTATTATTATTATTGTTAGAATTATTATTTACACTCCTGTTGATACCTCTCGCAGAGACTTATTCTCGAATCTGCGACGCCAAGTAAAATCTGCCCTCCTCAAAATATATTTAGAGGTAAACATGAATATCAGAGAGCACAACACTTGTGGTTCCACGGAATATTTCCCGTTTTTGTATAAGCCTATTATATGGTGTTTTGTTCAGAAATCTATGTAGAATTGATTTTTTATAATCTTAACTCTTATAGACTTGAATACAGGTCATATTTCCAATTCTGCTCGAGCTGGGTTTTCCCTTGACCTAATTAACCTTGCGTCTTCAAGCCTTCATTTCCCTCCGTTTGGTTTGAATATAAAATTACGTGCTGTACCATTCTTGATGTTGAACCGTGTGTATGTTTTTCTCCTCGTCGAAAGGCCTTGGCGCAGAAGTAAATTGGTACGTGCAGCGTTGCGCCTGGGGCTAATCTTCCTCCTCCATCACGCACGGGTAGACGCGCGTGCGTTTTCGGCAGGTCCTCGCGCCGCGCGGGCGGCCGCTTCCTCCCCGAGGGGAGACCCAAATATCTGCGGAGTCTTCTCCGCAACGCCGAGTTGCCTCTTTTCCAAGAAAGAGCCTGTTACCCTCGCGACGCCACGATTACCCGCATCGTGTGTGGAACATGGCATCCCAAAATGTCTCGAGTTTAAGGTACATTCTAAGCAATTGCCTGTAATTTGGAGTTCCGCAGGGTATAGTGGAGAGAACAAAAAAAATGGGGCGTGGAGGAAAATTTAAATTCAAGAGATTCTTTTAAAAACGTCCTTCAGTTTCCACTTGCAATGGTAAGGATATGTGAAATGAAAAGCCTTTTGTGTCATTGTTATGCAATGTTTGCAGATTCAAAATTAAACTAGAAACCCCTTAGAGATACAAGCAGTGTTATTTTAATTTGGCATTGGCTTGGTGGTGGACACTTGTTTGGTAAGGTATTGACGGGGCTTATCAAACATTTTGCAAGCACTTAAAAATTTAATATGTTTCAAAGAAATTCATGGTGGCAAGGATGTTTAACGAGTTGAGTTCGTTATAAGCGGTATAAACGTAAGATAAGGTCGTTGTTTAAAGTACATTTTATAGATTTATTGTTAAAATGTAATTAATGTATTTGAAAAAGATTAATTTTTTGACAGCTAATCTGTTATGGGTGCCCTATGTTTACAAAATTTGGAATGTAAGTCGCAAACCAAACAATGTTGTTTTAGCTCTTTGCTCTTACATCAGCAAACGTACCACATTCAGCAGGCAGTCTAAAAGAGCAAAAGGAAAAGCAACAATGGATGAACTTGCATTGTATTTCTCTCGCAGTGACGGCATGCTTTCTCGCTTGAAAGTTCCATCGGTGGGATTAAGCGAAGGAGCGAATCAAAGCGACCTCGGTTTTGTGTTACCACCGCTGACAACCCCCGCGCTCCAGACCGCACGGTAGTTCAAAATAAGTCCAAAAGTCCGTGTGGCGGATTATTTGCGTCTTCGAAGCAGTCATTCAACAAACTAAATAAAAATACTTATTAAATTTCTTTTTTCTTCTTCTGATTTGAGAATGCATGTATCTCAAAGTTCCCTTTTAATTCCTACGAGTAAATTTATTTGTATTCTAATGTTTAATTTCTCACGATTAATAAACTCGCATTCAACAGCAATTTCAACATCACGAATGGTACAGCACATAATTTTATACTCAAACCCAACAGAGAGAAATGAAGGGTTAAAGATGCAAAGTTAATTAGGTCAAGGGAAAATCCATTTCGAGCAGAATTGGAAATATGACTGAATAATCTTCAAGTCTACAAAAGTTATTATAAAAGAAACAACTATAGTATATAGATTTCTGAGCGAACCACCATATAATACGGTTGTACAAAAACGCAAAATATTCTGTGGGACCACAAGTGTTAGAGTAATATCATAATTGTTAGTGCATATGCCCTTTATACAGCTATCCCTTTCCCCCTCCCCGAGACGAAATCGTGCTTTCGGAGAGGGAATGGGTTTCCTTCATTTCTCCTGCCTCTCATTCCACCATTTCTCAATAGTCATTATCGTTCTCTCCTCTTTGGACATTCACTCTCGGACTTCCCTCACGCTCAGCAGTTTATCTTCCCACTCAATTAGAATGTAATATTAAAGACCTCATAGTTTAGATTTTGGAGAAAAAATAAAAAAAAAAGAATGTAGTGGCAATACCTTGGGAAGTAAATGTATAAAAGAATACACTCCTTCAGTTTTCTGTCGTCAATTGGTACTTATTTATTAACTATTCAGATGTGTTGAATATAAAATAGTATTTCCGTATCCGTTAGATATCACAATATCCCATCGATTCAAAATTAAAAATCTAAAAACTACATTTAATCAAACAAAGAATTTATTTTTCTAATTCTTAAACGCACAACTACAATAACATAAGGATTTTGTACTCCACCTGACGACAAGCGATGATTCGAACATACGTACTCATGAATAACTAAATGTTGTAAGAACAATTTCTAAGACTCATAATACTACAGTTTAGTTGTCAATTTATTTCACGCGCAGCGTAAAGAGAGCTGCGAATGAAAGTTGAAACGGACCTTATTCTTCAAAAGAGGAATCAAAAAACGAACACACTATCTACGCCTTAGGTATGCTATTACGCGATCAAGGGCGTAGTTAGGATGATAACTGCTTTGATTTTTCATACATTTATGTGAAGTGTATTTTAGCGAAGAAACAACTTTGACATTTCTGCGAGAATACAAGCATTATGTGAATTCGTTTTCCATTCTTTTTGTCAACAAATTGTTCGGCAAGGAAGTAATTTTACAAACTAGTTGGAAATAATGAACGGCACAAAAGGAAGGTTGTTTTACTTTAAAAGCAGAGGCGAAATTCTGAGCGTTGTCGCCATCTGGGAAACGCGTGGTGACTCATCTAGCCCCTACAAATAGTCGCGTACAGCTATAGCTTTCGATGCACAATTGCTACACGATGCCCCTTGATGATAGTGAGTTCGCGATACGTTTTCTGTTTTCAAGAGAAAGACTTGACTGCTTCCTTTTTAAAACAAAATTAGTGCTACGGTTTGTAAGAATGGATTGGTGAAGTTTTTTATTATAAATGCTATTTGTTGTGCCATTTCCATTTATGTTTTAATCGTTTTATAGCTGTTCGCAGTAGATTAATCATTGAAGTCTTATAACGTCTTAAGGATTTGTTTTGAAGTACTTGCATTTTATTGACAGAGATTAGTTGTGGGAACATTGATCCAGATGGAACAAGCGTGTAGTAGTATCAGGCGGATGAGTAATTTGTACAGTGTTATTGAATTGAATTAATGCCTTATTTTACGTGGCGAGAGGCCTTCTCTTCCGTCTGACCACGCAAATTTCGCTACGCTCCTTTCACCGACTAGCAGAGGAAGGAGGTATTTCTTGGGCGAGAAACAGGTGATTTTGAATTTAGCTGAGAGGCGTCATTTAGGCTTGAGGATCTTTTACATGCAAGTAAATCTACTAACATGGGACAGCCGGCTTTACTTCCCCTCCGAAGGAAGGCGTACGAAGGATTTTTTCGCCCTGAAAAATCCACGGCTTCGATCGGATTTGAACCCACCAACTTGGGTACAACAGTCCGGTACGCTAACCGTTACACCATCGCCGCCAGTGTTATCGCTTTGGACCATGAAATATGGGTGATGGCTTCTGGTTGTTCACGACAAGGCATACGAGCTGTTGCGGCCAAGGGCATAAGGATGCTTCCAGTGACCATCTGTTGTGCGCAGCAAGGCCGCCGAGCCTGTCACCGGCCGGCGCCTCCTGGCTGAAAGCGTCGTTCTTGGTGACGCCGCGCCCCCGGGGGTCACGGGCGGGTCGCGACGGTGAGGTAAGCGACTGGACATACTTTCTCGGGGGATGAGACTCGCGGATTACGATTTTCCGACAAAACAAAGGTTGCGCTCAAGAAGAAGGATTTTTCTAACATATCATTGTCAAGAAAAAAAAATTGAATTTCTCGAAAAAGAGTCAAGTTTAACTAAAAATCACCTGTCTATCTTCGAGTTTGAATAAAGGCTTCAGTAAAACTTATTTTTTTCTAATTTCTACATTCCCAGATTATTCTAAGTTCTTAGAATATTTGAAAACCCAAATGGTACAGTGTAACACTTCTTAATTGTATTGTTTACATTTAAATTGCTTTGAGGTGATACATTTTATATCATGTCCAGTTGAAATATTTTTTATTTGTACAGGTTCTGAAATATAATTTCGCACATAAGAAAATATAATTTACGAAAAAACGGTAAAAATGATTGTTAACACAATAATTAACTCAATTAGTGATTATTTAAACTTTTAGATAAACTATCTACATATATAAATAATATCTTTAAAGGATCATACTTATAAAATGTTATATCATACATGCATGTAAGATAATATTTAAACCCAATGCAACCTCCATTTGCAGCCCCCACAAACCAACATTCTCAGATCTCATCGCCTCTCCCCTTCAACCTCATTCTTTCGTTTGCCTCTCTCTACTCAGAATTTACACAATGAGCTTCGCAGACAAAGTTTTCCAACAGGTGGGTGGCGACGCCTACTCCCAAAATGCACGTCATGCGCACAAGTCATGAAAATAAATGAGTCCCCAGTGGGTGATCTTGGACCCGCGCTGCAACGCACGTAACGAAATACACGCAACTCCAAAGTTTTTCCACATTTTTTTTTCTTCAATTTAACGCGACAGAAACAAAGTACATGACACAAAAGTACGGCTTCCTAAGCCATTCGTATCAGAAATCGATCCAACAAACCGAACCGACTGATCTACAGGGTTCTGCAGGAAGAGGTGGAACCAAATCCTAAAATGTTTTCGAGAAGATTTTTTTCCTCTTCGACTTCCTCTCATTAATTTGCAATAAAACGGTCCGGTAGTTGTAAAGCGAAATAATTTTCAACACAAACGAGATGAAGTTTCTCTTTGTTCGTTCGCAACAACAAGCAGCCATAATTTCCTCTAGTTTGTTGAGCGGAAAGAAGGACGTGAAACAGGAACAGCCTAATAAAAAATCAAACGTTTCCATTCCATTGTTCTGGATTCCAATTGTAGGAATTCGGATCGCAGCATGTAACGAAAGTAACAAACGCAACTTGTGATCAAATAAAGCAAGCATTTATTTCATATTTGCATTTCATCCTTCACTTTTCCTATGTATTAGAAACAATGTAATTACTGGGTGGTTGGTTTCACCAAAATTCCGACGATTTTGAGTACATATTGAGATATATCAGTGAGTATTTATTTTCTTAAACATTTTTATAAACTAACACATGAACTACATTTGTATGAAAATTATTCATTTACTTGTTATTCCAAATATTGATAATATTTAATATTGTGCGAGTACCACTTATCGTGTGAACAAGGGTTCTAGCACGAACATTTATTTAAGCGCTGTTCACTGTGTTTATTACAACACGTTAAATTGGCTACAAGGTTTTTCTACTAAAAGACGTTTCATTGAAACCTGCACAGACTCATTTAATTTATACATATTTAATTGTATTTTCACCGTTATCATCATTACTATTTTAATAGTGAAATGATAATGAATAAATTTAAAATATGTTACAATAAACACTGGGCATGGTTAATGCTTTAACAAGAAGAAATAAGACTGATTCAGCAGATAATTCCATCAGTTAACTGCGAATTCCATCTTTATACAGATTTCTCCCACAAAGCGTATTTGCACTCACAGTTATCTTCATAGTTATCTCCAATTCTCGTTGAAAAGATTATAAAGCATGCCGAATCTACAATAAATTAAGCGGATTTGCTCTCCCAATTACTCCCAAACATCAACAAACCACTTTCATTGAAACCCTAGAACTAAGCAGGTAAGTTCCATTTTCAACCCAGCATTTCGCAAAACGAACGCCTTCCTTGTCCAGGGCGACCCCGAACAGGCTGGTCCGTAATGAGACACAATGGTCGAGCGGGGCGGGGAGTTGCAAAACGAGCGCTCCGCCCGCGGTTCGTGCCTCGCCGCCATGGCGCTGCCAGCGCCCGCCCTCCGACGCTCTCTGCCCTCCGACCTCACTGCCCGCCGACGCCGCCCAGCGCGAGCTCCGATAGCACGCCGCGACGTCGATCGATCGATTGTTCGCTCTCGACACCGCTTCGACTACATCGCCCGCTAGTGTCTCTTTTCGCAGCTAATTTCGTGGTCCGGGCTCATTTTAAATAAAATACACGAGGAGCAAACTATTAAAATGTATTATCACCAACACAAAATATATTTCTTTTAAAGCTCGCACGCCACTAGAATTAGCCTTTTCTGATAAGATACTTGTTTTATGAATTATTTTAATGAACTGGATTTTGATGCATTGCATGGATGGATGAACTGGATTTTGATGAACTGCATTTTAGGTTGTACGTTCAAAAAGTTTTAAATAGTCAGGAATGCAGTTCAAATTAAAGTTAAATGAATTATGCAGTTCATACATTTTGATCCATTGTTTCACAGATGAGTGTGAAATAAAATGGCGAAATACTTTAAAAAAAACTTTCATTGCATTAAAAAAAATCGGTGAATCTGAAAGACAATAATGACTTTTAGCTCCCAAACGATTGAATATAAATTCAAATGTAACAAAAAACTGTATATATAGGTTGTCAATATTATTCATCCGCAAGTATTAAGAATTTATAACTTTCATTGGCCATTACACTCAAACATTTAAAAACAAAAACAAGATTACATGGAAAATCTTTCAACGTGAAACCTTGAACTACTTTGAATTTGAGTTTTTTTTTAAATCTACATTTTCGAGCACTAGAAAATTGTACAATTCTCATGCTCTTTCTACTGCAACGAAGAAAGGACCTTCAAAGTGCAAACCAATTAAATTAAGTTCGGAGCTTATAAGTTCAACTTATAACTTTCCAATTCGCAATACGTACATCCATTTGAAAATGTTTTACATAATATAAATTATTAACATGTCTGTATCCCTTTCAGGGAGCAAATGAAGTACCCAACTACTCCCCCACATCATTAGAGTGTTAATTAATTTCCCGAAATCACCCACACACTTCCTTCTCGGAGAAACCAAAATACAAATCCGGCAGCATCCGCATACCACGATTTCCTTTCGTTTCTAAGCATTATATCAAATCCCGACTCCCATTCACCGCCGCAGCGCGCCGATCGACGCCTGCGCCCCTGCCCGCAGCGAGAGAAAGCCAGCGGTGAGGGAGTCACGGGCGCCGCGACCCGCCCCGCTCCCCCCGGCCCCGCCCCGTGCCGCCCCGCTCCGCACCACCCCGCCCCGCTCCGCGCCCCGCTCCGCACCACCCCGCCCCGTGCCGCCCCCGCTCCGCGTCGCCCCTCTCCGCGCCGCCCCGCTCCGCGTCGCCCCTCTCCGCGTCGCCCCTCTCCGCGCCGCCCTGCCCCGCTCCGCTCCGCGCCGCCCCGCTCCGCTCCACCCCGCCCCGCTCCTCTCCGCTCTTCTCCCTTCGGCCCCGCCCCTCTCCTCTCCGCCCCGCTCCTCTCCGCCCCGCTCCTCTCCGCCCCGCTCCTCTCCGCCCCGCTCCTCTCCGCCCCTCTCCGCCCCGCCCCTCTCCGCCCCGCCCCGCCCCTCTCCGCCCCGCCCCGCTCCTCTCCGCCCCGCCCCGCTCCTCTCCGCCCCGCCCCGCTCCTCTCCGCCCCGCCCCGCTCCTCTCCGCCCCGCCCCGCTCCTCTCCGCCCCGCCCCGCTCCTCTCCGCCCCGCTCCTCTCCGCCCCGCCCCGCCCCGCTCCTCTCCGCCCCGCTCCTCTCCGCCCCGCTCCTCTCCGCCCCCGCTCCTCTCCGCCCCGCTCCTCTCCGCCCCGCTCCTCTCCGCCCCGCTCCTCTCCGCCCCGCTCCTCTCCGCCCCGCTCCTCTCCGCCCCTGTCCGCACCGCTCTGAGGGAGAGCTCCACCTCGCTCCGCCCCGCACCGCCCTGCTCCGCCCCGCTCCGCCCCTGTCCGCCCCTGTCCGCCCCGCTCCGCCCCGCTCCGCCTGGCCGCGAGGATGCGCCGCGCCGCGACCCCGCGCACCCGCGTTGCCTCACCCGCGCGGCTCGTGTGCGCCCGTGGCCCCAGGAATGCTGGGCGCGCCCCACGGCGAGGCCGCAGCTTTCTTGCTCGCTTGGGAGTTATACTGCCATTTATTTAAGTGGCACTTGACGGTGTTATCAATCGAGAGCTACAGTGACGTCACTAAGCTCCCGATCGGATGACACCGTAACAACCGAGTCAAGTGCCATTGTAAACAAATCTAAGTGTACGAAAGCAGGAGTATCTGGTGGAAATGGGCGCCAGTGGTGTGTTCTGAACTAGCGCCCCTACACAAATTAGGGTTGAAGAAGAAATTAGATACTTCTTACATATCCGTGAACAACATATTGAAAAATAAGCACAAATAAATATGGAGTACATTAGGACAACACTGCGAGGTAGTTTGATACATTAGTAAAGTATCCGAATTAAAAAAAATAAGAAAAAGCTTCCATCTTTCTTCGCTCAGCGTTTTTATTTTAAGTAATTAAAAGTCTGTGTTATTCAACTTTATTTATCGGTGGTGAATGTCGTATGGCGCCCGATATAAATAGCGTGCTTACGTGCAAAACCCGAAATACCACGCTGGCTATGTGCCTTGAACACACTACGTGTACACTTTGATTCTAAGCAAGTTCATTTTTTTTTTTTTTTTTGGGGGGGGGGGGGGGGGGGGGCTGTAGGAGTCCTCTCCCTGGAGTAGGATTTCTTTCTACGTGTTTGCACAAAGGGCGCAAGGTTCAAATTCCTCTCCGCACATAGGGTTTTTTCCCCCTTGTCTTTCGCGGGTATAGTCATCGAAGGCTTCTCGCTGATCCAATACGAGAGGACTTCGCACATGTAGGGTTTTACGGGTACCCTGACATAACCTGAAAAAAAATCCGATAGATCTCGAATTGAATCGTGATATTTAATATTCGGGGTAAACAAATGTACACAAACCGCAGATAAAAGAGTGAATTTATCTGGAAATTTTCAAACACACGTGATATTTAATAACTCTATAACGCATTAAATAATTCGTAATTAAAAAAATATCACTTAGAGATTAGAATAGCAATCAAATAAGCATGATGTTACGTGATGGAATAAAATTCGTAAATTTCTAGAACTCTATTATGTTTGGTGGGTCCAGGGAAAAGGGGAAAAAATTGAAAGTAATATTTATCGAAATTTATAAAAATTATAAACCTTCTCTTACTACTTACATAGAACTGAATTACGAAAAAATTATATCACAACGTCAAATTAAGGATCTAGTGTCTAAAAGACAAAAGGGAAGAAAAAAAAACACGTGTAAGAGACATATATATTAGAAAAAAGTAAATCATTGATGCAAACAAGACAAAGAGCGCATGCAAACAAGGCAAAAAACACGTGTAAGAGACATGTATATTAGAAAAAAGTAAATAATTGATGCAAACACGACAAAGAACATTGCGAAGACCGTCTCATTAAATTATTTTCAAAATGAGTGATGCAATGTCAATAACAAGCCGCACAGCGTGCATTGCGAACGTGCTCGGTTAAACGGTCCGGCGTTCCACGAATTTGTTCATGACAGAAAATGTCAAATTGATCGTGATGGGAGGTGGCTGCATGCATTTTTATAATTCTGACAATTACATCCTGAACATGGAGCGAGATCTGACGAATGCTATCATTGATTGATCAACTAATCTCTTTAATATTTTTTGTCTCATGTTTTATAATTCAAACCACGCAGGATGGAGAAACACACTAGCAAAATTCTACTTTTTTAACAGTGGACACTCCTCTTTCCGAATCGTTAGTTTTCTGGTGAATAAGAACTTCAGTGCTAAATAATATTCCTTAATAAAGTTGTAAATGGGAAAGATGGTACAGATATGGTTCAACTACATGGCAAGTATCTGTACCATTTTTAAAGCACGAGTTCAGTATAAAGATATGGCAATTTAAATGTTTCTCGAACATTTCTGCGATATTAATAAGTCAGTGAAGAATTAATTAAACCTGAAAAAAATTTTTTTGAACGATTCGTTCCCGTATTACAAGGAATAGACCATCCGGAAGTGGTTCTAGGCACTTGGAGGGCTGCGCCCTGTGTGGTTGTTCTACCGGAGAGAGGTAGTGATAAGGAACGGGTGTAGTCGCCGCCGCCGCCGCCGCCGCCGCGCCCGCGGTCGCCGTTAAGGACGCCCACATTCCAAGAGCAGAGTAGCGGTAGCGATGGCAGCGGTGGCGGTGATGATTGCGGCTGCGGCGCCGGTGACGATGGCGGCGGCAGTTGTAACTAAGGCAATCGTGCAGGAGAACGCGAAGGAGATTGGTGTGTCAAAAACGGCTCTCAAAACGATGAGAAGAGATGCTGTGAGGACTGTTCGGAAGTGTGAACGATCAACTCGAGAACTGACGACAGGTGGAATTATTAATTTGACGGGAAAAGGGTAGAGGAGTTGGCAGCAGCCGGTATAGAACCGAGGCTGTTGTAACGGGAATGTCGAAGATGTAGGATAACAACGAAGAGGGATGCAAAAAGTTATTCTTTTGACGATTAACCAACGTGTGCGGGATGTGTATCATACGCAAGACGACGATTGAAATCCGTCTTTTTAAGCTCGCGGTCGTCAATAGATAAATGAAGCTAGACGCGATACGCACTTCGTACGGGATACGGACGAAAGGATGGGATGTGCACTTTTCCTCCAACCATCGTGCTGTACCAGAAACCCTGTGAAGGGGGCGTACTTGAGCATGCAACATTTCCTGTGCGAGGGACCTTTCGACCTCGAGTATGAGGCGGCGGCGGCGGGCGGTTTTCGTAAGCGCCCGCGCTCTGTGCTCTAGGTGAGGCAATGATCGAACGGTTTCTGGGGCGCGGCGGCTGCGGCGACCCCAGACGCCGAGGAGAACGGGTGTGCAGGATATCCGGTGAACGAATATATTTTTTACGAGGTGGCCAACTTTCGAAGAAAAAAAAATACTCAGTCGGTCACATTAAATTAAACGGTATTAATTATGGAATTATACTTAAAATTGAGCGTTTGCTTATGAGACACTGTATTCAGATGCCTTGCTTCTTGCACAATTCGAATAAGATTTTATATTGAACTCTTATTCCTTACGCAGCACAAAAAATAGAACGTAAATAGTTTGCATTGAAGAGTGTTTTTTTTATTGTCACCATACATATAATTTCACTGTTCAAGCAGTTGTAATTCCTTCCAATTACATCTCTTAATTCACTGTTAAGTGGAGAGGTATTTTAAGTAGTATTTTAATATTAAAAAATAATTCCTATCTAAAAGCTTATAAAATTTAATCGACAATCACTGAAATTCGTAGAAAAGGCTTTCAATGTTCGTTGTCTACACCCGTTGCATTATAGACATGCGTCCGAGTAACCTTTCTAAAATGTCGAAGCAACAAACCAGTCGTTCAAATCGAGCATGATTAAAAGTTACATGAGAACCACAACATGCCTGCACGAAGGGGAAAGTTGCGAGTCGCCCTACAACGTAGCTGAAACTTCAAACAAAAGCAATTACACTCTCTAATCGACGTGAATGCATCAATGTTCGTATTGCATTCGTATAATCAGAGTGTTAACATCAATAAAAACGCTTTGTTTAGTGGAAGGACACTCAACACAACATATACACTACAAACATGTCACTCGAGTCAATACACGGAAGCGATCTATAAATCGTGTGTTTTTCCAGGGTTAGAGAAATAAATAACGAACTGCTTGAGAACAAAAATTGAAATGCACACTTACAATTCTTTATATCTTCATCCTTCAAACTACACAACTTCATCCCACGTATCTGCAATTAGTTGAGCAATTAGTAAATTTCTGAAACTCAAATGTTTGCTGCGCAACGATTTGGAACCACATTAATCTCCCACAACCAAAGGTCACAAGTGGTAAGCACGAAAGCGAGTGCAGTGGGTTACGCAAAATCATTTCCTTCTTGCACACACACGGGAGTTAACAATAATTAATACAAAACGACACTTCAGCAGCGAATGAATAGCATTCCAAGAAGTCATTCTTGGAAACGCGATGTCAAGAAACCTGTTCTACCAACGCTGTAAGGCGCAATCGTTAGCGACAAACGCGAGGCGAGGAGACCAGCCGACCGCAAAGGTCAACTACAACTTCGTTGTTGATCTCATTCCATTGTGCTGTGAAAAGCACCTCGGAGACAACATGCTCGATGACACTGAACTGGAAGCAACGCAAAATGGGGGTGAAGCGTCCTTGTACTACCGATTTTGGAGTGTGTTGGCGAACAAGTGCGGAACCAGGAATAAACACAATTAAAGAGTGCGAAGATAAACGTGACATGTCGAAATATATTCATCAACTATGAATCATGAGAAAAACAAATAAACCAGGAGTTCACAGGTAAAACTTAATAATTCTATAGAAGCTGCATTGCGGTACGTAATGTTGCGGACACACTGCCAGACGGATAGCAACTGCGAAGAGAATTTCTAAGAATAATATTAGCGTTTTCAAATATGAACGTGTACATTTGATTCGTTTTAACTACCCTAGTAAGTTCTGAAATATATTTCGAAGAAAGAGCACGAAAGACAGGCGTGCTTGTGACTTTTCGGGATAGGTTATGCGTTTGTAACAACCCTAAAATACAGACATTTCTTGGAAGACATTTTATCGATGATGGGGGGGAGAGTCGGGTTGTTTATTGCAATATACGGAGACCAGTAAAAGGTTTAACAGTCCGGAGTTCACTCTTATATATGATATGATATGTATATGAATATACAAATAGTAGAACACACAACTCCTCAAATAGAAGCATGAATAATTTTCTACGAATGGTCAGTTTTCAAATCAAACATACCAACAGGAAAATTACTAACTTCGGCGTTTGAATTGGGGCAATTCCATAAATAAAAATCAAATACTGCCCCACCGTCAGAAGTCTCACTTCCAATCCAACGAGTGTGTGATGCTAGGCACATCCGCACAGCGACGTCACCGTATCCCAGACTAGATGTAAAAAATGTTTTTAAAAAACCTAACAATTGCGCACTATGGCAACGCACGAACTGGAAAATTAAAAACAATTTCATTCAATTTCAGCCGGTCCTAAATACAAATGAGAGGAACCCACGCCACGCGCTCTTCCACGTTTAATCTGCTGCCCTGCTCGCGCCGTGCAAACGGCCGGTACCAACGATCCGCGTCCACTGCAGGCGAAAATTCTATTTCACGGCATGCCACTACTCTGCAAAGAAATGAGACAAAAAAGGACAGTCGCGTTGTTATTCTATGGATTTCATAACGGTCTGCGTAACAAGCGCATTTGGACGCACGAGTGCCATTCTGGCAACGTGTGGCGCAGCTAACACTGTGTGAGTGAGAGGGTAAAGTCAGCACGCGTGCTAGGAGATTGTCCATATTACTGTCAAATAACTCTGGCACAATCTATAATTTAAATCACAGACAATTATCAACGTAGATTACTGACTGAAATAAATCTTGGAGTTCTGGTCGTATTAATATTGTCATGCATTTTGTTAATAAAAGGAAACTCATATAATATAATATATAAAACATGTCACAAAATTGAACAAAATAAGTCAGCATTGGGTGAAACATATTTATTTCTTTTTGACAGAGTAATTATTATTCACATGATCAACTAACAACCAGAATCCCATAATACTTCATAGATAAATAATCAAAATGTAAATATTAGGAACCGAGGAAAACCCCGAAGTTTCTGGCAGAGTACCTTTTGAATGAATAACCACTCTTATAATAATAATAATAATAATAATAATAATAATATTTATTTTTCTGCTAATGAGCTTTCGCTCGGTGGCAGAGTTTTACAGCACATATTAGTTACATATATGTATAATATAATTATACATTAGTTACATATATATAATATGAAAAGTACAACTAAGTAAAAACTATCGAAAGTAAAACTAAAGAGAATGTCTAAGAAGGCCTAACATACACGGTTATTTTGCATCACACGCAATTCTCTAGGCGTTTCCGGAAGCAACGCACATTGGAGGGAAGAGTCGTCAGTACTGCAGCAGGTAAACTGTTCCAGTCCGTTATTGTCCGGTTGGCAAAAGAGTATTTACCTACGTCGGTTTTTTGATTCCTATATTTGATTTTGTATGGATGATCTCCTCTTCCGAAATATTGAGGGTGCCCTATCCTGGTTCGAAGGTCATTTAACGCTTTACATCCAGTGTACGCTTTCAGAAGGTTTACTAGTCTAGCGATCTTTCGACGTTTGCCTAAGGGTTCCCACATCTGAGTTTGATCAATGTTTTTTCCAACAAGTTTTATTGCTCTATTTTGAATACGGTCTAACAAATATAGTTCTACAAACGTTATTAATCGATACATAATAAGCCTAATTATGTGGATAGAATACAAAATATTGAGAAATCCTAATTCACAGTGTTCAGTGGCCCATCCCATGACGTAAACATATGCTCGAGATCTCTTCGTCAATTTCCACCGCACTTAACGGACACAGAGCAAACGTCGTGACAAGCCGCTGGAAAGGCGGAGAAAAGGGTCTTAGGGATACTTTACGCTCCCGCTGAACTCGGGACAGATACAAGAAAGCGAACTGTGCCAAAGACGAGAAGTACGTGCGAAGTAGCTATTTTATGAAGGAATTACCAAAATCGAACTGGTAAAATACCCGAAAATGCAATAAACAATGGGTATATATCAAGGACCGTACGATTTTTCCGGTGGAGGGGAGGCTACAATTTTAGTGCACATCTGATTTTGTATAAAGAATTTTTCATCAATGCTAAATATACACTTTATTATTATTTGTTAAAATACAGTTAATATTTACAACAAACAATGGATTTATTGAATGACTTTCGGTGGTAAAGAAATATCAGTAACAGTTTTATTTTTAAATGCGTATCACTGGCTTCTGGGAGGGCGGCTGATATCCCAAGAGCCTACGCCTTGGGGGCGCCACTAATATAAACACCGAGGTAAAAATATAAAATGCAACAAAACAGCAACTAGGAGATTGCAGCGGTTCATCTCGCGCCAAACTACGCACTCAAACAAAGGTGCTCGTCTTTATTCAGCAGGAGCGCGCGCCTAACCCAGTTCCGCCCCACGTATCCAGCGCAGCAGGCGGAAGCGTGGCGTCGTGACTCGGTGGTGGAACGGCGGAGCGAAGGCAAATGCTCATAGGGATTCTTCGCAGACCCTCTGAACTCCGCGACGACCGGGGCGGGGCGGGGCAGGGCGAGGAGGGGCAGGTGGAGCGGGGCTGGGCTGGGTGAAGAGGGGGTGGAGTGGGAGGAGCGGGGCGGGGCGGAGAGGGGCGGGGTGAGGTGAACGGGTCGGGGCGAAGAGAGGCGGGGTGGGGTGAGCGGGGCGGGTCGGAGAGGGGCGGTGGCGGGGTGGGTGGCGCGGGGCGGATATCGCGGAGGCGGGGAGGGGGGAGCGGGGTGGCGCGGAGGCGGGGCGGGGGCGGGGCGTGGGCGGGGCGAGGAGGGGGAGGGGTGGCGCGGGGAGGGGGCGGGTGGCGCGGGGAGGGGGCGGGGTGGCGCGGGGAGGGGGGCGGGGTGGCGCGGGGAGGGGGCGAACTGCGGTGACGCTACGGGATGAATATGTATCGCCGCGCGTAGAAAGTATCGGCACGAGCTCGGGCGCCTCCAAGGCCGCGCGCCGCGGTTCGCCACGAAATCGCGATTTGAATTTCATAACTTTCATCCGGCTCGTGGCGGCGAGCGGGCATCGTTTCGTCAACCTTCTCCCTCCCTCCCTCCTTCCCTAGGGCTCGTCTTTTTACTGCCATTTCGCAGACGGAGGCGGCGGAAGCAGCGAGAGGAGGTGGAGCGAAGCGGAGGAGGACACTGTCGAAGGGACAAAAAGTTTCGTTTAAAGAATAGGTATGAAAAACGCCGAAGGCAGATAGAGGGTCTCAATGACGGGCCACAAGAATATGGGTTTTAGCATCGGCGAACATGGAAGCAGATTAGGTTAGTTTCTTCGGGGGTGTCTTCATACCTCATCTTTTCTCTCACATAGATTAATCCGCGCCTACCTTATCGACAGTTACAAACATCTTGCTCACCCTTCCCAACTATTGCCAACGATCTTTAGGCACCTAGCATCAAGGAATATCTCGTTGGCTCCAAACTGTATACTGACGAAGTTCTTAACGCAGGCCGCAGGGGTGTAATTATTAGATTGTCGCAGGGAAGGGAACTTTGCCGCACCCAGATGACGACGTAGTATCTACACGTCGACCGACACGCCCCCTTGTCACCAAATCTCTCATTAGGGGCCGAGGGTGTTAGAAGGTAATTAATGTTTTACCTCCCCTGATGCAAGGAGTACCTGGCTTTTCGTACCATACTCCTGCGCGATTCAAAATTACAGGGAAGGGTTTAATTGGTAGTGAATAGTAAATCCAGCTACGACAAAATTTAGGGGTAACCATGCACATCTGGAACACAAATCCGCGACCCCGCGGACTGCCACTGCGATGCTGCCGTGGTAATATCCGTCATCGTTGTATACATAGTGGCGATATATGGAAGATGAGATGGATTCTGGAGCAGTTGAAATTGACTTCACTACGTCAACATTCGATGACAACCAACAGCGATCATTGCTTTCGTCAACATTCTCCCCTTCTGTAGGATTATCTCTTACCTCTTCTTTCACGCCAAAAGCAATGTCTGGCGATGGTGTAGAAGACAGAGGGAGTGAGAAAGACAGGAGAGATAGCTGGCAAATGCTCTGGAGCAAAACAAAACGTAATTCGAAGAATAAAAATGTGTACCGATTAAGTAAGCGCTCACGATGAGGAGCCAGAAGTATTATATTTCAGAATCAGAAAATATGCACGTAGTGATGAAACGTGAAAGACCGATTGAACAGTAGGACCTGCAGGATGTAGTACATGTGGCAAATTGAAAAAAACAACAACAGGGATTTGCGTGCACTAAAAATACTTCCCTCACTGAATGGCGACATCCGGCGCAGATCGGTCCGTGTGCTAGCGGGACAAGCTCTAGGTTCCCGGCCGGTCTCCCCGCAAGTGTGGTAGTGTAGTGCATGTTAGTGGAAGGAAGAGGAAGGAAGAGGAAGGAAAGAACGCGCGCAGTCCGTGGTCCATTTGTAAGGGCACTGCTCCGGCATTCGTCTGGTGTTGATTGGAGAATCTGAGGCAAACTACCGATCAGAGCAGCCGGTCGCTAGAATTCTCCTCCAGCCAGCAAATGAACTCGACCCAGCTTCGTAGCTAGTGGCGAAAAAACCGCCACCATCGGGACTCAAAAAACCTAGGATCTCCCGGTCAGAGGCACTGCAGCGACACCAATTCACCCTGAGCCACCTTCCCCGGTCGGGGGCTGTTTTGGGGAGCGAAGTCGCAGCGACGTTGGCAATGGAGGATGCCGAGCCGATTAAGACGAAGTGAAGAAGAGTAGAATTCCCGGGGCCGGCAGTGGCGCCGCGGGCAGCGACAAAGGCGTTCGCGCCAAAAAGTCGAGGCGGCGTGCCGTGCCGCGCCGCGCCGTGCCGTGCCGCGGGACGTGCTTCCAGCGCGAAGCCGCCTCTTGGCCGTGCAGCGCGAATCGAGCCGAATCTTCCCCTTGGGCCGAAGCGGCCGAGTCCGCTCGAGGGGAACCGTACGAACCGCTACTTCGTCGCCTCGGCCGCTGCCGCTTCGTCTCGCTCAACCAGATCCGGCGCACGGTGTATCGCGGCCACAGCTTCACTTTCGGGGCCAAGGTCTTCGTGACTAATTTTCGATCGATTACAAGAAGGTGCACCGTTATGGAGTAAGGGGGGGGGGACGCGGTTTCGGTGACGACCCAGTGACCCAACGGCTGACGGGCCGCTATCGCTCTCTTTGTCGGATGAAAATCAATATTTACATTAGAATTAGTCTATCTCATAAGTAGACGCTAAGAAGTGTGGTGTAATAACAATAATAATAATAATAACAATAATTTTAAAAACAATAATTACATTAATAACAATAATAATTACATTAATAACAATATCTATGGTTTAATATCTTAATACTGAAAAAAGTTTCCATTCACGATTGAAATGAATGATAACTTGCACTTTAAATATTGTGTAAGAATAATTTACTATTTAATGCTTGCCGAGTATTGACGAAATATTAACAGCAATATTAGTTTACTTGTATTAATACTATCAGTCAATATTTTAAATTATTCAATTCCTGCATAACGTTCTGCTTGCAATTTGTCTGACGTTTTCAATACCGTTACATCAACAAAAAACACAAAACAAATCAAGGAAATTTAAAATTAAAACTTGAATTTTAAATACGGAACAATATTTCTTGATTATCGACGTTATCATCATTTATATCATTACCATCGTATATTACTGATTTATTATTATTATTATTATTATTATTATTATTATTATCATCCATTGTGAGAATTCTACGAATTTTTTTTGGTGAACTGAGCGAAAAAGAGCCTACCTATAAGGAAGTTTACAAGTTAATTTAAACGCGAAACATATTTCTATTTCAAGTATATTCGTTTTATTATTTAACCCTAACATATTCCATTTATTTAAAAAAAACATTTCGAATTACTAATGAGCAAGTCATCCAGTCCAATGCCTTTTCATAGTATTGTTAACTTTAGTAGTACTTTAATACGTACTATTAATAGTACCCGTGTTTTTCAGGAAATGAAATCACATTTCTAATACGAGACGAGCATGGCCACATCTTGGAAGCCCATCATCCAAAAGGTCAGTACAATCACACCTAAAGCCCACCAAGAGAACGTCAATTGGCCACCTGAAACTCGCCGAGCAAATCCGAGAACATTACAAACCGCGGCTCTGCATTCCTCGCGCCCCCTACTCGGAGCGCTGCGGCCGGAGTTCATCAGCTCCCGCGGTAAATATTCCTCGCACGCGCGTCTGGCGAGGGCAGCTTATTAGAGGCGCGAGTTCATCGACCGCTTTAACCTTGTTCCAGCGGCTCCTCGCGGCCGGCCAACCCCTGCAGGGGAAGACGGGAGGACGAAGAAGAGGGCGAAGAAGAAGAAGAAGAAGAAGAAGAGGGCGAAGAAGAGGGCGAAGAAGAGGGCGAAGAAGAAGAAGAAGAGGGCGAAGAAGAGGGCGAAGAAGAAGAAGAAGAGGGCGAAGAAGAGGGCGAAGAAGAAGAAGAAGAAGAGGGCGAAGAAGAGGGCGAAGAAGAAGAAGAAGAGGGCGAAGAGGGCGAAGAAGAAGAAGAGGGCGAAGAGGGCGAAGAAGAAGAAGAGGGCGAAGAGGGCGAAGAAGAAGAAGAGGGCGAAGAGGGCGAAGAAGAAGAAGAGGGCGAAGAGGGCGAAGAAGAAGAAGAGGGCGAAGAGGGCGAAGAAGAAGAAGAGGGCGAAGAGGGCGAAGAAGAAGAAGAGGGCGAAGAAGAAGAAGAGGAAGAAGAGGGCGAAGAAGAAGAAGAGGAAGAAGAGGGCGAAGAAGAAGAGGAAGAAGAGGGCGAAGAAGAAAAAGAAGAAGAGGGCGAAGAAGAAAAAGAAGAAGAGGGCGAAGAAGAAGAAGAAGAGGGCGAAGAAGAAGAAGAAGAGGGCGAAGAAGAAGAAGAAGAGGGCGAAGAAGAAGAAGAGGGCGAAGAAGAAGAGGGCGAAGAAGAAGAAGAAGAAGAAGTGGGTGACATGAGCATCTGACTTACGAACTCTTAGATCCCGTCAAGAGTCACAATCTCAGTTACGTTGAGCAAAGGAAGCACCCGCCCAAGATCGAACC
The DNA here is from genome assembly GCA_038098605.1 of Gryllus longicercus. Taxonomy (NCBI): domain Eukaryota; kingdom Metazoa; phylum Arthropoda; class Insecta; order Orthoptera; family Gryllidae; genus Gryllus; species Gryllus longicercus. The sequence continues at coordinate 154,927 of JAZDUA010000923.1, forward strand.
TGTGATCATTCCATGCCATTCCTAGTCGTGACGCTCGCTACTTGGAGGCGGTAAACAATATCTTTAAACCCAACCAAAAGCAAAAGGTATAAAGTACACTTAATGGCAACAGACATCTGGAATCAATAATTGAACAACATATTTTTCCACTAGTGTAGAATGTTACAGGATAAATAACAAACATATTAGATATTAAAACAATCACAGCGAGTATTACTTTTATCTAATGATTCCTCAATTTCGAAACTTCAAAAAATATGAAAACTTATTTACGTCGAATAATTAGTTTTAGGTTTGATAAAAATCGGAACTGAAGACATAATCCACGCAATCACATAGATAAATACTGCCGGTAGAATCACAGTAGTACATACATATTCGTGAATGTTTCGTAATTATTATTTTTTCGTACTACGTAATTTTAAACAACGCTGGAGGCAAGAGCATAAAACCTTTTATAGCAATAAAATAATGTCACGTGTTGTAGAATAGTAGTTTCTGTCACGAAACAAACCGGCTTTCGTGAGGTTTCTCAAAGTTACTCTAAGATTGTGTAAATGGTCGAATGAACTAACCGTCCATAGATTCCCCGGCTCTGACATCCATAGATTCGACAGATGGTTGTCCACCGCCGTGAATAGAGTTTACACAAGAGTTATAATCATTCTATGATAAATCATATGGCAATAAAGCAACATAAATGACTACATGATATCCTAAATCTCCAGGGAGTGCTCTACCATATCGTAAACTGTTTTGCCGAGTATTCTGTTTATAACATTAGCCGAGATTAAAAGGGGGAAAAAAGAATTGATCGAGAGGGATAGAAAGGCGGCACGTGCAGATTGATTGTTTTCTGGCACAACGCCTGCGTTCGTCCCGTAAAAGTAGTGAATGTATCATTCCGGGAGGTGAGGCTTTTCCTCCGCTGGATGGAGAGATCAGGCGACCTAAACTTCGGCTTGGGGGGGGGGGGGGGGTCCTCTGTCAGGTGTCTCCTCGCCCCAGCCAGAACAACTTCTAAGATTGCGACTGGTCTCCCGACATGTGTGGTAGTGTAGTGCATGTGTGTGTGTGTGTGTGTGTGTGTATAAATAAGGGGAAAGGATACGACAAGGAAGAGGAAGGAAAGATCGCGCGCGATCTATGGCGCGATGGCGCGATCTATGCTTGCTGGTGCACTGCTCTGGTACTGATCGGGGAAAACACGGAAAACTACCGATCAGAGCAGCCGGCGCCGGAATTGAACGTAGCTCTCTCTCAAGTGTCGAAGTGCCGTCGTCGGTACTCGAACCCTTGATCCTCTCCGTCAGACTCGCTGCAGATACTGCGAATACTACTCTGCGGTAACTCTGCCGGCAGCGCGAGCAGCACGTCACTTTTAGACACGCCACTTTGCGAGTCCCCGCGTAGTGAGACGAGTGCACGACGGGACATGTTGAGGTGAGGTGGAGCTGTTGCGTATATGCGGGTGGGCAGGCTTTGGGGTTACAACAGTAGCCGCAGGGCGTGGAACGATAGGGAGTTAGTGCTGAAATGGGCGGTGGATCGGACGATTGGGCGAGGCATTTGGGTGAGCGCATTATAAAAATAATATGGGAGCGTAATAAAAAGCAGCTCTTGTTTGCTCCCTCGGTCGTGCGCGGTCTGAGCGGCACGACGTGTCGTAGCAAAGAGCGTGCAATGGCGTGCACTGTGAGATTCGCGGTGGATCGTTGATACATCTGCGATGCTATCGGGTGACACCCTACGATACGGGCGGCAGATTGAAGGGCGTTGCACGAGCGAAAGGAGACTGCTAGATATGCGGATGACCCGAAGGCGCAGTTACAATATTTGTTGATGGGAATTTGAGGTTTCCGAACGATAACCACGGTACCCACATGGCGGCAGACTACGATGCGAGCAAGAGTACGACGAACGTGCCAAATAAAATGAGAAATGGGATGAAAAACAAAAATGTCAGGGATCATACAGTGTTTTTACGAACCGTAATTAATACGGGTGAAATGGTGATACGTATTGATGGAGGAATATTGTTGCGCAATTTACTGCCAGATTTGAAGTATTGTAAAAAGTTATTAAATGTATTAATATCATATTATTCCATTAGTGCGCCCAAAACAAAATGAAATAACTGTTACCACAGTCTAAGTAGAATATATCGTATGAATACTGTAACACACTATGTTCTTGAAGGACATAAATACAGCAATACTTCGCCACGTTTACTTATTTTAAACCACTGTCATAACCAGAACAAATTCTGCTATTTGAGGTATCACACTTCCGTTTGATGACAAACAACAACTAAATGTATGTCACATTTAGTTAATATGCAGTATTCCTATACCTGCGAATCCTGCAGGGGAGATGACCAGATGAGTATGAAGTGGTGCTTACCTAGAACAAAGAAAAACCATAGCTAAGTATACTTGCACATAAATACAACCAAATTATAGCTTTATCAAACTAGTAACGAAAATGCACAGAATTGTATATGAAAATAGTATAATTTCTCCAATTATTGGTACTCGTGCTAACACAAATTTCCTATTGTACTTGTAAATGTTATAAAACTTTTTACGTTAACTTTGGACTTCCTGGAGACTTTCCACGAAATGAAGAATTCTCATGAATAAGAGACGAAAGAGGGAATTCAATTTCGGGTCCCAGGAAGGCCGGTAGAGATACGTAATCCATGTTGATGGTGTTCGTTTTTCCGCAGTGCAATTTCATTCTCTAGGCGTTCAAACTAATAATGTCAAAACCGACAGGAATTTAATTGAAATTCAGTAATATTGAAATTGATATGGAAATAGAAACCTACTAGCAATTTAATGAATAGTCATAAATGTAAATTAGTAAATAGAAAACTAGAATAGATCTGTTATAATCCGTTCCGAGATTAGGACTAACGTAGCCAGGTCCCTCATCACGGAAAGCTGTGTTAGACACGTTTCCATTCATATCACAGAAGCCATTAAAAGGACATCGAAAAGTTGCACGTTAACCCGCTACCACGCAAACGCAATGAATTCCGATCACAGAGGAGCAGGGAATATTCACGCGTTTAACACATGCCTGTCGGCGCCCGCACAAAAAAAAAAAAAATGCCCTAGCCGCGAACGGCTGTAACTCATGTGGGCCGCACTGCGGTCGCCAGCTGCGGCGAAGAGGGGGAGGCGCCTGGACGACACACCCAAGGGACATTGCGGACAAATGCGGTTGCAGGTGGAATCAAGAGCGGCGACGCTGCGGCTAATATGGTTTCGGAAGCAGACGCTTTGCGGAGCTTCTAGTATTAGCATGCTAAAACGGCAGCGTTGTGAAGCATTCAGTATTACCACATTGTGCATACGTACGGAATAAAGAGGAAACGCCCTTTTAACAACAATGCTTGTACTGTACAACAGAATTCCCGCATGACAACGTGAACTAATAAGGATTTTCCTTAGGAAGCATTTGACACGACATTACACAAGGTTCACGAAGCGATTTGAGCACTAGTGAGGAATTAGAAAATCCCCGACCAATGCAATGAATGCCACTGAGCAAAGTCTGAGGCGATGATGACTGAAATAAAAAATACCCAGGTTATATAATTTTAGCGTAAGAAGATTTACTACAGATATTCCAAAAGTACTTTCAAGGGAATTGACATTTAATTCCGTCAAGGAGATAGACTCGATATTATTTTTAACATAAATGCAAAAACCCCCATCTGCAGGACCTTTATGCATTTCCTTTTTTCTACAATAATAGCCTGCGAGGTTAGGAAGTGAGCTCGCCCAAGTTACCTTTTATACCTGAAGAATCGCTTTAATATTCATTAAAATTTAAATAGAAACCAATATTATAACGAATTAAATATTTTTCTACAACGAAACACAAATTTTAAAATCGAAGATCTTTCACATTTAAAATCTCTAATTTTGCTCACAAAATTATGTGCATTTGCAATTAACGAAATACTGTAGGAAGCCACATCCTTGAGGGTGAAACGTGGAGTGGTACAAGCGAGCAGGCGCGTAGGGGTACAGGCGTGTGGCAGCGTGTGGAGCGGGAGACGCGCGCGCGCGCGGCGGAGAGAACTGGAACACAGGGGCGGTGATAATGTCAGACCGATGGTCGTGACAGCAACGGAAGGGTCGTATTGATTACGGCAGAGAGATAGACACAACTGTTTCGGAGTGGTGCTGCCGGGCTTGCGAACAACGGCGGAATCTGCGTGAAAAGAGCTTCAGAAATACCAGCTATGAGGGCGACGGTAAAGCAAACGCGCGGAGAATGTTTGTTTAATAAAAGTCATTTCAGAGGCTAGGTAGAGGAGACTACAATCATAACAGGAATTGGTACTGATGGGTGCTGCGGAGTTCACGCCAAGTACAGGGAAAACCTAACTAGGGATTAAGTGTTGTAATGACATTGACAATCCTTTTTTTCTTCGATAACAAACTTGGTTCAACTGAGAGAGTTTGAATCTTTGTTCAGTTTCAAGAGATGGACAAGATACATCATTAGGCACTCTCCTAACAAGTTCCAAAGAAAATATGTTTAAACACTAGATGTTTCAGTATTTCTTACAAGGAATATCCATATTGTGAATTATTAAGTAAAAATATCGGATGGTATATTTCCCTAAGCTCATAAGTGTAAAGATCAGTGTACTAGTATTGCTACTACAGTATATTCGGTTAGCGAATGGAGAAATGCGCTGAAATATGGTAAAGTCCGCAACGAACATGTATTCTTTCAGGGGCATTTGTTTAACATATGATATTTAAAAAACGCACAAAGCATCTTTCGTACAAAAACATATCCCTAAAAAATAAATACTTCAAGTCAAGAAACAGTTCCTAACCATCGTACGATGCCCGACTTTATACGAAAATGAAGGTACACTTTAAGAAGGGACATTAAATTAAGTCACTGCATAATCTAAAATAAAATTATCTATCTATAACCCGATACTTCGCATATTGTTCTGATATAATTTTGAGACGATATGTAACATTTATATTTTCAGTTTTTCAAATAACGATTTTCGTCTAGCATCCTTTAATATTTACGAAGAACATAATGAAGGCATGTGAAATGAAGCTGAAATGTCTATCTTCTTATTTTTGCTGTGTTTTGCTATATACTGAACGTACGTCCCACTTCTTAATCCACGCAATTCAATATCCTTCTTTAATATGACACACACTGGCTCAAAACGAAAAAATACCAAAAGCAATGAACACTGTGTGAAGCTGAGAGGAGAGTTGCTATCTTTAATTAGTGATGCGACATCGATAACAAAACATCGTTGTTAAAAATACATCGACTAAAAAACCATGTTTTTCTGGACTGGATTAGTCACCTCCAATATTTTAATGTTAGAGGTTTCTAATCCAGTGTACGAATTTACGAAAAAACGAATTTATTCCTGTGCATTAAAATTAAATTTGACAGTATTTGTGTTTATCAATTCGCCGAATAAGTATATGAGAAGAAGGGGCAGATCCTATGCCTGCATCATATTTGTTGACCATATCTCAATGTCCAAAATGAATATGAAGAAATATGATATACAAGGGCATGGATGTCATCTTGGGCGAGAGAGTTTGGTCAATGAAGATAGTGCAAACAGTGTTAATTTGGTTCCAACACAAGAATAATTGAATTACCATAAATTATTATTTCATATTTTAACTTTTTCAGTATTGTGATCATGGAAATTTTTAATTCTGAAACAAAACATAAAAAAGAAAAAAAACATATCGATGTTAAAAAACCATCGGTGTTAATACATCGATGTTTTGAAAACGACATCGATTTCGCATCTCTATCTTTAATTACAGAAACAAAGAAAGAAACTGTCTCAGCATTTGGTGAACGGACTAAAGGAAAACCAAAATACATACAAACAAAGATACACAGACACACATATCGGTTGATGTGTGGATCACACACCCAAAAGCACCCAGCAACCGGTAGCAAGAGCCGGGCGGGAAGCGCCGACAGCGAGAGAGCGGCGGCGTGGGCGGGGAGCGCGCTTCCGCGCTGGCAGGCGATTTCGCCCGGAAATAAATCATCGCTCGAGCATTAATTTACGCCGCCGGTGCGTCCGCTCACCGCCGCCGCCCCCACCCACCTCCCCGCACCACCCGCCCCGCACGTCACTCGCCGCGATCTGCGCAGCCCGGCCTCCGCCGCTGCCTCTGCTACTACCACCGCACCCTACAACTATCTCCTCCTTCCACCGTCGCTACTCCTACAACCACCCTCTCCTCCACCGTCGCTACTCCTACAACCACCCTCTCCTCCACCGTCGCTACTCCTACAACCACCCTCTCCTCCACCGTCGCTACTCCTACAACCACCCTCTCCTCCACCGTCGCTACTCCTACAACCACCCTCTCCTCCACCATCGCCCCCACAACCATCCCGTCCCCCACCATCGCCCCCACAACCATCCCGTCCCCCACCATCGCCCCCACAACCATCCCGTCCCCCACCATCGCCCCCACAACCATCCCGTCCCCCACCATCGCCCCCACAACCATCCCGTCCCCCACCATCGCCTCCACAACCATCCCGTCCCCCACCATTGCCCCCACAACCATCCCGTCCCCCACCATCGCCCTCACAACCATCCCGTCCCCCATCATCGCCCCCACAACCATCCCGTCCCCCACCATCGCCCCCACAACCATCCCGTCCTCCAACATCGTCCTCACTACAACCACCTTCTTGAACATCGCTCTTACTAGCACTGCCTCCAACTCCACTGCCACTACCCATCAACGACACAGATACCAAAACTACATCACCACTTCCACCTTTTCCAACACAATTGTCCTCCAACCCACCATGCCCACCTGATTGATCGTCACCACTACAGGATGGCCACTAATTTCCTGAAACAAATTTGCTCTACAAATTTGCTCTACTTTTCCCGGTTTTCCAGGGCATTCTTTAAAATTGATCACCGATGAGATTTGTAGAATATTTCGCACTATTTAAAGAAAATATTAAAGCATGTTTGAAACTAATGTGTCAATACTTATTTCACCGTTGTAAAGAATCAATTAAAAATCTCAATAAACAGAAATTGAGCAAGAATTAATACTGTACTATTTTTTTTTTAGGAACAATGTCTTGTTTTATAACCATCCCAAAATATTACCAGGCTCCAAATTCACAAGTTTTCCCCGGACTTTTCCAGAGGAATGGAATTTCCTGATTTTCCACGTTTTCGAGAAAGTGGCTACCCTGCAACTAACAACATCTTTTCCATCACTACCGCCGTCTCCACATCTTACCGACACCACTACCCACGGATTTACAAGCACGTTCCCCGTGTGGCACGTCTCGGAAACTAATAACATAAATGTTCCTTAAGGGAGATTCGCTTCGCCTGGAGAGCGTCTGGTGAGATGGCCCTGGAAGAAAAAAAAATCCTCCGATTTATTACAACGGTCGCGCAGCCATGAATGGTAACACGTATGGGCGCGGAGGCGAGAAAAGTCTGGGGGGTCCTCTCGCGCGAGGACAAAGAAATATAAAATATGTGAAACTATTACGAAACTGCAATAGGAAACCGAGTGTGAAATAAAAATTTGCAAGAAACGTAAATAACTGTCGGTTGTAATTCGTGTCTTCGTATTGAATATATTTACAAGAAACAATATTTAAGAAGTTATTCTGAAACTAATAATCGTACACAAAACGTTTGCACATTCTCAAATAAATATGTTAAGAAAATGTATACATTATTTCTGCTCATTCATATATGCATTACACACACCATTCGTTCTCCACAAGAGGTTTTCCTCAATTGTATTGCTATTATAACCTCCAATATTCCCATCATTTTTTCCCGAGGATTATTACTAAAATATACATTCTTAATGTTATATCTGGCAACAATTGCAACATATGTTTTCTGATTTTCTTCTTCGTTGAGATTTCCCCATTCCTTCAAGCAGCTCGTGTAATAGACCCGAAAACATTGTGGTAGCGTTACAACACGTTCGAAAACTGCTGTAAACCTAAACAGCCAAAGTAATCCTACGCACGAACAGTATGCTAACAACACCTCTTTTAATCCCCACCAACCACATACTATCGCCTCCACACACATTTTAACAAGATTTCCCGCTCGCGAACACGCATCTCTTCCTCTTGAGCAACGCGCCGCCGATTAACACTTTCACGTGGCCGCGTAAGGTGAACCACCTGTAGATACACCTGCGAGATCGTCGAACAGGGGCGGTCGCGCGGAGGCACCCCGCGGCAGGTGTTCTCGTGACGCCTGGGGGCGGCGCCGGCGGCAGCGGTGACGCAGTTTTTCATTGCGGAGTTACCTCCTTCGCGCATGCCGCAGTACGCCCCGCGAGAGGAGGGCCGAGGCGGGGCGAGGCGGGAAGAGGCGGGGCGGGGCGAGGCGAGGCGCGGTGGAGCGGGGCGGGGCGCAGCGGGAAGAGGCGGGGAGAAGCGGGCAGAAGCGTGGCGGGGCGGGGCGGGGCGGGGCGGGCAGAGGCTAGGCGGGACGGGCGCGTGCTTACGCAAAGGCGCCGTGCGGGTTGCGTAACGGCGGCATGCCACGCCCCTGTTGCTGTTGTAGATCTTGTTCCTGGCTTTCCCCGTTGCCCACCAGCTACTCTTCAACTTCTTCATGTCTCCTAGGTCAATGCCATCCGCTGCTTGAAGAAAAAAAATCCTTACGGTCATTTTCAGGTTTTAGTTTTGAAGAGTTTGGCTTGAAGTTGGCATTTTCTTGACATCCAGTTCGATTTAAATCTAGATATTTAAACCTTATTAGTCTACCTTACTGAAGAATATTAGCGTTTATAATATTCTACTACGAAGTTTGCCAAGTGCGTAATCATGACTTGTGTCCATGTAGTCCCATGGAAGCCACCTGCATCCTCCCTTGACCATGACTAATCATCTCATCCATTGCACTTCGATTTTAAAATAGAATCCGTTGGCCTTTAATCAGCTGTTACTGTATCATCCAATACTACAGTGTCGTATAAGCTGGATGACGAATGGATGACACTGTAACAGTTGATTAACCGTCAACGGATTCTATTTTTAAATCAAAGTATAGATAATTCAAAACCTTCATGACATTTGAGAATAATCAGCAGCTGCAATTCAAACCACGGTTGCCAGAATACGCAAGTGCGTTAAAAGGGAAAATTAGAAGAATTTTTCTTTTGAAACATTTTCCTCTAACCCGGTCAGGTTTATCTACCTCTTAAAAACTTTTAAAAAAACAATAACAACGAACGTTGATCGTTTATTTTCCAATCTGGAAAGAATATGCATATCAATGTTTTTTTTTAACGAAAGGACTAATTCAACTGCCTCTGGATACCTCTCTGCTGTATCAAGCGAAATACTGGAATTCGAAAAAGAAAAACAGCATTCGTACTTAAGACAACATTACAAATTTAGGTGTAATTAAATTGTTGATTTAATGAAAGAAAGGATTTCGAGAAATTAGAATTTTTGAAATAAAAATACTTCGAGAATTGAAGGGAAATTGTGAAGTATTAAAAAAATCAGTATTAAGAGTTATTTCCTATTTTTTTCGCATCGGAATGCAACGCGTAATATAAAAATATAGCACGCAACATACCAGTTATCGAAATGAAAGCGACTTCTTCCTTAGAAGACCTTAGATAGAGTGCAATTTAATTTAAATTCATTTTCCCAATATGGTGTACGACTATGTTGTTTAATTAGTCTTTTATTGGATTTTTGGGGTGGGAGTCCCTTTCAAGGTGGCTGATTATTTCCTGAAACAACTTCCCGGGACTTTTCCCGGTGCATTGCTTTTTATTTTTCGCTGATAAGATTTGTAGAGTATTCCACAATATTTGAAAAAAAAAAAGATTAAAGCAAGGTTGCAACTAATTTGTAAACTCGCATTTCACCGTGATAAATTACAATTCTCAAAACATAAAAAAATAATCACTATTGTTTGCTGATCTATTTTCCCCCCTACGGTTTCATCCAGCCGGTTACGCCTCACGTCCCGATGGGACATACTACACTAGACACCACTGCACTTGCGGGCTCCTCCGATCCGGAAAGAGCCAGCAGAAAACAACGCTATCCGCGACAACACATACGAAGAGAAGGGACAAACAACCATGCCAAAGCAGGACTCGAACCCGCGATCCTTCACACCAAAGCGCTGGGTCTGTACATGCTCTCAGCCATCTTGGCCATACAGTTCGGCTGAACCATTTCCCCTCTAGGAATAAAATCTAGTTATACAACCGTCTTAAAATTTCCTTTGAATTCTGACGATTCTTTCACAAATTCTCTAGATCATTTCCCATTTTCAGGGAAACAGGTCACCCCGCCTTTACGCCCGAATTAAAAAGAGTCTTCTGTGTTCGAATCCCTTGCGCAAAAGGCGCAGGAGGGTTGCATAACGATCGTGTCCCACCGCGGCGCGGGGCGGAGCGGCGACGCGAGACGAAAGGTTGAGCGCGCGCGTGCGCGTGCGAAAGAGCTTTGCACGTTCGCTTCCCGCTTCCCGGCCGAACGACCCGATCACGCACGCGAAGCGGTTTATGCGGGAAGCGGGCCGGCGGTCGCTCGGGTACTCGGAGAAACGCGGCTATTGAGGCTTGCGCGAAGAGCGACATACGGCGTCTCATTTGCCAGCAATTGAGAGCAGTTTACCAAGCGTTTGTCACGATTTTACGCTCTCGTGTAACTCGGGTAGAGCGAGCGCTAAAGCCGTGCTCTTATTTGTGACTACTGGAAATGTTTCTTGTTTCTGACGAAACAACTTGCAGATTTTAATTTTTTTTTTCAATATCCTTTCAACTTGCTCGTCAACACGTCCGTTGTACGCTTTTCTAAATCCCATTTTATGTAACGTGCGTAAACTCCACATTGTTGTAGTCATAAATGAACGTGCGCAAGAACTGAAATTAGAATGAGCCCCAGTTGCTGTTTGCAACATTGGTGCATTGCGAAGAATACAAACCAGCCATGTTCGTCAGCTGGTTGAGTAATTCCATTATACGCCCATAATTACATCTACCGACGTGTGAGTAGATTATGCCATTGCTGAATGTTTGGATGGACTCTTTTATGCTGGCGACTCTTTCACAAACTAGGTTTCACAATATAAGACACCGGGAGAAGAAATATGTGCGGAGTTCGTGGGCATTCGTAAGTTTCTACAGGTCGATGACACCGTACAACACACAAAATTTATGATAGCTTTGATTGTAGTGTTACGCCAGGATCCCGGATCTTTTCGTTCTTCCGGGTTACTCAACAGTCTAGATCATATCCATTTCAAACAAATTTTTACTTTCTCGTATACTACTTGCAAAAGTTTAATTTATTTCGACGACTTTCCACAACTGCAACACTGAAGGCAGAGCATTTTTTTCTTAATGTAGTAAGTTCTTCAAAATGAAATCTATAACTAATGTTTTTATTTTTATTTTATTATATCTTTTGAAAATGTATTTGGCGTAGTTTTTTGTGACCGTTACTAATAATGCGATAAAGTGGATTTGTTTCATTAGTTTACTTAGGTCAACCTTTATTCTAACAAGTTTCATTTCAAGAAAATTTTAACAACTTTTATTTCCAATTTTATTTTTCAACATTTGAAAATAGTTCAAACAGTACCCTACTGGAATATGATAGACACAGAAACTATCAACATTACTCTTTCTTTAATATGATTTAAGAAAAACCAAAACTTCCAACACATTGAATCAAAGCCATTTCGTGTTCATTCACAAGAACTAGTTAACTGGCGTTCACAAATTTAAACTTTAAGACGAAAATAAACGTCAATAAAAATAATATTTAAATATATGAATTTAAATAACTCACATCTCATATCGGCCCTCAATGTGATTACAATTCCCAATTTTAAATTGTCGACGATTAAAAAAAATGTTTATATCTATTACAAAAATAAACCTATCATTTTCCAAGACGGGCGACGAATAGTTTTCCGGCATTGCTCGGTCACAGTGTTTCGCTGAGCCACTCCGAGAACACAATGAAAATCGACGTGGGCTTCCACCAGTCCAACGCCCCGGGAACTGGGTCGCCGACTAGAAGGCAGTAGGCGCCGAGTGTTTTGCAGGGCCTGGCAGACGGCGGCGCGGCGGCGGCGGCTGGCGCCAGAAAGTGGCGCGGAACAGCCGACGGCGGCGATGCGCCTGCCCAGGACAATATCCGCCCGGCTTTGTGGGGCTGCGCTTCCGGGAGGCATCGGCAGTCCCTGAAGGCGGTGGCGGTGGCGGCGGCGGCGGCGGCGGCGGCGGCGGTGGCGGTGGCGGTGGCGATGGAGGCGGCGGCGGCGGTGGCGGTGGCGGTGGCGGCGGTGGCGGCGGCGGTGGCGGTGGCGGCGGCGGCGGTGGCGTGGCGGCGGCGGCGGTGGCGTGGCGGCGGCGGTGGCGGCGGCGGTGGCGACGGCTGCGGCGGCGGCGACGTATGCTGCTGGTGGTGCTTCCGACTTCTCGCCTACTTGGCACGAGCGCCATCGGGAGCAGGCCGCCCGCGAGCTGTCAGGGAGGAGGGCGGGGGCGGCAGAGGGCAGGGGGCGGGCCACGGCGCCGCCTGCTGCATGCCGATGCCGAGCTTTGCTTTCACTCGCCGCCGCCCACCCCGGCTCCTGCAAGCCGACCAGCCCGTGAGCTGCAATGCCGCAGGGTGGGAGTTAACGCCCGAGTGGCGGTGGCTGTCGTGGTGGTGGAGGCTGTTGTGGAGAACGCAACGGCGGCACGAGTAGTGTTACTGGTCTAGGCGTACGCACAGTGGAGGGGGGGTGTCAGGGACTTAATTCCCTAAAAATGTTGAAATGGGACCCTGTAGCCCTACGTAATAAAACGTTTTGTTCCCATAAATACGATCAATTCCTCATTTTAACCCCTTTTCAGATGACATTTGTAGAAGCTCTCCAAAACATCTGGCAAGACTAGTTACTGGTTCAACATAAAAACCATTGTATTTATGAATTGTATCATTCTCCTCAATGTACCTCATTTATTTACAAGTTAAAACGATTTTTAAATAAAAACGTTTAATGGAACAAGGGCCCAATAATGTAATTGGCTTCTCCTCTTGTTTGAAACTGCGCACCGCTATGATGGTGGCGGTTGTGATGTTGGTGTCGGCACCTAAGACATTCTTCGGGGCTCGGGAGGTGGAGTAAAAAAAAGAAGCTGAGCGATGGGCGGCAGAAAGTGCAGGAGGTTCGCGTGTCGGAATCGAGAGGTGAAGATGGTGGCAAAGATAGCACGTTCACTACAGGAAGAATGTCGAGAGCCATTCACTGAAACGATGCTCAACATCACCTGTTGAACGAACGACGAACTGTAAGAAATGAACCTTCACTAACAGCATTATCTCTATAAACTGTGTTTAGCGGTGTAAGAATCCGTGCGGAGGTATTCCCATTTATACCCTCAGTTTACAACTGACCGCATCTGTGCGCAATCTACGTAACATGTTCGAAACACTACGAAAATCCACGTCGCGAAAGTATGTTTTCGCAACTCGCAACGTTTTATTTGAAAGGGGAAGAGTTGGAAGAAGAGTAGTCTATGTCCGGAAAACTGTTATTTTGTTATCCATACTAGTTAACCGCTTACCAATCGAATTAAATACTCTGCTTTGCAGTCGAAATTTCGCAACTTAACTAGAAACATATACACACAGGAAACTATGCCACCAATATGACGTAACATTTTACGAAATAATAATAATAATAAGCATTTCAAATTATTATACCGACCAAATAAAAACATTTATTTTTCGTTTTCAAATAGTAATGATTGGTAAAACATTATAAAATTGAACTTATTATTTACAATCATTTGACACATTCTTCATTAACCGTGAAAATAAATAATGTAGGAAGAGACGATAACGTAGAAATGATTACATAATATACAAATTGACAAATAAAATTAAATAGACATATTGAGGTTTATTATATATTTCCTTGTTTGTTTGCAAATAATGAGCCACTTCTTTATCGCAACGCCTATCACCATTGCATGCACGGCTACTTATCGTTGTCTGCTTCTGATGTGAGAAGTTCGCTATAGCGTTTGTCTCACTCTTCATTTCTTCTTCATTTCAATTTTAAAGTACACACTTCAATCAATTTTCTATTACATCAACACCATACTTTCTCACTTGTAAAATTTTTACTTAAAAGAATAATCTCTCTCCGCGGAACAAAATGTTCATCTCCACGAACTTTCGGTGCAATCTTCCTCCACAACACACACAGCTTCCCCTCTTGTTCAACAATGCAGATTCCTTCGCTTGTTAAAACAAAATGTTCTAATTGCACACTTATTTTAATCGTATTATGATTCTTTAAATATTACTCAGTTATGTTATTCTTTGAATTTTCACACATTGTTCTAATTAAATAAAAGCGTAAGAGCTTGATATAAATGACGTCTTAAAAATCTTTACGTAAATATTAATTATATTACAAATGGTTTAGCCCACATTCCTCATATCTTCAACAAAGGACAATCGATACACACACCACGATCCAAGGATATTTAAGTTTTGTAGAAATTCGTATTGCTGCAGCTCTTTGATAGGATTCTGCAATCAATGTGTAAAACTGGCCGATTTTTGGGCTACTAAAAATCATCAAAACATTTTGAATTTGTCTACCGAGATTATCAGGTACAGTAGTATGCGCCAAAGACAAATGGTACGTAGGTGGCGAAGGTAAACATTTGAATCACTTGGCGGAGGAGAAGGCAAAAAAGGGAGAAAAAGAGAAATGGCGACCGCATGACTACGCGCTAAGCCTGTTCCGGTTCTGCAGTGCTGCAATTCGGGCTCTCCCCCAGCCGGCTCGAACAGCTGCTTCGAGATCTATAGTGACTTCACGGTCGGGTGCGGCAGTCAGTTACTGGGTCGTGAGGTAATGACTGTTGCAGCGAAAGCAAAACTCATCCCGGTGCACTCCGCTGCGCTGCAGAGAGGCTGTTTCATTGCAGAAAACGCAAAGAGCAAGAGAGCTGTTTCCATTCTGCTTCTTCAGGAAAGCGTTGAGAGAATTCTTCCGGGCCTCCGTACAGACAGCCATTTGTATCTTGCAACATCATTAATTTGGATCCTGTCATCTGTAAAGGTTTTTTCCTTTTACATTCGACGTCACGGAACCCGGTATTTTGAAAGGAAATGTGAAGCATTAGTAAATAATGCGTTGTATCCTGCTGTGAGAAGGAACCCAGGGGTGGCAAATTTCTAATAGCGTTTTAATGGTACTCGATTCAAATTACTCGCGATTTCTCTTCCAAGAACGAGGGCAGCGTTGGAAACTTTATAGCCGTCAACATTTAGCATTATGAATCTCATTAGTTTCTAGAAAGATCTTCTACAAAATAATGACGAATGAGGGAGGTCAATCGAGATACTGAGAAAATTATTGTTTTTAGGTTCTGATACGAGCAGTTTCGTACGATGTCATTTCATTTCTTTAGTACTGAAATTTACAATTTAGAAATACTGCATGAATTAACAATGAATTTCTTGATCTAACGATAATGAATTATAACTCAAATTGACTACGCATTTTAATACGTATTAATGAGATGAAACACGTATAACTTTTCCTTCAATAACTAGTATTGAATTAATTTTCAATTTGAATTAAATAACTGAAATATTTTGATTTGCCTTCACAGCACTTAATAATAATGAATTTAATAATGTATAAAAATTAACAGTAGGAGAAACAGTCTCGGAAAACATTCCTTTATTTCGAATATGCTATTGAACTTAATTTCAAAATTAACTATATAGTAAAAAGTTTCGTTGCTGCGTTTACAGATGAGTCATCAGAATGGTCATCACAACCAGCCCGTTTCCGATATATGACAATTCCGGGGCAATATATTCGCGTTCGCCAATGCATCCCCGTCCAAAATCATACGAGTAGTATCCAATCGAATAACGCAATTGTTGAAATCTCGAATGTTAGCGTCGGCGAGGGACAAATGAACAGCAAACCAACTCGCCAGCGAGCGAAATTCGTTCAATGGCCACCAAGGGAGCGCCACCCGCGGTGTCAGAGCGACTGCGCGCGGCGAGTACGCGCCACGCGTGCAGCGCACACACACGACACTTACTTTCGCGGCAGAGAATATATTTGAATTGAATTTAATTGAATTGATGCCTAATTTTAACATGGCGAGACTCAGGTTATGAGGCCTGCTCTTCCGTCTGACCACGCAAATTTCGCTTCGCTCCTTTCACCAACTAACGGCGAAAGGGGGTATTTCTTGGGCGACAAACAGGCGATTTTTGCGTTAACCATTAAACACTGATCGTGACAGACGTATTGTGTCCAATCAAGTAATGCAAAACCTACGGGGAAGATCTCGATAATATCGGCATCGTGCAGAGCCACAGAGTCAGGAAAGGGCGACGCCAGCGATCTAACATCGTGCAACGACCTCCAGTGTCTACCCCGCCCGCAGTCGTCTTCGCCCACGCGAGGCAAGTGGGCGAAACGCGTGCGCACAAAGGCAAGCCGCTACGTTCATGCTCGGAACAATATGTTCTCGTTTGTCGATACGCTCCGAACAAAAGTATCGCGTCCGTATCAAAAACCTGCAATCCTCGAAATCTCCAATACTGGGCCACTGCGTGCTGAATTTCGTTGCTCACAACACTACCATGCATGTCGGGAACTGAAGAGTCTGCCCCGAGTAGGACAGTGCTCAGCTGGTGAGAGGCATAGATGGGAAAACACCCGTACGTAGACGTGTAAATCGGCGCAGAATCTCGTCATCCAGTGGCGAACGAACACCGTGACCTGCCGTGATAAAACTATCCCCTGCATGAATAAAGACTGTAGCGCATGACACGCGCGAAAATACGAAAAACAATTAATCAAATTGGTGAGAAGAAAAGCAACAGCAACCGTCCACGTCAGCGAGCGAAGACGGAGCATCGGTCGCTAGGAGACAACGACGCCCGCGGTCACAGACCGTCCACGCGCATGGAGTAGGCACAACGCATGCGCAGAAAGGCAAACCGAAACATTTGAGCACAGGAAAAATATATTTATCAATCCTCTTAGGACAAAAAGTCCTCATCGCGTCCTCATCAAAAACCGCAATGCTCGCAGTGTAGCCTCAAAGCCCCTTGAAAGTCAAAACAACAGAAACCGGGGACGTCTGCGAGCGACCCCGAGCAGCGGCCATCTCCAGTGATAAACATACACAACGCTTAAGGGACTACTTGGCATTGCAGTTGGGGAGCACGTAAACACGAAAAAAGAATCTATCAATCTAATGCCGTCATCGCTGAGAGGGCGGGAGCCACCGGGGGAGACCAAGCATCGGTCGCCAAGAGACATCAACCGCTATGGCCGCGGTCACAGATCGTCCGCGTGCGACGAGTGGTCGAATCACGCGCGCAGAAAGGCAAAACCCAACGGCCGCACCGGAATAAAATATATTCTCATTTACCAAAGCTCTAGGGACAAACGTATCACGCCTTAATCAAATACTGCAATTCCCGGCATCTCCGAAAGGTTCCAAAGCGCGGCTTGGCCGAGAAGTAAATCCACAGCAACCGTCCACGCCAGCGAGCGAAGCCCGAGCATCGGCCGCCAAGAGACATCAACCGCTATGGCCGCGGGCGCAGAGCGTCCGCGTGTGGCGAGTGGGCGAATCGCGTGCGCAGAGAGGCAAAATATAACCTTCGTGCCCGGAACAATATATTCTTTTTCACCAATACGCTAGGGACAAAGTATCGCGTCCTCATCCAAAACTGCAATCTCCGAAGGGCTCCAAGGCGCGGCTTGGCTGAAAAGCAAATCCACAGCAACCGTCCACGCCATCGAGCGAAGCCCGAGCACCGGCCGCCAGGAGACATCAACGCCCGGGGTCGCAGAACATCCACGCGCGGCGAGCGGCGCGCACGCGTGCGCACAAAGGCGAATGCGGCGGCGCGCGTGCGTCGTAGGCGCCTCCTCCGTATCATGCATTATGCATCTCGCGCCGATTACCAAAGTCCGCGTGGGCTCACCTCCTCCGCGCAGTGGCGAGAGCTAGCGAGAGCCAGCGCGTGCGCCCCCGCGAAACGCAGGACCCGCCCCGTGCGGCTTCGGAGAACGCGCAATGCGGGCCGGTTCGGCGAAACATCAGCGCCGCGCAGATGTCGGGACGATATGGGTGGTGCGAAATGCGCAGAAACTACCATGGCTGTGCGTAAAAGAGGTCTATTCCTCAAAAGTCAATGACACCATTTTTTAATCTAAAATGATGAACTACCTTTGTACATTTATGATTTGACAAGTTTACCTCTGTACGATATGGGCGGTGCGAAATGCTCAGAAACTACCATGGCTGTGGATGAAAGAGGTCTATTCCTCAAAAGTCATCGACACCATTTTTTTATCTAAAATGATGAACTACCTTTGTACATTTTTTGATTTGACATGTTTACCTCTGTACAGTTAAGATTTAAGTCACTGTTGTTTCTCTTCACCACTCTTTTGAACCAAAAATATGTAACTTTAACCTATTTTTCTCAGTTTTTTTTAATGTGGCGAAGACCACCATTGCAGTGACATTCTTGATTTGTCTGGGTACCAAAATGTAACGATTGAGCTTAACAAAAGCTATTTTAGGTAAACGTACTTCAAAAGACTTATCCTGCAGGTCGGAACTTACAGAGCGCTTTATCAATCAATATTAAAGTTGCAATTCCATTTTTATTTGTAAAATGTTGTACACACTCTAATACGGCATTGCTTTTTGCATTCACAGGGCTTTAACATTATGAATTAGAGGAAATTCATTTGCGATTATGCAATCAAAAGATGGTGTTTGAAACAATTCATTCTTAAAACTCTGTTCCTTGAAAATCCGTGATTACGGTTCAGATAATTTTCTTTAACATCTCAGTCAGGACAACTTCAAATATGCCACATTCCCTCACCGTACATCTCCATAAGGTAATATTATTTTAATAAGGTATTCATTAAAGCACTCTTCCGATAATGCGCAGGTAAAATATATCACATTATACTTTATTTTCGTGAAGCCAATCGTAATACACAGCGGATGTCACAGATAGTGTTTCCCAAAGACACGAACGTAACCTCAGCGCAAGAACAAGCACCAGTCGTGGTCGTTTTACAGCGTTTCGCTCTACAGCGCACGCCCCCTCGGCATGCTCCGCTTCCCAACGACAACTCGCCCATTACGGTAAGTCAACATTTAATCATCTTCCATCTTATCGCTCCTTCAGGGCGGACGGGAGGTGAATGAGAGCGCCGATCAACAAACGCGGCGGAAAACGCCTCCACGGCGCGCTGCGGCATTGTGCGGTGAAATACGGCCAAACAGGTGGATAAAACAAAGCGGGTGACGAGAGAGATAGGGGACGGCGGGCGGAGATAGCGGCGGTGAATGACGGGGACGGCGGACGAGAGGTGGTAGACGAGGACGGGGCGGTGGTAGACGAGGAGGGGGCGGTGGCAGACGAGAACGGGGCGGTGGCAGACGAGAACGGGGCGGTGGCAGACGAGGACGGGGCGGTGGCAGACGAGGACGGGGCGGTGGCAGACGAGGACGGGGCGGTGGCAGACGAGGACGGGGCGGTGGCAGACGAGGACGGGGCGGTGGCAGACGAGGACGGGGCGGTGGTAGACGAGGACGGGGCGGTGGTAGACGAGAGGCCGGCGGTAGACGATGGGACGGCGGTCGACGAGGCGGGTGGTGGCCGACTAGGGGGGAGGCGGAGGATGACCGGGCGGCGGGCGGACGCGAGAGATACATCACACACCAATTAGCTGCGACAATCTTCGTCCGCCCGGAAAACGCCGCTCGGAGTCCGCGAAACAAAGACTGCTCGTAAATCAACGTTTGCTGAACGGCGGCGTCCGCACCTGGGCGTAAAAATAAAAGTGACGCCCTGCGCGGGAGGGAAGCGGTGGGGTATTGTTTTCTCGGGATATTCTCTTTCTGAAAGGCGGGAAGGGCGGGTCGCGTTTGCGGGATTAGAGCTACTTAGGTTGAAGGTTCGTCGTTTTCCCACGCGTCGAAGTCTCCAGCGGCGTCGACTGTGATGGCGGTAGGGCGTTGTTGCACCAGAGGCTCCTTACATAGCAATGACTGTTTATGCAATGGGGTTGTGAAAAAAAATAAATAAGAATCAGTCGAGATCTCTTGTACGACCACGAAGTTCGTAAATCGCGTTTCAGTATACATTTGGTAGAAGTGTCAATCAGTCGATCTGTGATAATATTTTGGCTTCAAGTGTCTTGCGAGGGTCCTTTATTTCCTACGAAAAAAATATTTTTTTGTCGGCTTAATGCCTATAAATATTGAAATAAGGATCTCGTGTCTAATCATTCAAAATCTATACTTGTGAACTAACGACATTTCCATTGGGCCACGTACAGCAGTCTCAAAACATTACTTTGCAAATATCTGTTCACAGCTCAAGGGCTAGCTGATGATGTGTATGGCAAATTTGTGTACCAATTTGATACAATTTTGAATACTCATTCTTAGGTACTAAATTTAAAAACCGTGAACTATTGGTTACATAATCAATATTTTTCAATCATGACTATGCTCAACACTGTCCCGGGACAGGCATTATTGGCAGACGAAAAACAGTCTTCAGAGACGGTGACTTTTTGGGATAGAAGTTGCTTTTGTACTTACTCGTGCGGGTTCAATGACATAAAAGGTGTATTTCCCGAGCCATAATACCACTATTTTTGAAGAGACGATTTCGATAAAAGTTACTGCGACGTTAACCTAGGGTATTATAGTGGCTGAACTGTAGGCGCCGGAATGGCGAGGGCTACGACCGAAGCGTGACGGCGGCGGAAACGGTGAAGTCAGCGGCGGGGGCGGGGGCGGGGGCAAGGGCGGCGCTGCCGCCGCCGTGGGTCAAAGGAGCGGCCTTGGCGCTGGGAAGGTCGCCGAGCCAACCACGGTTCAGGAGCGTGGGTTCCGGACCTGACCACCCACACAGTCGTCTGCGCCGAGAAGATTACACCCGGCCGCAAGTGAGCAAGTAGAGCCGGTTCTCACGGAACGTAAGGAGTCTGACAAGTGTTCTCAAGCACATCGCACTTCTCTATATGTCGCAATCCACAAGACGAAAATTTTTGCACATGAATGTCCTTCTAAAATATTTTGTATTCTAGAAAGAAACCTGACTATTTATGTGTTTCTTTATAAAATTCGTGTGTAAAAGACTTCAAGCATTTTGTAACGCAATACATCTTATTATTTTTTATTTGAACTTAGAAACTTGGACGATGTTGTGAAAGTATGAAGGTGGCCCTTCCTATTATCACAACTTTCTCTTTCTGCAACAAATAATTTCTTTGCAATTGTCAGGTGATCGCAGGAAGTCAATTAATGTTTTGCATTTGAATGTCACATTCTCAACTGACCTGATATATTTCTTGCACGCGGCACCGTCAAGAAATTGACGGAAGAGAAAAGATTATTCTGGAAAATCCGTGACGCCCTGATCATTGTAAATTAAACGGACCATCATAAGACGTTCCAATCATTAAGATTCAAGCTTGGAAAGCTCATAAATTAGTGACTTCTGGTCATTTGAGTACTCAGGAATTCAACACATGAAATAACATTATTCTCAGCCTGTGCTGAAATTTACAGCATCTGGCTTAGAAATGACTTTAAAATAGTTACAAAATAATATTTCATATTATTAGGTAACATTTCAGAAACATAATTTTACTTCGAAGAAAATATGATTTTACCTTATTTTATTGAGAAATCCATTCCAAAATTCAAATACCTACTGATCTTCCCCATTCTCACACAATTGACTTGTATCAAGTGTGCATGTATTTGTATCAAGTTGTATCATTGTATTTCCCCTCCAAAAGAACGTGGCGGACAAGTATAGTTGATTAGGTCAGTGAGAGTCACAAGCCACAATTCTGTGCTTTTCAAGTTGGCTGTACCACAATTCCCTACGAGCAATTTTATTTTCAATCAGTATTACAGGTTTTCGTTTTCTAGCTAAATGGTAGGACAAGACCTGACGGATCGCGACCATCTATTGATTGCAAAACATTAAAAGATTTCTCTAAAACTGCACGAGAATAGCTTGATTGTTTCTTAATGAACCCTTGAATTAGTCACATTATTGGAGATGAAAAATTAGAAGATTAGAATGAAGAACGCGTACTTCCTAATAGTTACATGATTAAATCTAGAAAGTGTGACAGTATTCGAATTTCCACTTTCGGGACGGAGAGAGAGAGAAAGAAACAGAGAGAGAGACAGACAGACAGACAGACAGAGGACAGAGCCCAAAACAATATATTTGTCATATTGTTCTGGCAGCAACACACAACAGCTCACCGCGCGGTCGAAACGACAGCCCCAACACCCTCCGCCAGGCAACACGCTCGCGAAGGAGGCGACGGGGGGGGGGGGGGGCGTGTTCGATTAATTGCAGAGCGACGTCGCCGCCGCGGCCGCTCGAGTGGGCGCTCGTTAGAATTGGAAATGCGAGCGGAGCGCCGCGCCGGCACACAAAGAGCACTCGGGAGCGCGAACTCGCGACCCTGGACCCCCGTCTGGTCCCGACACGCCGCTCCCCGCCGCGCACTGGGCCCAACGGCGCACATCGCAGAAGAAAATCAAATTACTCGATTGAAATGATACACGTGCAGCAGGAAAGCCTCTCCGCAATGCCACCTTGCTGGTGGGAATGCTATAGCAACGGAAATTATGTTGGTAGCAAGAGCTGCTGTTTGCAATAACAAAAAACGTAAATTTGCGTAGTCACTAAAATTATAACAGATGTTGGAAGTGTCGGCCCCTTTCACTTTTTTCGAAGTAACCTGGTTGCTACAAACATAAATGAAATTTATAATAGGCAACCCTGGCTCGGTGGCGCACTTTTCTTCCTCGTCCTTACCCTATCCTCACTCCCTTACGACACCACTCGCTATGTCGCGAGATCAATCGAGATCTTGGTGCTTCTCCCAGCTGAGGCAGTGACCCGCTGGTGGGGGATGCCTGGTTGGGGAAAATCCTCGCAAGCTGACCTAGGTCGGTGCCGCATCTCGCCAGCCAACGGGACAAGATCCCCGCAACAGCATGCGACAAAACACTACACTTACGGGACCACTGAACGCGCCACTTGACGCGCCCGGAATCATCAATCAAACAACCGTGAACGCGGGGACACACCGTACGAATTTGTCACTTGTATGACCTACAATAGATATGTTTGTCTCCCTGGAATGTCATATTACACAAGCGCGCAAACACTGGCGACTCTCAAGCTCTAATTCACATTATATAATCACAATATAAAGAAAAAGCTATACTGATAAAAAAAATGCATTTTTCGTAATACTTCGTAAAAGAGAACATCACGAAGAATGAGGAAAACTTGGAACTGCGCTTCATTACATCAATAAATACAATTTACCCGTTGGTCTAACCTATGGACACCTTCCACTACAGAGCACAGGTTGAAAGTAAACAAAATTGCGAAAAGTTAAACTCATTTTCGTGTTTTATTTACTTTTCAATTTTAAATAATTATTGAACAGTGAACCGGATGGGATTACAGCGGCACCGAGGCATGAACACGGATTTTAACGATCACACATTGGTTAACAGCAAATATGAAGCACATGACTTGATTGGTCATGTATATAATGAGTGGTACTGTATAAGTCTGCAGTTTAAGGTGTAGAGATGAAGTACAGAACATGTTCGACAGAACAACGGAAGACGAATGATCGAGCACAAAAACCTTCAACCAAGTTGGAAATGAAACTATTAATCCATCGAACAGATAGTGCGTTCTTTGTAAGTACCGATGTATGTTCATATTGACCATCCTCTCCACAGTTTCTTTATAATGCGCTGTCACTGTCACCACAGACATCTGTTCATAAACGGCCCCCTTTAGTCTTTCACATCCAGCAAATTTCGCCTTGATTTCATCCAAACCCTCTACTCCATTCACCCAAGTCCTGGTAATTACCTCTCCCTTACACGCATCACACATTTGAGTTCTTCAGTTAAATATCTCGAGTCGCAATCACAGTACTTTGTGATTTTAGAGTCATTTCGGCTCACTGTGCGCTCCAACTGCCCCGCCACGCCGCACCACGCCGCGCCGCCCGCCGCCCCTCATCTCCTCTCCTCTCCGCTCCCCGGGCGCACACCCACGAGGAGTCACTGAGGGGGTAGTTAATTACGTTATTATAAGACGTCAGCTGCGAGGAGTCATCCATCATTTACCGGCGGCAGCGTAATGGCTAAGACACAAATGTGCAGCGCTGTTCCGCCTCTGTAACGACGTCGTAACTTTAAGTTGTCGATCATGCTTCAACAGCGATCAAGTGCATGTTGGAGAGGGCCGCTTTGGCGAGGGAAATTCTAAGTTCATAAAATCCAACGTGTTTGTAACAGTATTAATGTAAGATAGAAGGGAGTTGACTATACGCAAGAACAGCACGTCAGTAATCCGATATATCGTTAAGTGATTTACATGGAAATTAACATACTGAATGTCTTTGCCACTTTCATTTGCAAATCAAATCTTTATTCAAAAACAAAGAAACCTCAACAATTAGAGTATCCTTATATCTCTTTTACGATAACAGTCACATTTCCGATGCAAAACTGTTCGGTAAATCAAACTCATAAAACTTTAGATATTCGATAACTCGTTTCTTTTCATTTTCCCCTCAGAGTTGAGATATCGTTGCCCATTCTGTAATGGAAACAATTAACTCTGTGTGTAAAAGAAAACTATAAACCCCACTTATTTTATATAAAACTAAAATAAGTTTTTTTTAATGTTTAAATAACTAATCTGGAAAATAAGGATACAGTAAATTAAATTGAATTAATATTATTTTCAGAAAAAAATCAGGAGAAGGGAAAAAAAGAAAGTAACAC
Organism: Gryllus longicercus; assembly: GCA_038098605.1. Taxonomy (NCBI): domain Eukaryota; kingdom Metazoa; phylum Arthropoda; class Insecta; order Orthoptera; family Gryllidae; genus Gryllus; species Gryllus longicercus. Next base: position 179,901 of record JAZDUA010000923.1, read on the forward strand.
ATAAGTTACGTACATTGTTCATTGAATTAAAAATCCAAGGGACGCAGATGACCGAAAAAATAAAACTTCACAAAAACTTATCTAGAGAATAATTTCAAGGACCAATGTCATCAACACAAAACCAACATTCATATCGAGCAACCCACACAAATCGCATCGTCAACTCACTAACTCATTTGTGTCTAAAAATAGAGCGGAAAACGGTGTACCAATAAAAAAATTCTATTTGTCAGGGTCGTGACGTGAGCCATAATTTGCCGGCAACTGAAATCAGTGTCGCGTCGCGTCGCGTCGCGTTCCGCTTATTACGGCGCCCGGCGCGTCGTCCGCTCCGTCAACATCCTGCGCATTGTGCAGTGGCGGCGGCGGCGGCGGCGGCGGCGGCGGCGGCGGCGGCGGCGGCGGCGGCGGCGGCGGCGGCGGCAACCGACACAGAGAGTGAACGCCCGCGCGGCGCGACCTTCGCCTGGCGTCGTGTGTCTCGTGACCGGCAGAGCGCGCTGCCTCAAAACGCTCACTGGGTGGGGGGGAAAAAAGGCGAAGAAAGATGTGTGTCGCCAAGCAGCTTACCATTTTAATGCGGAGAAAGTAACGAACGTTACAGAAATAAAATCAGGTTTTGGGCAACGGTGGAATTGTTTAACTACCAGGTGATGTCAATTACAAGTCGTGTTTGCACATTCGTCATTTATGAAGCGCAATTGACCTTGCGTGTCTTTTTAGAAATGTTCACCAATATCAAACTCTGTTCCTTCCAATGGAGTTTGTACGCTCCGGGGTTAATTTAGGCATCACAAAAAGGTATCTGAATAGTACAACACAAAGAAGAACGAAATTAATGAATTAACAACTCTTAATTAAAGAAGAGTTACATTTACATAAAAGTAATAGAATATACTGATGGGTAATGACATATGAATCAACTTAATTTAATTAAATCCATATCTATAAGTTCGTATTCTATCCCAATTGTTCCGCACTGCCTGTTGCACAAAAGAAACTTACTCTCTCTGTCGAAATCTCAATATTAAAAAAATTAAACATATTTAGAATGATGCACACTAATTTTCTTGTATCGTGTTTCTAATACTACGTAGTACATTTTTCCCTTCCAACCATTTCTATGTAAAACAAAACCTTTACGGTTATTTTTTTTCTTTCATAATTGTTTTTAATTTCATTAATCCAATTCATTTTCGATATGTCACACCAACGACTTTCTTGTCGTGGCGGTCGTTGGGTGCAGACGTTCCTTTCGAGAGCTCCTGAGGATTAGGATGGGTTCGTACCTGCAAGAGTACCGGGCGCGCATCGGCGCGTGGGCCGGGCGCCTTTCCTCGTGTGCGGCGCGCGCGTACCAGGGACCGGCCACGTGGCGCGGTGACGGTGCGCTGGGAGCAGTCTCGTTGAGTGCGACGGTGATTGCTATTTTGCTAGTGATCGGGGGAATCGAGCAAAACCCCGGTCCAGTGGCCAGTGCGGCTAGTGCGTGTGAAAAAATAATCCGAATCGTGTGTCGTGAGTGCGGCAAGAACCTCTCTTCGGGCTGGCGATGCGGATCCTGTGGCGATTGGTTCCACAAAAGTTGTGGCAACGTTAAAAGAGGGAATGTTGAGGGATGGGTTTGTCCCAAATGCAAGGTTAACTATGTGCAACGCCTGGAAGAAGAGCTGAGATCCGCGCGAAGAGAAATCGCAGATCTTAAGGTGGCCAATAAAGCCCTTAATGAGCAACTGACGGAGTTGAGAGATAAAACTGATACTCCATCCGTGCCTCAACCTGTAGATGAGAGCGCTAGAGGCTCCTGTCTTATATTAGGAGACACTATAGTGCGACACGTGGCAAAACAAGACAACAAATTACGCGTGGAATGTTTGCCGGGCATCCGTACGGAGCAATTGAAGCGATGTGGAAAATCATGACCTTGGAACTCCCGATAAAATAGTGCTTCACGTAGGTACTAACGATTTAAAGGCAAAATCGAATGAATATATTATGGGAGAAATCTACGATCTTGTCAATGTTACCAAGACAAAGTTTCCACGCGCTTCTATCGTAGTAAGTGGTGTTCTACGACGCAGAGACATGTCCTGGAGGCGCATCGGCCACGTGAATGATTTAATGAGCTGTGTTGCCGAAGCACATAAGGTCAATTTCGTTGACCCCAACTCCTGGGTGCAAGATTTCGACTTTGGTCGCGACGGACTCCACTTAAATCGAAGAGGAGCAGTCAGTTTAGGACAGCTTTATTCGCGTGTCTGCAACTCCATGCCGTGTACTGTCTGAGAAAGAAAAGCGGTGACTAACATGGCGGGAGGGGTCATGGTGGCGAGGAACGAGATGGCGACACAAGACGAGACGGCGGTACGGGATGAAGAGGTAGTGAGTGACGAGTCGCCGGCTGTGCGGGGTGAAACTGTGACTCAGGAGATGGCGGCGCGGGACCAGACTGCGACGCTGGACGAGACGGTGGCGTGGGACGAGACGGCGGAGGGGGACGAAACGACGGCGCGGGACGAGGCGGGGGCGCGGGACCAGACTGCGGCGCGGGACGAGACGGCAGCGCGGGATGAAATGGCTGTGCGGGACGTCGACAGTACAGGTGAGGGTATTCTGCCACTGCTGCAGGTGAATTGTAGGAGTATCCGCTCGAAAATAGTTGAATTTGAAACGTTAATTGACACACATAGGCCTGATGTAATAATAGGTACAGAGTCTTGGCTCACAGAGGAGATAAACAACGCAGAAATATTTAGTCCGAGTTTCATTACATACAGACGGGATCGTAAAAATAAAATAGGAGGGGGCATTTTCATTTGCGTAAGAAAAAACATGAACAGTTTTGAAATAATGACAGATGATGTACATGAGATATTAGGTGTTCAGTTACGGGGAATGGGGAACAATACGATCTTAAATATAGTTGCGGTATATCGTGCTCCTAACGAGAACTTGTCATCAGTACATAAATTAGTAGAAATAAGTAGAAATCCGGGGCTACTTTCAGGAAATCTCATAATTGGTGGAGATCTAAATTTACCGGATATATCGTGGCAAGGTGTGGTAGATACAAAAAGCTATGGACAATCCCTCGTTAACGAACTCGTTTGGGACAACGGATTAACTCAGGTAGTTGATGTTCCTACAAGAGCTAGCGCGGTACTTGACGTATTTTTAGTTCGCCCAGAGCAGATGTTGATAGCTCAAGAAACAACACCAGGCATAAGTGACCACGAGGGCGTGCTTTTGCAGGTGGCGTGGCAGGGAACCAGGTACTCGAAAAACACACGAAAACTATTATTTCAGTACAGTCGTGCTGACACAAAAGGTTTTCAGGAATACTTATTAGGGAACTACGGCGTTTGGGAATCACATGGTAGAAACGTAGAAGAAATATGGAACTCATTTAAACAAATAATGTTTATAGGCAGAGAGTTGTTTGTGCCAACTAAGATAGTTAAAGGTAATAGTGATCCAGCGTATTACACGGCTAATATCAGAAAACTAAAAAGAAAGGTCAGAAAAGCGTACGCTAATCGCAAGAAAAGTCTTTTCACTGCGACTCTCTTCAAAGATCTACGTAACGAATTAATGCAGCAAAAACGTATAGCGCAAGAAAATTATCTCCGTAAAATTCTATCAAACGAGCGATCTAGTTGGAGAAATTTTTATAGATACATAAAACAAAAAAGGGGTAATAAAGAATATATTCCGCCACTTAAAGACGAAAACGGGAAAGTTGTACTAACAAATAAAGAAAAAGCCGACCATTTTAGTGCATATTTCCAATCAGTATTCGGGTTAGGATCGGTTACTCCCAGTACTTTCGGAACAAATGAGGGAGAAAAATTTCAAGTACAACCACGACTCATTAGACAAAGAATTCGCAATATAAGTAATAAAGAAGTAATAAATCCGTAGGGTTTGACGGTATCGCTGGAGAATTATTACAAATTGGAGGGGAACCGATGATTACATACTTGACGCGATTATTTGAAATAAGCATAAATAATTGTAGCGTGCCTAACGATTGGAAAAAGGCTATAGTGGTTCCAATATTTAAAACCGGAAGTCGTTCTTGCATTTCCAATTACAGACCAGTAAGCCTAACGTCAGTGATTTGCAAACAAATGGAACATCTGGTAGCTGAGTTCTTGCGTCGGGAATGGGACAAACTGGGGTGGTTATACGAAGGGCAACATGGATTTCGAAAATCCTTCTCGTGTGAAAGCCAAATTATTACAACGTGTCAAGATATTGCTGAAACTTTAGATTCGGGTAAGAGAACAGACGCAATTGTTATAGATTTTTCAAAAGCATTCGATCTTGTTTCGCACGATATACTACTTACGAAAATAGCATCTACGGGAGTTGACCATCGCGTAATAGCATGGATACGGGAATTCCTGATAAATCGGGTTCAACAAGTTCGAGTTGGACATGAACATTCAGAGGAAACTCTAATTACGTCCGGCGTCCCCCAGGGAAGTGTCTTAGGACCGCTGTTGTTTTTGGCATTCATCAACGATCTGCCATCTTGAATTAAGTCAGTAATGCGCTTATTTGCGGACGACTGCATAATTTATCGGCGAATAGATTCGGATGAAGATATCCTCACACTTCAAAACGATCTTAATAACATTCATTCCTGGGCTACCATTAATAAAATGAAGATAAATGCCGTAAAAAGTAAATCACTAAGCTTTTCGAAATCAGCAAAGAAGGTTTCTTTAGAATACCAAATGGGAGGCGTATTCATTCCACAAGTATCGTGTTGTAAGTATCTGGGTGTCATATTACGCCAAGACTTGGGATGGGGCGAACACGTTACGTCTATTGCCCGAAAAGCGTGGAAGTCACTACACTTTGTAATGAGAACACTTAGAAAGGGAAACATGGAGAGTCAAAAAATAGGATACACATCTTTAGTTAGGCCGATTCTTGAATACGCATCAGCTGGATGGGACCCATACAGATTAGGTCAGATTGAAGAGTTAGAAAAAATTCAAAAGAAAGCAATCAAATTCATAAATAAGGGATCTTCGAGTAGTTCAAATCCACCAAAACCTATAGAGGCCCTCAGTGTACGAAGAAAAAAAGCCAGATTATGCTGCCTCTTCAAGGCGTACAGTAAGTCACCTGCATGGGCAGAAATAACGAAAAGACTGGACTCCCCTTTAAGAGTTGGGAGAAACGATCACAAATGTAAAATAAAAAGTAGATGTCAGAGATCCGACATAGGGAAATATTCATTTGTAAATCGTACGGTTAAAAATTGGAATGAAATCCCTGCAGCGGACGTAGAGCCTTTTCCTGGCTCTGTTGGTGTTTTTAGAAGACGACTAAATAAGTACTTGTAGAGGATGTATTTTACCGCACAGTTCAGAATACACAATTTGTAAATTATTATAGATAAAGTGTAGTGTAGTGTAGTGCAGTGCAGTGCAGTGTAGTGTAGTGTAGTGCAGTGCAGTGCAGTGCAGTGCAGTGCAGTGGAAAGCTACTTTAATTAGTTATATGGCATAACCAAAGAAAGATGTAGTGAAAGTGTAGTGTAGTGTAGTGTAGTGTAGTGTAATGTAGTGAAGTGAAGTGCGACAGTAGGTGGGAAGCAAATCTAAATGCTTAAAGAGCTAATTTTAAAAATCCACATTGTGTTTATATTTAAAAATCAAATTGTGTAACTGGTTAATTTTATGTATATGTATATATGTGCATGTTTACTAGGTGTAACTAAATATATGTTCTTCATTTAAATGTAGGCATGTATAATATGTAGGGCAAGTGTGTGTGTGTTCGTGTTATGTGTGAACGTGAGAGTGAACATTCATGTATAGGAATGTGTATGTATGTATGTGTGTGTATGTATGTATGAATGTGTGCATGTATATGTATGTATGTATGTATGTATGAATGTGTGCATGTATATGTATATATATATATATATATATATATATATATATATATATATATATATATATATATATGTGTGTGTGTGTGTGTGTGTGTATGGGTGTATATATGTATACAGGTCTGTGTATGTTTACATATTGAGTGTATATGCTCGAAAGGAGTGTATTGTAAATTGTTTTTATATGATAAATTGTTTTTGAATTGTAAATGCTCATATATTGTAAAACTGTAGGGTTATGGCTACCACCTGGCAATCAGCCAATTGTAGCCAAATAAAAAAAATATTATAACGAATGGCATGAAAGTGAATGTACTTCGCGAATTCGTTGTACAAACTAAATTCACGCGCCTACAAATGATTGCGTACGATATTTACTGGTCCAGTTTTAAGCAAAATCGACACCAAAATTGAAGAGAGAAAACAAGTCAGATTAGATTTCGATTACTTTGCATTTTTCTGCATTTATAATTAATTAAAAGAAATATCCAAAAACGTACGAATTCGTGTGCCTAACACCACCCCAGACCGTTCGAGACCGCTTTATACACGGCAAGGGCCGCTGTGTGGGCGAAGGGTTAAGCGTTTCAGAAACAATTTGTAACTTCTCCGCAAGTCGCTCCAGTCGTGAGAATTCTTGAGCAGGGCTGGCGACGGCTGATGCGGCAGAGCGGGCTCGCGACCTCGCGTGCGTGGGCGGGGGGGGGGGGTCTGCGTTGGGGGGCGGGGAAGTGGGCGGCCGTGGGAAAGGGCCCTTGGCCGTCGCCTCGGAGAGACCTCAAGATGTCGCGGAAAGATAGTGTCGTTCTGCTAAATTAATAACCTGCAAAAGAAAGCCAAAGTTTCCTTTTAAATAATTCTTCCGTTTGCGAAGAATTCGTTTTCAAACAACAATTGTGGATAGTGTTCTGCTGCAAGAAACTAGGATTGCCGAAGAAGGAAATACAAAAATTTAAAATAAACCGGTCTGGACATACGGATGGATTAAAAAAGCGTTTAGGTGAAATGCAAGAACAAAATATGATATTTTGTTATTGTCCTGCTGATTTGAAGCAAAATACATTAATAGTTGAAATTAAATTCGCAAGCACTGTCAAAGACTGTCTCACAAGAAAAATGAAATACAACATGTACAAATGGCGTCGGAGAAGACTTTTATACCGTCTTCAAAGATAAATTGATAGTCCAAAACTAATCCTTGATTATAGAAGTAGTTTAAAATATTAGGAAAATTGTATTTGGAGGCGTGCAGGCGTGTCAAAATGTTCACTTCTAATGCACTTACAATATTTTAGTGATTTAACACGGACATTAGTACGAACACTGGTTACATTTCGTGCTGCAGCCATTTCACCCAATCTTCTTACTTCGTACAAGATTCTCACATAATGATATTTCTCTCAAGAAAACCGCAAAACACCAGGAACTACGAACACGTACAAAGAACTTTTAGGTACACGTAAGAAATACAGCAAACATCATCAGTAAAGAATCCTGCAACGACCGCGCATACCTACGCAGTGCCATCAGAACTCTCAAACACCCACAATCACAAGAGAATCTCTTGCGGCGTTCCCTGCGAAGACACGCTCGTAACATTCTCGCGTCGCGGAAGAATGCTTGGGGCGTCGATTAGGGGGCCCGGGCTTCGAGTCTCGGTCGGTCCAGTCGCCGGCGACGTGCTGACGCCTCCGGTTGCCCGAAACCAGGGTCTCCGGGGCAGTGCACGGCCGCTCACGAGGGGTTAGGGCCCCTTCCCACGGCGCGGCCGCAGCGCGCTTCGCAGCAGCGCGGCGCGTAGCAGAGCATTGGTTTGAATGGAGGCCTTCCCACGTGCAGCGGGTGGCGGCTGCTGCGGCAGCCGACGCCGAACTCCAGCTACGCCAAGCGGAGGAGGGGCCACGCGCCACCGCTAGCAGAACACAGCTTTAAATGGGCGCCTTCCCACTGCGCCGCGGCCGCAGCGTTCTACCTGCTCCGGTCCCTTTGTTCGTCGCCGCCGGAGGGTCGGCGAAACCTACCCCTCCAGACCCCACCCCCTTCCACTGCGGGCGGCGGTGCGGCCGTGGCTCCGGCGGTGGCGGCGTTGGAAGAGCTCTGCTCCTTGAAGGAAGCGCGCCGCGGTCGCGCCGTGGGAAGGGTCCCTTACGGCGCAGACCCGGCGTGCGTTGCCCCGGAGCGCCGTAAAACGACGCCGAGGCAGAAGAGCCAGGCGGGAAGGCGAGCGGACGGGCGGCCGCGTGGGCGTTGTAAACCCGATTTACGGCAGGGGACCTACACGCGCACGCGCCGTCTCAGGACCGACATCCTGGGCGGTCCGCCGGCCGCTTGGCCGCGCTGCACCTGCTTTGGAAAGGTGTCTTGCGTTAAATGCAACTGCCCCTTCCCACGTGCAGCGGGCGTCCGCTGCTGCGGCAAGCGGTGGGGGGTTCGCGCTACGCGAAGCGGAGGAGGGGGTACCCGCCACCTCGAGTAGAATATAGCTTTAAATGGGAGCCTTCCCACTGCGGCCGCCGGTCGCTACGTTTTACCTGTTATGGTCCCTTTGTCCGTCGTCGCCGGAGGGTCGGCGAAGAGTCCTGCCGATTGACGTACGGGCGCTGCCATGGCGGCGTGGGAAGGCGCCCTAAAGAAACGCAATTATCTTCGTCAGAGTATCGGAGTGATTGTATATTCATCGTTTCCGGGTGCGTCTACTTATGCCATTAGTCCTGGAAGTGTAGAATTACCCCCCCCCCCCCTCCCGCTGGAACGTAACATACGAAATCCACCTCCACGTCGGTTTACAAGGTTTGCCTTTTCAACGGGAAGCCGAGACAAGCTCTAATCTAAGCTCCCGACATGTGTGAATGAAGTGCATTTAAGTGCAAGTGTGTGCGTAAGGGGACAGGAGGGGGAAGGGTTGAAAAAAGGAAAGATAACTGTCGGTCCGCGTCCTGATAGTCAGGGCGCTGTTCCGTAATTTATCAGGTATTGAGCGGATAAACCATGGAAAACTGCCGATCAGTGCAATATGTTGGTAGAATTCTTCTCCAGCTAACGATTAAATTCTACCGAGCTCTGTAGCTAGTGTCGAAAATACGCCGTCGTTGGTACTCAAACCCTACGATAGAACAACAATTTTGCAGAGGAAATGCTGTTGGCACTGAGCTGTAGGTGAAACATCAGATGTTTTACGACTAAATGGGATTTATTTGACAAAAAATTGGGTAGAGGCATCAAAATCTTTGAGTGATTACTCGTGTACATTACTCATCTGGGGTGGTTAGCCGTTTGTGTGTTTCAGCGTACTGAGAAGTATGAAACGATAAAGATGGAGAAAAGACTTCCATATTGGTCTTTAAACAGAGTGCTGACCCGACATACGCGTTCTAACGGAGCTATCAGATCCTTGTAGATCATGAGGAGGGAGAAACCCATCATCTGACGCAGAGAACGATAGAGAGAGAGAGAGAGAGAGAGAGAGAGAGAGAGAGAGAGAGCAGGATGAGGTAAGGAGAATCGCGTTCATTATCTCGTTTCAGGTAGCCATCCAGTTCACGTTTACTCATCAGCAAATCTCAGAAAAAGGGTCAGACTCATTTCAGAGCTAAGACTCTACAAAACTTTAAATCGCCGGCAGTGAAATGCAACAAATGGTTTTGGACTTCAAACTTTGGTATTAAAAGTACAATTTTACCGTTGATTTATGAATGCCGTAATGTGGAATTTTTCTTTTCTTAAGGCACGGTTTACTACTCATTGCTGAGCGCTGCAATAACAGAGATGATTAATTTTGTGAAATACAACACATGTACAGCACTTTGACTTCCAGAAAACTACTTCTGTGTCTCAATCATGTACTTTCATTGATTATTAAGGCAACATGCGAAGAAATGGAGAAATAAAAATGCTAAAAACTCAATTTTGACAGCCCTTACACAAGACTGACACTTCAAGATTACACAGCAAAACATACCATCTCACGAAGAAAGATTATAGGTTTTTATTGTTGTTCAAAGTAGCACATCGATTCACTCAGCTAGCGTGCGTGCTTTGCCATACTCTACCTACACAAACAAGCAAAACCGATAACTGTTTCCATAGAAAAAAATAAACAAGCATCTTGAAGTTTTCCTTACGTTGTCATCTGAGAAACGCAAAGAAAAACTTAAAAGCACCTTAATGACGATTCAAAATTGTATGTTCGGTTACCATTGTGAAGAGTACCGTTTGACACCACGTAAAATGTTCCTCGAACCGACACACTTCTATTCTTATTAAATCATAATTAAAACCTCATGTTACAAAAATAAGATAATACAAGAACTCGATTATAAACGAGCTCTTCATGATATGCCGGGCTGCGACATCAAATCAATTACGAAACATGACAAGGGTCACTTGCAATGGAATTATCTGCAGAAGTGAACATGCAACTTATTTCTTTCTAAAACATCATACATGAGATAGCTGTTCTTGCAAACATGTAGTACGTAACGCTCTTACACTTTTAATAAACACTAGTGACACCTGACATACTTTTAGTGCTACTTACAGTAAGTCAATAAGTGAGCGTAACGCAAACATACGAATAAGCACACGCTTACACACACACACACACACACACACACACACACACACACACACACACACACATGGTACGGCCAAAGAATGTCGAATCTTCTGCTCCGCCACAATACGCTCCAGCACCCCCCCCCCAAAGAAAAACAATTAGTAATTCCTAAGACATTTTTAAAACAATAGGCGCTCGATACGAATGAGAGACTGATATACTATATATGAGATACTGATATATGAACAACGCGTTAACGAATGTCGAACATTGCGCCCCGTCGCGATCGTGTACGTAGGTACCAGCCGATTACGAGTATATGCTAATCCGAGCTGCACTTTCGTCGCACGTATGTGCTCTACGCCCCGGTGCGGCGGCGGCCGTTTGTACTCGTACTTGCCTGTGCCCCGCCCTCGTCGGATGTTTGGAGCCGAGTGAAGCAGGGAAGACGGTGCGGGAAGGAGTAGAACGGACGGTAGAGGAGAGAAGCGGAGAAAAAGAGAGGCAGGAGAAGGCTCAAAGGGCGGGACACGTCAGATCAGGTGAGAAAGGACAGGGTAGGGTCGGATGAGGAGGCGGATGGGAACGAATCCAGTCGGAATGGGGCAGGCAGAGCGCGAGGGGGCAGGCAGAGCGGGGTCGTGGGGAACGCAGAACGGGGTACGCGGCTTGGAATACATCGGAACTGGGCAGGACAGAACTGGCAGGGCAATGGGCCTGGCAGATACGGGGCGGATAAGCGACGAGCGAGGCTGAAGGAAGTGCGATGAGGCGTGTTGGTTGCCATTTCCGGCCACGTCAACCGTTAAGGTCATTAGTTCCGTTGTTGTGTATTGTATCTCGGGAGGTGGCGGTGATTCTTTCCCCTGCTGGATGGTGAGATCTGGCGCCAACCTAAACGTCTCTTCCCGGCCAGATCTCTCCCTCGCCCACGACACCGATTGGTCTTTGTCATGTGTGACATGTAGTGCATGTGTATTTAAGGGGAGATGACATGGCAAGGAAGAGGAAGGAAACATCGCCCGCAATCTGTAGCCCATTTGTAAGACCAGTGTTCCGGAATCCGCCTTGTGTTGGTCGGAGAAGGGCCTAGGCGGGAGGGGAATGGGTGGTTCGTTCGAAGGTGTCGGGCGGAGAAGAAGCCCGGAGGGGCGTGGAGGAGAGAGAGACCGAGAGATAGAGAGGGATAGAGATAGAGATAGAGAGGGATAGAGATAGAGATAGAGAGGGATAGAGATAGAGATAGAGAGGGATAGAGATAGAGATAGAGAGGGATAGAGATAGAGATAGAGAGGGATAGAGATAGAGATAGAGAGGGATAGAGATAGAGATAGAGAGGGGTAAAGATAGAGAGGGATAGAGATAGAGATAGAGAGGGGTAAAGATAGAGAGGGATAGAGATAGAGAGGGATAGAGATAGAGAGGGATAGAGATAGAGAGGGATAGAGATAGAGAGGGATAGAGATAGAGAGGGATAGAGATAGAGAGGGATAGAGATAGAGAGGGATAGAGATAGAGAGGGATAGAGATAGAGAGGGATAGAGATAGAGAGGGATAGAGATAGAGAGGGATAGAGATAGAGAGGGATAGAGATAGAGAGGGATAGAGATAGAGAGGGATAGAGATAGAGAGGGATAGAGATAGAGAGGGATAGAGATAGAGAGGGATAGAGATAGAGAGGGATAGAGATAGAGAGGGATAGAGATAGAGAGGGATAGAGATAGAGAGGGATAGATATAGAGAGGGATAGAGATAGAGAGGGATAGAGATAGAGAGGGATAGAGATAGAGAGGGATAGAGATAGAGAGGGATAGAGATAGAGAGGGATAGAGATAGAGAGGGATAGAGATAGAGAGGGATAGAGATAGAGAGGGATAGAGATAGAGAGGGATAGAGATAGAGAGGGATAGAGATAGAGGGATAGAGAGAGAGAGGGATAGAGAGAGAGGGATAGAGAGAGAGAGGGATAGAGAGAGAGGGATAGAGAGAGAGGGATAGAGAGAGAGAGGGATAGAGAGAGAGGGATAGAGATAGAGAGGGATAGAGATAGAGAGGGATAGAGATAGAGAGGGATAGAGATAGAGAGGGATAGAGATAGAGAGGGATAGAGATAGAGAGGGATAGAGATAGAGAGGGATAGAGATAGAGAGAGGGGGGGGATGGGGAAGGGTCGGTCGAAGAAGGCCATGACAAGGGAGAGTCGGGGGCGAGGGCGGGAGGGAAGAACGGCCCATATAGCTAGGCGCGGTGCGGTGCGGTATGGCGACGCGAAGTGTGCCTGCGGCGGCCTCCCAGCGCAAGGACGCGCCGCGCCAATACAGTTATAATCGGCTTTGGTGCGGCGCGGCGTCTGAAGGAGAACCCCTTTCGCGAGCGATGAGGAACGCGCTTGGGCGATGGGGGTGCGACGACGGAATAATGGCCGGGAAAGGGTACGTGCATCCAAGGACAGCCATTAAGCTTGCCTAATTATAGTTCGCTCAATGCAATTTGGTAATGCAGAAATGTATGCTCTGCGTCGCTGCAACTGATAACTGTTTCTTTGGTGGCATTACTTACTGTGGATCCATCGTCACCCAATTAAAACTTTACTTTCTTTAAAATTTAGATGAAAGTATTACAATTTTTTGCGATTTTTAATACTCCAGCAAACAAATATATGTACTCGAATACCTACATAGCGCATCAGTCATTTTAATGGTGGCCATATTTCACTTACGCTCTAAAATATAATCTTGAGTCTAGATGGCGTATCTATTTCATTGCTCGCTATGGTTTTGGGATTTGAAAAGGAAAAACTCGACACAAATGTTTGCATCAACATTGGTTAATTGAATCGTCTGTAATTGTTTGGAACATGCAAGACAACACGATTGCATCAGATCAGCGAATGATAATATATTTTTGTCATTGATATTAAAGTTCCTTTGTTAATTTATATAATTGTACGTTTTTAAGTATGTTTTGAAGTATAAATATAATATATAGCATTCATCCAGTAAATTAATGCTGTGAATCTGGTAGTCGGTAATTCATTTGCCATCAAATAAATTTTACATTTCCCCAACAAATTAGCGCTTGGCACATGCCAATATTGTCCTTTTCTTACGTACTCTGTTGTCGGAAGAGGTTGGGAAGCTCGGAAGGGGTGCTATTCACTAATTATTGCAGAAGCGGATGACAGAGTTGTAAATTCCTAATCAGGCGATACAACGACGATGGTGAGAAGAGGGTGTATTAGACCCTTCAATTGCATGGAATACTAGGCTGCGAACACTTTATAACTTGAAGCCACAGTTGTACTTGTGAGTGTAACTCCAACAATTCTGTTGCGAGAACGTAGAACTAACATTAAGACATCAATGAAGAGTATGTAATAGCTGTGACAGTGAGGATGAAATAACAACCGCTATTAGATGACAGAAACGTTTATTTATAGTGGAGACAGTGTAATCGATTTTTTCGACGTAGTTGTGACAACGAATGTAAAGTGAAGCGAGAAAAATATATCACATTCACTGGGGCGTGATGAAATATTTTTAGCCACGGTTAGAAAAGCAAGTGTAGCGGTGTTTGAGTAGTGGTGTAGTGTCAGGGCGATGAGACGGCGAGCGACGGCGAGCGACGGCGAGCGACGGCGAGCGACGGCGACGAGCGACGGCGACGAGCGACGGCGACGAGCGACGGCGACGAGCGACGGCGACGAGCGACGGCGACGAGCGACGGCGACGAGCGACGGCGACGAGCGACGGCGACGAGCGACGGCGACGAATGGAGAACGACTGATGAATGATCGTGGATGACTGTAGAGGCGACAGCAGCACTTTCGGTCTACCCGCGTCATCATGACAAGCCCGGCGCTTTCCGACTCTCCGGGAGGGAGTCTTCGCCCGGCAAACGCCAAGCGTTTTATTACCAGTAATCGCGGGTAGGAGAGCGTCGCCTACTTCCCGACAGTCACGGTCACCCGCCGCCGCCCGCGACTCCTCGCCTGACCTCCTTGCTTTGTTACGAGCCGAGGGACGGGCGGGCAGTTGCCATTACAGCGAGGAAGAGCCGCCGGTCACTCGCCAAGTGCCTACCAGTAGGGAGGGAATCAAAAGAACATCTCGTTTCAATATCTTAATGGCGTATTCACAGTAAAAGCAAAAGAAACAATTCTGTAACTCGAATGCTTCTAGCAATGTTCTCCAAATGTATAATGAATAATGTTTGAAAGAAATGAACACGGGGAATGAAATAAAATGTAGTTGCCAGGACAAGAGATGATGACGTAACTATAATGAATATGAACTCCATTTTGGATCGTCACAACTCACCAGTCCCGCTAAAGGTCATGACGACAAATCTTCTGGCAAAGGGTTGCAGGGTTAGAACCGAAGCCAACAGAATTAAATTATTTCCTTCACCTCCCAGGTATTAAACAGGGAATGTCGCTTCGAACAAAGCGTGAACCCGAGCATAAATAAAGCACACCGGTGGCCAGCGTGCTCACAATAGCGCTGTCCCGAGGGCTGTTCTTTCAAGCGCGCGACTGCGCCCACGCCTGCCTCCCACCCGCGCGTACGGTCCATGCACAAACTCAGCGCTCCACGTGAGGTGGGAAGTGGAGAAGAAACATGCGGAGTTATGAGAATCGATTGCTTTTATTTAATACAATGCTTGTTTTTTTCATCAGTTAACCTTTTAGCTATAATGGCCTCTTCAGTGTCCCGCCCATTCCGCCACCTATCAGAAATCTCTCTTCATTTTCGAATTTTCAATATACCAGATGAAATACATCCCCTCTCGTGTGTCGAGGGGTTGCGTGGGTGATGTGAGGTGGGCGGGCTGATGAGTTGGTTGTTGTTCGCGTGGGTTTGGTTGAGGGTTGGTTGTTCGGGTGATGTCGGTCGGGTGTGGACGGGTGTTGCGGAGCTCGTGGGGGTGATGAGGGGCAGACGGGTGAAGCGAGGTGGATGGGTGATGTGAGCGGGAATGGGTGGGGTGATGAGGGGCGGACGGGTGACGCGAGGGGCATGGGTGGTGTAAACGGGAAAGGGTGGGGTGATGAGGGACGGACGGGTGACACGAGGTGGATGGGTGGGGTGATGAGGGGCGGACGGGTGACGCGAGGTGGATGGGTGGGGAGATGAGGGGCGAACAGATGACGCGAGGTGGATGGGTGGGGAGATGAGGGGCGAACAGGTGACGCGAGGTGGATGGGTGGGGAGATGAGGGGCGAACAGGTGACGCGAGGTGGATGGGTGGGGTGATGAGGGGCTAACAGGTGACACGAGGTGGATGGGTGGGGTGATGAGGGGCGGACGGGTGACGCGAGGTGGATGGGTGGGGTGATGAGGGGCGGACGGGTGACGCGAGGTGGATGGGTGGGGAGATGAGGGGCGAACAGATGACGCGAGGTGGATGGGTGGGGAGATGAGGGGCGAACAGGTGACGCGAGGTGGATGGGTGGGGAGATGAGGGGCGAACAGGTGACGCGAGGTGGATGGGTGGGGTGATGAGGGGCTAACAGGTGACACGAGGTGGATGGGTGGGGTGATGAGGGGCGGACGGGTGACGCGAGGTGGATGGGTGGGGCAGTTGGGCGCTGGTTGCCCGGGGCGCTACAGGTCGCCCCGCGAGCGATGCTCCCCGTGGGAAAGCGCGGGCGGCACTCGACGCGAGCGCAGGTGCTGTTTAGCGCCGGAGGACGCCGCAATAATGATTTCCCTGCGCGCGCCGACTCTCTGTGACAGCGGAAACATCCGGAACGCGATTCCAAGTAAAGCAATGTCTCTCTGACAAAAACCGATTCATAAACAATTTAAAAAGACTTCTGCAATACTTCAAACATATCTATCTGAAACACCAATAGCCTATCAACTTATTTGTTGATCGTTTTATTGGAGTACTTAAAGTCATGCCAAAATTTAATTTCAAAGGGACGATCATTGAACTTGCTTGTTTTATGAGGTAAACTATGATAAAACGAGAACCATGTGTCAAACTATATGTATCTGGATGACCTTTGAGAAGCATGAAGCAATATTCATTACAAGTTCTAACCATTCGAACAATAAAGAAAAACAGAAAAGAAAAGATTTAGGTTGTGGGTCATGACAATACTAGCTCTTCCAATGCAGTTTGTAGATAAACGAGCACGGATGTTTCGATGACTCAATGCCACGAAAAAATAAAAAACTAAATTCAACACAAGAAAATTATCAATTTTCAACAGCATTTTGTCCATGTTATGTAATTCATTACGCTTTTCGTGTGCTATTACACATGGCATTAACGAAGTGAAGTCTCCAACAAGTACGTAACGCTAGCAGTAAAACATGTGCAAACTGGAACTTTATAAAGCTCTTGCGATAATTAGATAATTTCATCCTTTTTTTTCGGGCTGCTAGTCTCGTGGTTCTTTTCGGTATTTCTGTATTGCATTCTCGCGAATTACGCAAACTGGCCTTGCATTTTGTTCCACATTGTCAGTTCAGGATCCCTTTTTGCATTTTACAGTATGCGTAACTTTCTTCTGGGCTGACTTGCAACACACGAGTAGCACTTCCCTGGCACACCGAGGGTGCCCGCCAATCTTAGTGGAACCTGAACAAGCGGTCTATCTCTAACGAAGCAAGGCCACCGAGAACGAAAGACGCGAAGACGTCTTCCAACATGAGCCCATCCCACTTTTGGAACACACAGTCGCGATGGAGGCGTCGCGTATGTTCGCGGCAGCGACGCGTATTCGGCGCGCGTCGCGGCTGCGGAGGGGAAAGCTCGGTGAAGGCGGCGGCGGCGGCGGCGGCGGCGGAGGAATCGCCGATGCAGTAGAACGACGCATCACCTCCCCCTCCCCCCACCAGGAAGAGCAACCGCAGCAGCAGCCGCCGCCGTCGCCGTCTTCCGTTCCAGTGTGCAGCGCAGCATTCCCGGACCGAGATGAAGCGCTTTGTCGCCAGGCCTCGTAGGAACTTTCTACGACAAAAGCGAGCTTGAGACATCAGTGAAACTCGCGTCTTCACAGACAGATCGAGAACCGGGCATGGCGGAAGGGATACGCGTCTTCCAGTCGCAATTTCCTTTCATTTTTTAAAACTTTTTAAACTTCCCCTCGCATGCTCGTTTAGCTAAGGTAGTTGACTTTTAACTTCCCTTAGGTAGTCCCTTCCCTGTAGGTATGGTAATTACTTTCATAGGCTATTACCCTACCTACAACGAAATAATAGAAATGAAGACTCGCAGATGCGTGACGAAACACGTTAATTTTGACACGAGAGAAATGAATTGAACCGTACTACAACACCTACTAAATAAATATGCAAACATTTTTTTTAGTAGCATTCTCCAATGACGTCTTCAAAATGGAAACAATAATAAGAATACACAGAAATGAGCTTCCACACTGCTGTACAACCACGAAAGTTCGACTGTTAAAAAAAGGGGTCCGAAAGGCGAGACCTTGAGATACCTGGCTTTCCAGTCTTCTGTTAAATGTTGGGAACTGTTCCGACAAACGTTCGTTGCTCGCAGCTTTCGGCGGAGAACGTGGCAAAGCTTGAGGCCCTAGAGACAGCGCAGAGCAAGTCGAGTCACGCGACATGCTCCGCACGCGACGCCCTGACCATCTACGCCCCCGCAGTCGCCGCCGCCTCTACCTGCGCAAACGGTCTTTGTGCTGGCCGCACAGCCTTTGATACTTCCTCCACACTATTCGACATCCATAATCACTTCCTCTCGCTTTATCTTATAATTTTTCGGCTACTTATTTTTCCACGCCTTTGCATTAGCGGGAAAATACCGGGGTTAGAAAATTAGAATGTAAAACCATGTCTTTGTTCACATCCTAGAAATGACGAAATTATTATATTGTTTCAGGAGGTGAAACTGAATTGTAGTCTTCGTTTTTAAGCTTCATATCTGTTATAAGCGTGCTGAAATACTAATATCACGAGGAACAGATTTATCCTGATTTTAATAATACCGGGTTCAGATGTGGTTTATCGTAGATTCTGCGATATTTCTAGGCACTACGAATCGTATTTTAGGTAAGAAATGAACAGACTTGAGTTTCAGTTTTTCAACTTCAACACCAGACCATGCGTTCTAGTCTTTCTTCGCGTTGATCTTTTCTTTACCTTCATTTAATTGTTTTGTCAATTTCTTTCCATTTTCCCCTTTTACAGCGACGCACACGCTTCCTTTTTTCAGAACTAATTCGGGAGTTTCAACGCACGCGTACATGAGCAGAGCGGTTTCTCGAGCGGAATAGCCAGAGTACACCTGTGCGCATTCGATGAAACACTCGAAATCGTTCGTCGAAAGCAAGCGTGTACATCGAACCTAAGAATCTTCGTCACACTTTCCTCTCGCTTTTCCATCGTCCATCAGCAGTCTAATTCACGACCTCAAAATCAGCATAAACAGTCTTTCGGTATAAAATAGTATTTAGAACGCGAAACAGAGGAAGTCTGTACGCCTAGTAATGGTTAGCACACTGTACGACGTTTTAGCCAAACCATTGACAAAGTGTTATATTTTATCAAGTTGTAAAATCAGCCCAAAACCCGTACGTGTCACTTTATGATGAGTAATCTACGAGCATAGCCAAACTTGAATCACACACTGATTCTTTATAATTGAACTCTCAATGTCAGTCTGTGATTAATTACCAATAAATCGAGTTCCGAGAACCTCATTAAAATCGTACATCACAGCTATTTACGTGCGTGAGTAAGCGATATTAAATGTAACGATATTGATCCAGCAAATACTAATGTAGGGTATAGTATATTCCAATATTATTCTGCATACTCACGAGAAAATTTAAATAGTGACCATATGTTTACCTTTCCTTATGTTCTTTCCAGCCTGTCCGAAGAAATAGATAAAAATCTCTGGAACGTCAAACATGTTGTTTAAATAGTTAACAAAACCATTCGTATGAAGGCGGTTATCACTAAAATTCGTTTGGAGCTTACCCTATGTTAAATGGTGTATATCAAAGCACTTCAACTTGTTGCAAAACGTTTAAAGCTCCAACATCAAAGCAGCACTTCGCTTGGTTTAGAAAGTTCCGTGAAAGAACTTCACAGACGCCTTTTTTCTCAGCAACCCGACATGGCCATGTGAAGGAAGCAACTCTCAACTTGTGATAAATCGTATAGCAGTCGCCCATTGATCCTGTAAGGCGGCCCGTGACGTCAAAGCCGTGCCGTGCACGGCGCCCGTCACTCAAGTGGCGCTCTCGGAAGTCACGGCCGCGGAGACGAAATCTATTTCCTCAGAATTCGGATCGGCGACCTGATTCCGAGCATGACGCTTCGCCTCTTGAGCGACTCCGATGGGTCGGAGACTTTCTTCCTTGTCAGCGCGGTGCCAGAACGCATCTCCACTGGAAGAAATTACTTCGGTCAACGATACGCTTCGTTGAGGTTCCGGAAGGGAAGATGAATGTTCGGATGCTCGCCATGCTTTCTTACGTTTCTCTCAGCAAAATTTTTCGTAGTAAAAAAAATAATAGAAACAACGCAAATTCGCAGAACTTTGTTTTCGGCCCAGAAGCTGCAAGGTATGTACGACCCAGTTTGCTTACGCATCTTGCATACAATAACTATATCCTGTTAATAATAATATTTGTACTTCAAATTTTAGCACCGAGGATGATCGCTTTGTGATCGAAACGATCATAGGCTGAATAAAAAGTATTGATACCTGACAACGTATTTATTTATTTATTTATCATAATAATAGTAGAATTTTGGATTCCAGTTGGAAGGCATCGGAAAAGATAGGAGGAGGTTTTCGTTTTCTCACTTCCATTTAATAGCTTTCTTCTCTTATTCATCAATCTTTGAGTAATGTCATGAAAAGTATTTCGAGATTGAATGTAGTACCACTTCCCCGGTAAGAATGCACGTGGGTTTGTATGCTTAAAAATAGAACAATTTTTTTTTTAAAATCTCTGAGAACAACAACTTCAATCTGATAGTTTGACGTGGAGTTTGCCACGAGCAGGTAGGACTATTTAATAGGTAGGGTACATCACATGAAAACTAAATTCACGTTAACGCTGGCCAATTCAGAACCCGCTCAGAAATTTTGAACTTTATGAATTTCATTCATACGATGAACTTTACATACTCAATGAACTTTATTCATACGATGCAATATTCATTACGATGTAAGTGCGTAACGTAAATCAAATGTCTAGTACATTGTAATTAAATCACAATTTCTGGCAAGTTAAATTGAATTCATGACGAAGATCTCTCGAATACTAAGTCGACAAAACAACCATCACATTACCAGTTAAATAAATTCCCATCGATGACAAAAGCCTTCCATAGTTACCTGCAACATATTTTGTATAACAGAAGATTAAACGACGTTTCCCGACTCCCAGCCAGAGTATCTACCTCAATATCAGGAACACTCGCAGCAGCAGTCTCACATTCCGCTCACGCAGCGAATAAATAACACTCTACGGCTCGCTACCGTGTACGTATCAGAAAGGACATCGAATGCTCAGCAGATATACCACGAGATAATTCAGATCCGACCACCGAACGTAACTCAGACACAAACCGAATAACCTTTTTTTTTCCGACGTCGGCAGCAACAGCAATGGAGGCGCCGTGAGGCACCGCAGCCAAGGCCTCTCCTTTGTCTCGTATCGGTTTCACATAAATTCCGCCCTCGACCGACCGGCTGGCCGGACAGGGCAGCGGCGGCGGCAGCGGCCGCACCGGCCTGCGTATATTACAGTTCCCCTCTCGCGAGTTACTCAATAACAGCAACAAAAACCGGCCGCGTCCAGGCGACACCGGGGGAACGGTGTCAGCGGGAGCGGTCCACTCGCGGGCAGCACGCAGGCCGGAACGGCGCGGGTAGCACGCAGGCCGGAACGATAACGGCGCGGCGCCGAGAGATGGAGAGCCGACGCAGGTGGAGAAGCCTGTTGGGTGATGAGATGGCGCCACCTGCGTACATCAGCACACACGCGAAAGGGATTTACGAGCCCGAGGGCGGGGGTGGAAACAGGCATGCGCGGGACCTGTTCAATGTTGGCTTAAGCCATGCAGCTGGACGTTCATTATATTCTGTATATTCGTTTGTATTTTCTTACTGGCAATTCACAGACGCCAAATCTAAGAAGAAAATGGAGACTGATTTACTCGGAAGACGTACATTTGCTGGAGCTCCTTTCGAAGTACCAAGCAGTCTAGGAACGACAACAAATACAACACTGCGAAAATAGGATTCAAAATACATTTAACTTTCCTCTGTTCATCGAAGACCTTGACAATATTATTAACTATTGAGATATCGTGACTGAACATGAGCTGAAGAAACGAATACCTAAAAACAAACTATCACACAATCTTAACAAGTCAGCAGCACTTTATTCTTCCCGTCCCTACGTAAGATGGTTAATGTATGTACTGACTATAAAGAAATGTAACCCAATTCACTGTTTGCTATGGTTTACGTTTTTGCCAGGTTTACAATGTGTTCGGCGGAACAACGTGGATGTCGCCAAAATATTGAAGACTGACTTTTATTTTCATTTTTCATTTCTCATTTATCATTATTACAGGCAACTCCTCAGTGAAAACGTCCTTCTTACAGTAAGACGTGAGTTATTCAGTACACTCAAAGGAAGCATCAAATACTAGAAACTTGACGAAACATATTTCTGCAATGCTTCCTGAAACACATGACTGCGAACAAACTGCGAAATGAAAAATCGAAGAGAGAAGTAATGGATCTCGCAGCCCGCAGGCACTCGCGAAGTCGTCTGCAACATCCGCCCCACTGCTCGGGAATGTGAAAGCCGCATAAGCAACAAGCGCGCCTTGAATTATCGGTGCCAACGAGAGTTTGTACTTCGTGTTTGTGCATACATAACAGAGTAAACACTATCATCAATCCCGCACCCGCTTCTCTGTTTAAAAGGACGGGAGGCCACTTGACCGTGAACTCTCGTTTCGGACTAGGCTTTCTCCGGACGGTTTAGCAGCGCGAGTTATAAAAGAAACAAGCAATGCAATTCGCAAAGCGGAGAGTAATTGCATCATGGAAAACTGCCATTTCGGACGTTTTAGTACATCTGTGCAATTCGTCCCGGATCTTGAATGGTCACAGTAACTTGTACTGTAATACAATTGAGATGGTCCTGAGCCTTAAAAATGAAATGGACGGCAAACTGAAATCTGAAATTGCTGGACTGCGGTTTGTTTGAAACTCGACTAACACATTCAAAGCAAACATTGAAACTTTTTTAGAAACTTAAAATAAATAAAAGTTTGACGTGTCACAAACGAACGCGTATTTGCCATATAGTATTTAATGAACGGCCCCCTCCAGAGAAACCTTACGATCATGAATTAGGCTACGAACCTGTTACGAAATGATCAGACGATATCCCAGTTACGCGTTGGTTAATTTCCTTGCACTTCATCATTAACATACAATGTGCGATATGCAGAACGCCAGACGCTCCTAACTCTTACTCAAATTTTATTCAACTTTGTGTTCATACATTCTTGGCTATCCGGGATAGCCAAGAATGTATTGACTCCGGCCGCGGAATCCTACGAACGCATACCAATGTTGCGTTTGTTTTTTAATAGAAAGTTGTAGAAATAAACATTTTCCTCACATTCGAGGATATTTACATTCCCTTCAAGACTTGTAAAACTTTTATGTTCAAAATTTCAGATTATAATTTTTTTAAAAAAAGTGGTGAATTTGAGTGAAGGACAAGTGTGTTGTGTGTTGTGTGCTGCTTAACAAAGCCTGTATGGCAATTTTACTGACCTGTCTTTATACTTAATTACGTTATACAAAGAAACAGAATTGAAGTGCAGGCAATAGATTATATAAGACAATTGTTTATGTGGGTTAGTGATAAGCTAAATTTGTTTCCCTGTAAACAGAGTTTTATTCCTTTTTATGAACAATAATTTACAAAGTCTATTAATGTTATAATATTATATTAAATAATGTTAACATTATTAACAAAGACTATTTGACCTAAACAAATTGTAAACTTACCTGTAAACAGAGAAACGACAATTAAAGCTGACTAACCGCTTCTCTGTTTACACTTACTTTAATAACTTAAATTTCAATATTTTTCAACAATCGTCCCACTCATTCCCTCTGGCGGTCCTTAGTTTCAACTACGCTTAACCTCGCGCCAAGGGTGGGAATCAAGTGTTTAGAACAAAGAAAATATATTTTCTTTACATATATATAAAACCAGCAGCACTACTATTAATAGTGTGATTAACCCATGAATGACCACCCCAAGCCAAATCAATCTGGATCATTTTTTATATCGCCCGCCTCATTTGTGGGTTCCATAAATGTCACCGCTCAGCCACCCGATCGTTTCCCCCAGAAACGGAAATCGCGAGCTTCCGGGAGATTCCGCTGGGCAGCGCGCGCGTTGCCCAGGCCATTGTTCGCAGAGCCTCGGGGCGTCGTGGACCGTTGCCTCCGGGGGCCGGAAAGTAACGGCGATTGAGACGCAACGACGCAATGTTGCGCTGCAACCCGCGCCGTGCTCGCGGATCCGGTCGCGAGCAGCTGCGTCACGCGCGCGCGTGTGCGTGCGCGGAAACGCCAATGACCCAGTGGAGGCCTGCCACAAAGATACGACGCCCGCCCCGCACATAAACTCGCTCACTCGCTCGCTGCTGCTGCTACTCTGCGATAAAAACTGAACGCCAATTGACAGCGATAAGGTCAACAAACGCTACAAAATACTATATCTTAGTTTTTATGATACAAATTGCTATAGCCTCGTTTCCAAAATGCAATTTAAAAAAACGTGAAGTGATAAATTCTATCATCACTACCAATGATCGAGAAGAGCCCTACCACAAGAATACGAGTACGACGCCCGCTCCCATTCATAAACTCACTAACTCGCTGTGGCGGCTGCTGCAACTACTGCTTAATTCCGTTTAAACGAAGGGACAATTTACAACGATAAGGTGACACACGCTTACACAATCGTAAGCTTCGTTACAACTTAATTTTCGATGCAGGAGCATCTGATTGGACAATTGTGATATGTTGATCGAATTTCAAATTGCCTTACGTTAATCTGAGTATATTGCGGATTCTATCCGATACGCACAGTTTGAGCTCGGAAGCTATGCATTTATCAGTACCTAACGAAACCACAACAGACGTATTATACGACTGCAAAAGTAATTTCAGGAAGTTAACTATATACTCTAATTTGCCAGCAAAAAGTATCATGTGAAATTCTCTGACATTTTGAGATTGAAGCCAAAAAATGTTAACATCTAAAAACCTTCATGTCCCAGAACGTATTATCACTAAGTATGATCACGCATTACTCTCTAGAAAATAAATAAAGATCTAACTGCGGAGTAGTATACCACGGCCCAGTGGATCCCTGCTACAAAGGTACGCCATGAGCCTCGTATGAAAACAATCACTCGCTCCTACGACAGTGTCCTTTCAACGGATCTCAGAGCAGGTTCGGACAAGATGCATTTGTTAGTACCTTGAAATTACCGAGAGTCGGAGGACAAGTCAGCAGGGAGGAGAAGTAATTTTAGAAAGCTTCTGTATTCTTCAGAGGGCCAGAGATCGGGATAAATCCATGCGAAGGCCCGGGCATTCCAATGGGGGCCTGAAAATTATCCTTCATTTTCAATGTTGGTTTTCGCTTACAGATGGGCAAATCTAACTTTTTTCTTAGAAAGCGATGCCAAACAATACTATTTGTTAACAAAAATATTTGATGAGACTTATACTTTTCAAGAAAATTTTATATAATTAATTGGAATCCAGTAGTAACGGTATTGGGAGGTCACTGCATTACGTGGTAAACACATTTAACGATAATTTGCAACCAATATCACGATTAGAGAGGAGGATTTCAGATTTCATTGACAGAACTGACACAAATTATCTGGCAAAATTCTGTGACTTCCTGACATTAAACACTAAGAAATCGTAACTACTAAAAACAGACAAACCACCAGGCGAAAAAATATAAATCATGAGTTTGGTTCATTTTACATTCGCGCATTTGTAAATAGAATACACGCAGGCCGCAGTTGCTGCGCGCGAGCGTTGGGATGCAAACTACCCGAAGACGCCTTACTCCGTTGAAAGTCAAGAAATGCATTGGTCAAAAATTTGCAACCGATCACTCCACGAAGGGAGCGTAACCAAAAACAGTTCTTGGCGATAGATACTGTGACGAAAATATTGGTGAATCCTGTAAAAATCTGGAAATTTGAGAAACTTCATAAAAATCTCACGTTTGGAGAATCATTTAGATATTGGAAAAAATAATTAGACAGTTCTACATCACTATGAATATGCAGAGAGTAAAATATCTCGAAACAAGATTTCTTTAATCCAGGTCACATAGATCAATAATCATTTTCCGAAATACATGCCATATTCATTATATCTTTCTTTTATATTCCTTAACTTTCTAATAGATTTCTTTCTACATGAAATTAATCCTTCTTCATATGTTACTTCACTTTCATACCTTTCAAAAGAGCGACGACAAGATTACGTATTTCTCGAGTTCGAAATAAATATTTCTAAAATTTTGATATTTCCAAACAATATATTATTGTGTAAACAGTCTTTCTAATATGAACCTTGACCTTACGAAAGCTTTGAAGATAATAATATTGTGGTTTCATAACTGTCTAACAAGTTGTTAGTTAAATTGGACAAAATACGTTTTCAGCATCACCTCAACCAGCTCACTAATTAGGCAGCCTGTAGATCCCAACGGGTAAGGGCAAATTCCGGGGGCGAGATGGGCGGTGTGGCCACATCCGCCGCCGTGGGCGGGCGCCGTCCGAGTCCTCGCTCTACGCCCGGCGCGTTCCGAGCTTCATCTGTTCGCGAGAGAAACGGAGGAAGCCACGAGGGCGAGATACGAAATCGAAACGAGCGGACGCGGATAGGCGGGGAAAGGCGGGGAGAGGCGCTCGCCGCCGCTGATGTACGAAACGGGCGCGGAGGAGCAGGTGCCGCGGAGATGTAGAACGCGGGGGGGGGGGGGGGGGGCACCGTGGCATCCGCGAGTTGACTGCAACAATACTGGATGAAGAGGCGCGAAATTGGAATAACGACGACATCGACGGTGGCATACTTGCGGCTAAGGACTCTTCGGAACAACTTGGGAGGCCGCTTCTTGTTATGGAGGAAACTCATCGATGAACTGCGCTTCTGAAGTTCAGTAGAATAATAAATCTTCGCAATGAAATAGCTTTCCTCTCGTTTATGTGGTAGGGTGTTCGTAAAAACTTCAGTGAGCATGTAATTTGTCATCCCTGTTATTTAAACCTATTTACGCTATGATTTAGGATTTTATATTACGTTCGCTCCTAGCAATGTATTCTATCGCAGTCACTTGCATGACAAAGTAAAAGTACATCACAGTAACGTGATTGCCACATGCACCACTGCGTGTTTATTACTCTTAGAGCCGATTTGAATATGAGTCGAGATAATGAATTTAGAATTCACAACTATTGCTCTGCTATAACTAAAAAACTTAATATATCTCAAAAGAATCAACGTTTTTACAGCTTTATGTTGACGAAACTACATAAACACATCCGTTTATGAATATATAATCTGTTGTGTTTAATGAATAAATTCCATTTTATTGTAGAACTAATACTAACATTACTTTTCTCGTGAATAATTTCCTTTTCCGTATCATGTAAAATATGTCTTTTGTAATGTTCATGAAAAAGTAAATGGGATATTGTAACCGAACCGATTACCTGTGGAATCGATTAGCGACCCTGCCACTAGCTCAGATCGGTGATGGAAGGAACTGTTACACAGTACAAGAGAAACACAACAAAAATAAACACTTGTTCACTGGTAAAATGATTCACTTTATTCCTGAGCAAAAAAAAAAAAAAATAAACAAAATTGCACCAGGGAGATTTCAATTCTTACACTAACAATGGAAAAGAAAAATTATAGAGAAAAGAAAATTAGGCATGTTAGTAATTATAGAAAAAGACTTATAACTAGGAAGAAGGTCAACTTATTACAAATAATGTTTACAAGCGTTACAGAATGATAGTTTGACGTGCCCAAGCACATTACTGCGTTACATAAGTTTTGTAGATGAATACCCGTCAGGTCATCAACCTCGTAGGGTCCTTTGTGTGCCCAGCCGGGGGGCCTCGACCGGCGTCTGGAAGGGCGGCGGCCTTGGGCGAGGGGGCGACCGCGTCCGTCCCTCACCCCTCTTGGCGCGTGGCGTCAGCTGAGCGGTCCTCCGGTCATTCAACCAGGGGAGGCGATGTCCCGGGCGAACTGCCCGCGATGTCTAGGCGACTAGAAGTTCTTGAAGATTCTTGCAGCGACGTCTAGAAGATTCTGGCAGAACTGGTTGATACTAGTTGATACTGGTTGATACTGGTTGATACTGGTAGAAGTCGGGCGATCTCTATCTCCGGAACGTAGTAATCAGCCTAATGTCTCTTTAACTTTTATAACATAACTTCGGAAAGTCTAGCGACAAATAACTCCCACCCCAGAGAAACATTTTTTCTCTACCCTTTTTAAACGCCACAGAGGTCTACTTGCCTCTCCCCGACGAATAAATCCCACCCCCGAGAAGTAATTTTCTCAATTGTTGTCAGCTAGTAGCTTTAGCTCCTTCCGAAATCTTTCTAAATCTTTCAGAGACAAACTGGCCTCTCCTCAACGAATAATTTCCTCCCAGAGAAGTAATTCTCTCACGACTCCCGTCAGCCCAAAACTCAAATCAAATCTGATAATTTCTGCGTCGAAAAAAATTGAAGTCCGGTAGAAGTGAACTTGCCTCTAACCGAATAATATTCCCCCCCAAGAGAAACTTCTGCCCCGACTGTTCCGTCTAAAAATCAAATCCCTTCTGCCTGATGGATGAAAAATTTTACAAGTCCGGCGAGGGCGAATTTTGCCTCTGACCGACGACTGTTCCCCCCACCGTCCAATGATCTGGCCCCGCCTGATGCCCCAGCTCTTCTCCCGACTGATGCCCCAGCTATTCTGAAATTTTCTCCGTCGAAATCGCACCAGGTTAGCTCTCCCCCCCACCCCAATTTCATACGTGTCCTAATTCCCTTTGATAGCAGTGTCGCTATTGGTCGGAAGTTGTGTCGCAGTGAAACATTCTAACCCAATCGCAGCGTGAGAAGCAAAGGAAACTTCCACCCTTTGTGCAGGCTGCGAGCATGCGGGCTGTTCTCGAACCTTCTAGAAATCTAGCCCTCGCTTGCGTAGGGGGCGCGTTCGATGACGGAAGTATTGCTCTGGGCTCCCCCGAAAGTGGGTGGTCTCGAAATCTGCAGCTGGCCGCGCGCACGTGTACAGTATCTGTCAACAGCAGTCCTCAAAACGGCCGGCTTAATGGGGAGGAGGCGGTAATGGCCCCCGCGATAAGTGAGACTACGCGTGCATTGCAATCTGTTTAAGCTCCCGGTAGAATTCTGGGTGGTCCGAGTTTGTTATATTTAATTTTTCCAGCATGAATTTCGTTTCGAAAAGTATGACGAAATCGGTTTCGCTACAATATGTTACACATTTCATTTCCACTGCATTTTGGACACTACTTGGCAATATCACTTATTTTGGAATAATATAACGTGACATTATACTTGTTACATTTCAATTGATGTGTCACTGTATTAAACAAAACTGAAAGAAAAAAATTATGCTAACAACCTTTGAATAAATGGAATATCTTATATTTATTGAAAAATGCGTCTGCGGTCCACACTTTAACAATTCGATATTTGTTATTCAGAAACCCACAGGTGTAAAGAAGATAATTTCACATTCTTCTTTCGGATTAATAAACTACACCGAATCCCATCATATCTGCTTCTTACTTTCTTGAGAAACATCTCACAAGAATTTCACCAGTAATAAACAAGGAAGACCACTCGATATGACTTCGTTTGTATGCATCTCCTAGTGAAGGCGGAAATCTGCTTAGGAGATCGGATCGCTATTAAAACTTCACTGAAAATCATCATATTCAAATTAGATAAAGCGTGACTAGCATTCACCTTTCCTCTGCTGGATGCTGACAGCTCCGTGGGTTCCGGATTTTTTTTCTCATCTCCATTCCGCTTGGTCAACAGGGAAGTAATGTTGTGCCCTAATGAATATGGAGAGAATTAGCGGCGCATACCGAAAGAGGAAAAAAAAACGAGAAACAAAACCTAGCAGAGCAAAACAGCGCGCAGGGAAGGTTCCAGGTGCGAGGCACGCCCATTCAACATGTTCAAGAATTAGTCAAGAGGTTCGAAGAGCACGCTTAGGAAGTGAGCTTGCGGAGCAACAACTGAGATCACTCACACATGACCAATATTAATTTGCGCGTTTTAGTATAATGTATTTCGAAGGGAAATATTGAGAAAAATGGAAATCTAAGTCATGTTATTGTGGTAGAACGTGTGAAAAATTTTTCTCTCTCATGAAAATTAATGATAAGAAATCGTTGATATTCCGAGAAGCAGTGCAATAATTCAATTCGATACCTGTTAAATTTCATCCATTTTTTTATAATCGTTTAATTTCAAAAAAAAAGTTTACCTGTTAAATATAGATGTTGCATTAAACGTAAAAATATTTTGAAGTAAGCTATGCAATTGGGATATATAAATCAACATTGTAATTTAATTAATTGTATTGTTTCTTAATCTTACCAGATTACTGTTTCCATTTTATGCTCGATTACAGAGTTCGCGGCTTGGTTCAAATGCGTTAGCTACAAAAACGAAATCGACTGGACAGCTGTTAACCCATCTGAGACATAGTCATTAACGTCATTAGACGGTTAAACACCAAATAACGGACGCACGCGGTTTATAACAAACCAAGACTCATTTGTGACGTCGGCCGTGTGTCGTTCAATTTTATTCATAATAACATCATCTTATAAGAAAAAAATAATATACATAAGAAACACTTTTGGCTTTAATATGTAGGAGTACAACGTCATCTTCGAATTCCAATTGATACGATTGTTGCTCCAGGCGCAACAGTTGCAAGAAGGCGAAGATTTTATAGAACATTTTAGAAAATGTTTACTGTAAAACCTTTTTATTAATTTTTAGAAAAATATGTCGAAAACACGAAAATACCAGGAAAACCTCGTAAAAACAGAACGATCCTATTTTGTTCGACTTTATCACATATCGTGCCCATTTGAATTGGACACAGATATTAAAGCTGAGAACAATCAACCATTTTGAACTTGTAAAAATACTAAAATACCAAGTCCACGGCTCCATTACTCAAGCAGAGCTTGTTAAACATTTTAAGACAGTGTGTGCATTTTATTGTTCTTACACGCTATTTCGGGTATATTTTAGCAATTAGTAACAGTAAACTTTAAAAAAAGCTTTGCGACATCATTAACTCGCGGAAGCCCTGTGGAACAAAGAGATATTCCAACGAACAATGGCTCACCATGACATCGAAAGCGTACAGAAACTGCAATTCGCACAGCGGTAGAAATGAGTGGGTACGTTGACTTATTCACGAACAAGTATCGCGGGATGGATGGATAAAACGGTTTCACGCTATGATTCTTCCGATATTCTCTCGTTTTCCCATCATTGGTTTCATCGTTTTTCATCGGGATAGGTCAATTACTATGACGATGTATTTATTTCATTTGCCACACCCTGAATAGAAACTCAGGTACTAGAAATACACATGATTATGGGCTGGAGCATTCTATTGCTGTTTGAAGAGCCGCCCATATTATGATAGAATAACGGCAAATTTACCAGTTTGTTCTGCTCTAATCATTTTTTCGTTTATTCCAGTCTTTCATTCGTTTTCTTGTTTCTTTCCTATTCCCATAGTTATTTTTAATCATTATTTCGGTTTCGTCATCTTAAGAACCTTCAAGATTCGCAGTCGGTCGCAGCATAAAGCACTTCTGGCGCATGTCCGAGTTGTCTCCATCAATGGGTATGATCCATACCCAGAAGAGGATCGTCCAATCGCTCGTCCCTGATGATGGGAATGAACGGGGAAGGAAGAATCGCGTGCGGCGCGAGCCTCTCTTTGGTACTGCTGTAAAAACCACTTGAAATTCATCTGAGAAAGCTACGGAACCGACCACTCAGCGCTGCGAGCTTCTCAAACGCTAATCCGGGCAGTGGTGGGCTTCAACCTCCCAACCTTCAACCAACCTTCAACCAACTATGTTTCGCTTTAAATAGTGTGACTTCTGTCTATCAACTTCTGTACGATCCGTTGGGACGTGCTTATCCAATCGGGAGCTTCAATACCTAAAATTAAGTCCTAACGAAGCGCACATTGGTTAACGACGACCAAATAATCAAAAGTCAGAAGTCACTATTTAAATCGAAGTATACTTTAGCTGCTAAATCCCCTCTCCTGCCGTAGCATTAGAACAGGCAACGTCCGTGTGATCGAGGCGCCGTGTCCATCACGCGAACTACCGCTGTGACGTGCGCAGCCCACTTCGCTGCGGGAAGTCGGTCTTCGCTGACAACACTTCAGCTCTGGCCGTCAGCCTACGCAGTGCTTATCACAGGATGTGAACAGCGCTCTCGGCTGGGCTCCGCTGCGTTGCGTTGCCCGTCGTTGCCACCCTTGGCTGAGCCCTGCTGCTGTCGCTTTCGTAGCCAACGCGGTTACGACACATTACTGTAAAGATCTACTTGGCGGTACTTAACATCGGAGTACCAGACGTGATCGACCTCTTGAATATTCATATTTCATGTTGAATACACTCGCTTTCCTTAATTTCACTGTTAATTGTCCCCAACGTTCAACATTACCTAACGAAAATGCGCACACTGCCTCGAGTCGAACCTACGACTTACAGGACTACGAAGCTTCAGATGCGATCTGTCAGCTATATTCGATATTGCAGGCTGTTTCTTACGTTTTCACGACTGTGCAAATGCACAAGGGGGTAATGTGTGACTTGTGGATCTTTAATACGTTTGTTCACTCTATTGCATAATATTATTAGGAGCTTAACTATTATACTTCGATTTTACCTTCGATAGAAATAAATAATTTAAGTAATATGTTGGTGGATACACCTCGATCTTTATTTTTTGCCTGTTGCTTTTCTTTAATGACCGATGATATTAGGTCGTTGTTACACCTCCCGCGCTTATAAAATTATTTTTAAATGCGCAATTCTGAGACACGAACTCCATTGAGAAGGCCGAATTAATTTAAAATATTCATTTTTAAGGCAGGAGGTGTAACAATGACCTAATGTCATCTGCCACTAAAAAAAAATTAAGTATAGATACCAGTTTTGCCGCTCCGCTACTGACCTCTGGCGGAAAACATTAGGAACCAATCTGCCCTCAGTAACTGGCAAAAAATAAAGACCGTGGTGTATCCACCAACATATTACTTCAAATTATTTATTTTCCGCATTTGTGTGGTATTAATCTTTACCAAACTTAGCAAGAACACTGTGACAATCCTTATGAAGAGCCTGTAAACATTTCGAATCTACTTTTTGTGCTATCGATGTCGATTGCATGTCGTTGAATTCACATTAATTAATATAGATTCATATTTAATACAGTGCGTGTATTCCACATGTTTTTTTTAATTGAATTGTATTAATGCCTTATTTTACGTGGCGAGACTCAGGCCTGCTTTAGGCCTGCTCTTCCGTCTGACCACACAAATTTCGCTACGCTCCTTTCACCAACTAGCAGAGAAATGAGGTATTTCTTGGGCGAGAAACAGGCGATTTGAATTTAGCTCAGAGGCGTCATTTAGGCTTGAGGATCTTTTACATGCAAGTAAATCTACGAGCATGGGACAGCCGGCTTTACTTCCCCTCCGAAGGAAGGCGTACGAAGGATTTTGTCGCCCTAAAAATCCACGGCTTCGATCGGGTTTGAACCCGCGAGCTTGGGTATAACAGTCCGGTACGCTAACCGTCACACCATCGCCGCCGCCGACATGTTTCGCCGTGTGCTTCAGCCGTTGGTTGCGGGTGGCGCGGGATGAGGAAGACGCCTTGGCGAGGCCATTGCGCGTCGCGTCGGCGCCAGCGGGGCGAGCAGAGGCGTCACGCCGCCTCGCCACGCGCCGCGCCGCCGCGCTGCGCTGCGCTGCGCTGCCTGCGAGCGCTGAGCGGAACAACCCAGGAAGGCGACTGGGGCCTACGATAATGGCAGCGCCCCGAAGAGGCGCTGTGAAGGCTTACAGCGTATGAAATAGGGAAGGGAGGGGTGAGGGTGAGAAAGGGCTCTGTGTGTGAAAGAAGGAGAAGGTGCTTGAAAGGAGGTGGGGGTGTAAGGGTTAAATGCGGGCGTGGGCGTGGAGGTGAGTATGAAAGGGAACACACAGCGCTTAACAGGATTGGTAACGAGAGGCATCATGATGGTAAGGAAAGGAGGTGAAAGTGTCAACTGGTACAAACGGATTGAAGGAGGTAATATAGTAAGTGAATGATAAAAGAGGAGGAGACCTTATGGCATGACGGAGACTGGAGGTGACGAGGTCGGAACGATGACGTCCATGGAAAGGTGACTATAAGCGAAGAGGTTACTGCGAGGACATTGGGCTTACAACGAAAACCACAAAAAAGGATGAAAGGGTGATGGTGATAGAGGAGCTTTTAAAGGTGTCGAGGTTACTTTAAAGCGTAAATAATATATACGTTATTTTAATACCGTTCTTAAAAATGGGTATATCTATTATTTCGATTATTCTGTAGAAGTCGCATATCTAAATATGAAATAATAATAACTCATTTTGATGTAAATGGAAGTGGACACAATGTATAATAATTGAAACAGAAACAGTTTTATGCGAGAGCGTGTTTAGAGAGCCCCAGCTACCATGTCTGTTACTGTACCGCTAATGTTGCACTGAGTTTCTACTTTTCATTTTTTAAACTAAAACTCCGTAAGTGCTTTACATTTCTAACAATATAACATACATAAACGAGGGCGGGGCGGGCGACGAGGCCATGGATTTCCTGAAAGAAATTTCCCGAACGTCGCCCGGTTTCCCCTGCATTTAATAAATGTATCACTGAAAAGATTTGTAGAGTTTTTCACGCTATTTAAAAAAATATTAAAGCAAGAGTAAAATCATTTTGTCAGCTCCCTTACTTCGCTGTCATAAAGTACACATAAAAAACTCAATAAATATAAAGTAAGCAAAAAATGCTGTTTTTTTAAGGAGAAATATCTGGTTTACAACCACCTCAAAATTGTCCCCGTCTTCTAATGAGTCTTGCGCAAACTCCCTGATTTATCTGACTTTTCCGTAGCAAAGAAACTCCCTGATTTTTTTTCATTTTTCCAGAAAGTGCATCTCCCGCCCGGAGCGAAAAAGTTAGCGACGGAGCGAGCGAAAGAGCGGGCGGGCGGGCGTGCACTTGGGCAATGGCGCGGCGGGGTTAATCGCGCGGCGGCGGGAGCTGGCATTTTCGAACGCGAAGGTTGCGGGAGCGGCGCGGCGCGGCGCGGCGGGGCGCACTTTCGTCGGGAAGACGAGACAAGGCGTTCGTTGCATCACGGCCGCGCATTCTGACGCCAGCGCGGCCGCGGGGAGAGGAGGGGGCGAGGTGGGAGGGGAGGGGCGGGCGCGTCCGCGGAGAAAATGCGCGCTGACACGGAATGCGCGCGGCGCCGCCCCTGCAACCGCTTCCCCCAAACGAGCTCATTCTTCGGACTAGAGCACTGGAAAACCCCACGGAGGCTTTGTTTTACCTAGAACGGTTTTGCTTTTTTAAAAATTAAAATCGATGTACTTAAGTGGTGATATGCCATAACTAGACCTGGGAAGTTCATGAAATTGCACGTTTTGTTTGTTGCACACATTGTTAATGGCCATATTTTCTTGAAACTTTGGATGTGTATCTTCATGGAAAAAATATTGAAAATAAGGTAAGAAATGTTTTGCATATACAGCATATTTTGCATATTCAGAGCTTTTTGGCATATAAATAAAAGTTTTTGCACATTTTTCGACTTCTTGCCTACAATTACATAAAAATGTAAATATCTAACCTAAAAATATGTTTTAATGAAAAGTATGAACGTCCTTGTTGCTTCAAATAAGTTAGTTCAATGAGTTCCGGACTACTGACGGCCAACGCTGCCGAAGTAATATGTGCTGTCATCAGTTTACTAAGAAGATAATTTAAGGAAAACCTTGGAAGATGCACTTGCAATTATTCACGCTGCATATCTTAATTTCTGTGCATATTTACACATTTTTATGGCATATTTGCATGCATAATTCATGGCTAAAATCTTGCACACACTTCCCAGCTCTAGCCATAACAATGACGTCAAAAAGGTTCGAACCACCATAGATCCCCCCTCCCAAATGAAAGATGAGCTTCGTGAACAATGCCTTCCAAATATCCCACAATTACAAGATTCCAATCAAATTTGAATTGTTTAAAATGGGACAAGATCCAATATTTTTTGGTTTCAAATTCCTCCAAAAAGAGTTTAAAAGCAGATTGAAATGAGCTTGTTTTGTTTTTCACAACTGAATATTGTGTGTAACATTTAGACTAGTTGCGACATGTAATTGATTCGCATTAACTAAAAACAAAAAACAAAAAAAAGTAGATCTTTTTGTAATCAACAAATGAAAAGTGATCTTAACTTTAATGTTCTTTATGAAATTATTACTTTTCAGGAGTGGTCCACGCCATCAATCGCCATCGCATCAATCACTAACGCCGCAAGGCATGCAATTGTCAACGGATGGGAACCAGCTGTCTCCATTTTCCTTAGAAAAGGCGAACTGTGGGAAATAATTAAGCTTGTTGATACGAGGAGATCGCGTTATAGATGTTGTGTGTTCGTTTCAAATTAATCTTCTGAATTGCTCGTCAAACATTTTGGTACTTACCCCAGAACAACATGACTTTCCAATTAAGATAAGAGGAAGCTACCGTTCCATTAATCACGGTATTGAGTGATCTTGGTCGGGTTATTAATAAACAAAAGGTAAATGATGGAGTAGCCATGTGACTAAGTACGTCACCATACGATTCGAAATCGATATGTGTCATTCTCCCCGAAATTACACGACATTCTAGTTAGGTGATTACCCGATGGCGGACACACAACATTCTCAAAATTATTTTCTAAATTCGTTTCTTAACACTTTTCGAATGCGAAAAGCCACAACGTTCTGCAACTGCATGGCATCGTTCTCGTCCCCAGCGTGCAAGTGACGAGATATGTTCCAGAACCTCCTTTGTGCCGCCCTTTTTATTGAATCCGCGAAAAGCCGGGCTGCGTTTTGGAAACCCGTTTGTCAGCTACTACTTTGTTCGAGACGAGTCAAGAAAGACGCTTTCGGCAAATCCCGGGGGCGGAGATTGGAGGGAAACGTGATTCGCGAAAAAGCCCCACGGAGGGCAGCGGCGCCGCGCCGAGGGACTAAGCGGATCAGCGGCGGCCGGCGGTGGCTGCGGCGCGGAGGCCAAGGCGGGCCGGGGGCGGAGGCGGAGGTGGCAACGCAGGCCAGGGCGGAGGTGGTGGCGAGGGCGGGGGCCAGAGCGGAAGGAGTGGCGAGGGCGGGGGCCAGAGCGGAAGGAGTGGCGAGGGCGGGGGCCAGAGCGGAAGGAGTGGCGAGGGCGGCGGCCAGAGCGGGAGGAGTGACGAGGGCGGCGGCCAGAGCGGAAGGAGTGGCGAGGGCGGCGGCCAGAGCGGAAGGAGTGGCGAGGGCGGGGGCCAGAGCGGAAGGAGTGGCGAGGGCGGGGGCCAGAGCGGAAGGAGTGGCGAGGGCGGGGGCCAGAGCGGAAGGAGTGGCGAGGGCGGCGGGCAGAACGGAAGGAGTGGCGAGGGCGGCGGGCAGAACGGAAGGAGTGGCGGGGGCGGGGACCAGAGCGGAAGGAGTGGCGAGGGCGGGGGCCAGAGCGGAAGGAGTGGCGAGGGCGGGGGCCAGAGCGGAAGGAGTGGCGAGGGCGGGGGCCAGAGCGGAAGGAGTGGCGAGGGCGGGGGCCAGAGCGGAAGGAGTGGCGAGGGCGGGGGCCAGAGCGGGAGGAGTGGCGAGGGCGGCGGTGGGGCGAGGCCGTGAAACAGAAGTACGGGCGAGAGCGGGGATAGTGGCGGGGGCGGAGGCGAAAACTGAAGTATTGTCGAGGGCGGTGGTCGGAAGGACAGCGAAATAGTTGCGAGGGTGGGGCGATGCAGTACAGATCAGAGGAATCGTTCAGCAATGGAAGCAGTGCTGTCTGTGCCGGTAGGGGCGACAAGAGAGTAGCAGGCAGAAGGGTAAGGCCAGCGGCGAGGTTGCAGGAGGGGACCGAGACGTGACAACGAAAGGGGGGCAGAAGGGGGAGGGGCGATCAGGGGAGATGGGATTTGAAAGAGGGTGGGGGCGATTCGGTGCAGAATTGGGCCGAGAAGTCGTTCAGTGGCGGTAGGGAATACGACGGACACGATAAAGAAATGGAAGGTCGTGACTGGAGTCGGCAGGCGATGAGAAGTATACTACACTATAAAAGAGTTAGAGGCTATGAAGATGGAAGGGTGGGAGAAGAGAAAATGGAATTTTTCGAAATTACACGTTTGAGTACGAGGGCCCTAAAGGAGAATATACAGAGAATTGGTTTAAAGCAGTGTAAGTATGTAACCATCAAAAAATACGATACGTGAGTTTAGGCTACTTGGGAGTGGCGAGAATGTATGAAACTGTTGAAGAATAAGGTACGGTAAAATGAAACAAATTATGGACGGTATGAAGAGTTACTTTCAAGACCCAAGAAAATAGTGGGAAATCAAATCAGCAGAGACAGAACGGGTACGCAGAGCTCACATACACCAGCGAGGCTAGCCAAGAAAAAAGATATGGAGCTGAACATACTACAAACAACAAATTAGATGAGGATTGTGGACCTGAGCCACGAACACAGTTCAGCGCGAAGAAGAGACATCTGGTTTTACTCGCGCAAGGATCCTTGGTACACGAGCTCTCTGGTCCTGCCCAGCGCTGAATAGCACGGCCCGTTGAGATACTTAGGTTCGACTCGGAACGGCACGTACCAATTTACAATGCTGGCAACAACCACCTCGTACCTTCAAAACAATCCTAGTATTTCTCGTGGCCCGCTTTGGCGAGTTAGGTTCATGCCCACAGTTGGTACGCCCTTTAAGCCCTCCTTCCCACACACACACACACCCGCTGTGGAACATCAAGAAAACTTATAGTACAGGTTGCCGCAACCCCAAAGTAGCCATTGGAACGATCGATGTAGTCTACGAATCTGAAGGCGGTCCAAGACCGACAGAGGAACCGCGGGAAGACCACAGAGGATCCCTCACACGGTAACTGAAGAGCGCCGAACGATCGGGCGTCCACCGGTGGGCTTCGCGGCTCGGCTTTCGTCACGCCGCCGCCGCCGGCGCAACGTGACGCCAGCCCGCGTGGCGGCGTCGCGGGGGTGAAGCCGGCCCGCGACCCGGCCGAGCGCCTTCGCCGGGGAATCCCCTCCGCCTCCCCTCCAGCGCCGCCAACGTGAGCCGCCGAAGCCCCACTGCGGCGTCGAGCCATGTCAGTGGGCCACACTAGCTCCGCTTGGCACCCGACCCACGAGCTGGCAATCCTCCTGCTGGCGCTTCTGCCCGCACGGCGCGGGACTCGCACTTTCTGCATGTCAACGACGCAGCTAATGTCGCTGCACGTTTCACAAGCAGCATGTGTGGAAGCACCGTCGTAAAGGGGCGCAGACCCGAAATGGGACATTAGCATGCGAGGTGTTGAAATGTAAACGTGAGCCACCTTGAACTGACCTGGAATTCGGATAACGTGCTCGTGCTTCAAACTACTTTAATATTTAAAAGCTTGTTAAGCATTATTATGGCATTAGAGTCACCATGCAAATTTGTCCCTTCCACTGTGTGTGTGTGTGTATCTAACGAGGCTTTCATGAGAGAACGAAGTGTGACAGATCAACGAATGTCTACATTTTCCGTTATCTCTGTTAACATTTTAATATTCTTTATACACACTGAAAATGCTGTGCCATCTCTACAATGAAATTTCAACACCGACTGTTTGGGCGCCCTCATATTCACAGATTGTGAAACTACCCCTCAATCCTGCAATCCCACCCTCCCGAGGCTCAAGACAAGATTCTCCACTATCGATTACCGCATTGCATCACCTTCAAGAGCTGAAAAATAAGAGCGGAGCGAGTCGAGAATTCCCACCTCAGCCCGCGACACACGCCGGACCGCTTTCCACGCACGCGCCGCCTGTCGAAATCACCCCGCGGTGATTGCCAGCTTCCGCAACGAATTGACACGCTCCGGTGGAGCAAGAGGCAGGCGCCGACGCCCACTCTCGGACGCAGAGCGAACAGCCGCTGAGACGGCACAGGGTCCGCGGAAGGGACGCGACAGCGATGAAGACGTGTTCAAAATGTCTATACTATATTATATAATACAGTTTTCAAAACGTCTATATATAAGAGAAGGCGATGGCGTAACGGTTAGCGTTTCGGACTGTTGTACCCAAGTTGGCGGGTTCAAACCCGATCGAAGCCGTGGATTTTTCAGGGCGAAAAAATCCTTCGTACGCCTTCCTTCGGAGGGGAAGTAAAGCCGGCTGTCCCATGTTAGTAGATTTACTTGCATGTAAAAGATCCTCAAGCCTAAATGAGCTAAATTCAAATCTCCCAAGAAATACCTCCTTTCTCTGCTAGTTAGTGAAAGGAGCGTAGCGAAATTTACGTGGTCAGACGGAAGAGCAGGCCTAATGGCCTGAGTCTCGCCACGTAAAATAAGGCATTAATTCAATTCAATTCAAGAGAATGTCCCTTCGGTGCGAATCTGTTAAGGTCGAAAGAGACCGGAGCACGTTGCACTCGTAAACACCATCTAAAGTTCATTCGCTAGCCCCTTCGTCAGATGACCTTGCTGTAAAGTTTCTTCCTGATAACAGTTGCTTCTCTAAATATAGTTTGCTTTTTTTGTTTAGGAGAGGACGTGTAGTGGGTTTCTTGACTAAGAAGGCGTCAAAGGTGTGTTTCCATACAGGTCGAGTGGAGACAAATTATCCTAAATACATTATTTAAATGGAATTTTGTAATGTATAGTAATTAAAAATGTTAAAAAATTATTTAATTTCATAGCAAGTAGCAAACAATAATATAACAATAACAATAATCTCACAATCTAGATTAACCAACCACCACCATGAAAGGGCAGTGTTTGCTGAAATTGTAAGCCGCGTGAGGCAGGTGTTACTGTAGTCAAGCTGTATCTAGAAGTATTTGCATGCGAAAAATAAGTTGCTAGGCTATTATACATGACGAAAATGAGATACTATGTTTAAGTGGGGGTATTGCCTCTTGTTACATCAGGAGTGAATCAGGAATCGTTCGAGATTAGGTAAAGCATCCTTATCGAAGGTCAAACATTTTTGTTTTATTTGATCTTATTCCATTTGAGTTAGTAAAATAAAAAATATAATTAACTGTACATTTTAAGTTACGTCAAGTTAGCTTCTTAGGTCACCGATGGGAGCAACTGCTGACAAGAGTCCAGGAGAGTTGATAATGTTAATTCTCCATTAGGGGATTAAGTTCTGCAGCAATATACTAACCATTAAGTCGCGACTTTAACTTTCTGAATCGTCCATCACTAAAATTATGGTTCTTTTTAACACTTCCCTAGAGGCTTACTTTCGTTATGTATATTCGTATACCTAGAAACATATTCAGAATATTCCATCTAACATATTTGTCGTAGCGAAATTCACACATAAGAAAATCATTTTCCGAAATGGAAATATTTATTTCATTTTCTTAAAATTCCTATCTTTATTTCCCGAGTCCCTTTCCTTGCATCCCCTGGAGCCATCAATTAAGCATCAGGATTTGAACTATCTACACAAATAATACGATGTGCTTATATCGTGATAAAAAAATTAATAAAAAAATAAAATTAAAAAAAAATAATTAAAAAATAAAAAAAAATAAAAAAATAAATAAAAAACACACTTATTTTCTCTAAATGTAAATAGATAAGAAAGCGACAAGTACTTCAGCACGAATACAGCAACTAATACTACTCATCTACATTTCCAGCGTGAAAACCTCTAATAATAAACTTCCCCACGTTCCTAAATTCATTACATTATTTAACAACATATCCATTTTACTGATTTATTTGCTTCGCAATTGCCTTCTTCCGTGTGGAATAGACGTGCTCGAGTGCAGCAAGAAACAGGAGGTG
This sequence comes from Gryllus longicercus, assembly GCA_038098605.1. Taxonomy (NCBI): domain Eukaryota; kingdom Metazoa; phylum Arthropoda; class Insecta; order Orthoptera; family Gryllidae; genus Gryllus; species Gryllus longicercus. The sequence continues at coordinate 221,629 of JAZDUA010000923.1, forward strand.
TGGGGCTGGGGGCCACGTAGCACCGGGATTGAGGGAACCCGCTCCACGCGCCGCAGCAAACAGCGGAGGCCTGCTGGTCGGCCGCGTAACAGATCGCGAGAGCGCGAGCAGGTCGTTCTGCGGCGATCGGTAGGTAGGGGTTCGCCGAGCATGCGGCCGGCACGCAGATTACGTATTCGTTTTCCGCGTTAATATTTTCTCTACGCCAGTACAGAATTTCAAAGTTGATAAAAAATTTTTTTAAAATTATTTTCATTATTATTATATTATTATTATTATTATTATTATATTATTATTACATTATTATATTATATTATTATTACATTATTATTACATTATTATTACATTATTATTACATTATTATTACATTATTATTATTATTATTATTATTATTATTATTATTATTATTATTGCTCGCGAATAGGCTGCCTTGGACCACGCATGCATGCATCTTGCAATTACCGGGACTCACTATCATTACCTCAGTGGCAGATGCATGTATTATGGGTAACTGGGGGGATCAGCATTTAGTTGGATCCGATTTTTATCTCCCAGAGTTGTTAGCCCTGGCGGTTTGGAACATATAATGATAATGAGGGGTGAAAGGACGACACATACAAATAGACATACACAAATACTCCCACGCTCGAGGCGGGACTCGGAGCCGCGATCTTCTGGTACGAGGCCGCTATGGTACTACTGACAACGATCTGATCAGCCGAAAAAAAAAATTTACTATTACTAATTGTTTTATTCATTCCTGCTACGTAAGATATCAATTATTTTGTTGGTTTATGACACAATTACAAGTTTCGTTTTTCTGGAGTACAATCAATAGCTTTTTGAACGATCACCTCGAAATTTAGATTTTAGAGATTTTATTATCCACAAAATATACGATTTTCGATGAAGGTCGATCAAAAATGGATCAGTTACTTCTATTGAAGTTCATATTCATACTTAAATTCATTGATCTTCATACTTTAATGTTTAGTTGCTAATGAAATTGTTAAAAAAAACATAAGTGTTGCAAATTTTATTTCATTACGGCATTTTATGTACACCGTATTGTGTCAACTCATATTCATTTTCTTGGACACAATCTCATTACAATAAAAAAATGTCCTATTTTAGCTAAGACATACAATACATACTCCTTCAACTTGGTACGTTTACTTATCGGAACCGAGTAAACGACACACGCATATATTTGTAATTGCAATTTTTTAAGCTCTTATAAAAGTTAGTATAAACTGCTCCTACCGTTGTTTAGGATAGTCAATGCTTCCACTTGTGAATAAAAACAAATGGTATTCTTGTGTCCTACATTGCATTAATATCCATAAGTAACTTAATATTAATTTCAGACTATAATTCTACAAAAAAGGTGATAAAGTTGTAGAATTTACAACTTTGATCCAAACAATTTCTGAATGCAATGTTGAATTGGCATCTAAAAGTAGGCTTTCAAGAGCACCGTTGGGCGAATGCTCGGCAGACTTACACGTGGACACCCAGCTGACCTAGTGTGGAATGTTGGTCGTACGAGTTCATTCACGCTCGACGCAACAAACCCTTGCCTAACCTAGGACTTCTGATTTCACAACATGCCTTGAGTGAATCAAAATGTTCAAGTTTTCTTAATACTACACTCTGATAACATTCTGACTTTATACTTACAAAAATAATTCTGAAAAAAAGAAAAAGTTCAATAACAAAATTATATTAGGGAATCAAATTCTAGGAACGGAAATAACGTAAAAATATTTGTCTGAGAATAGTAAGTTACTTGACAAGTGCGTGAAACAGGGGACTCAGGCCCGAATCATGAAGCGTATGTGATGCATATACTAAGAGTATTTTTTTAAAAGGCTATATGAGCGTCGTAATGTTTCGAACTCTCATAGAACTAAAATGAAAACAAGAAGTGTTTCTCAAGAAATGCAAGCACGATAAACCATGTTTCGAGCAGAGCGTATTAAAAAAATATTTGTGCACAATTAACAACACAATAAGAATCACATTTAGTAATATATTCTTGTAGCCGTGATTGCCTATTTCTACTCGATTAATTGAAGTTGTAAAAGACCTTGCGACGTTTCTGCTTTCATGTGTTTTTTTACTTCATTTCACATTGAAGTGTTGAATACATGAGATAACATGTGCGAGAGTGACTCTTAAAGACAAGAGAACGGTAACATTTCATTGCTTTATAAGGCTCACACGTCATGCATTCTATACCACAAATACAACCTTGCCCTGAATTCCGGTCATTGGAGTGTTAACTGATAAACGTATACCTCAAGATTTCATGTGCGTAGATTGAGTATTTCAAATTGCTTCAAACCTTAGTGAGGTGCACCTATTCAAATCCAATCACGGGAGATACATTATGGTTAGAAGACATACTCACCTTCCTTTTTCCATTTCTGTTATAAAATTTGCTCCATTAAGGAAAAAGACCCTCGAAGAACTTCGCGTATATTGCAGGTAGGTCATCAGCGCTTGAAACGCAAAGTGCGCAATTACAAACCGTTTACCCCTGTATTAAAACACTCTTTGCATATAACCGGCCCCGTTTCCTCGTGTTTACCAACATCCCCGCCCCGCCGTGGGATCCGGAGCAGCGCGCGTCGAGCCCCGGCGGGACGCGCATGGCCCAGAGCTGGTTCTTCGCCGCCGCCGCCGCCACCGCCACCGCCGCCACCGCCGCCACCTGTTCGCCGCGGAGCCGAGGAGCGGCGAGGCGCAGAGCCGTTCCGGGCGCCTGACCCGCGAGCGCGGCCGCGCGGGGAGGCAGGGGCGTGGCGACGCGGCGCAGCGGCCGAATACCGTTGGGCGATCCCCAGGCGCGAACGCAGCGCCGCTCAGTGGGGCAGGTGCTGCGAGAGCCGCGCGTAAATAGTCGCCTTCGGGAGGACCTGGGTTGGCGAGATCGTTAAGATACGTCTTAGTAGTCGCCCGGAACCGAACAGTCGCCCGGACCGAACAGTCGCCCGGACCGAACAGTCGCCCGGACCGAACAGTCGCCCGGACCGAACAGTCGCCCGGACCGAACAGTCGCCCGGACCGAACAGTCGCCCGGACCGAACAGTCGCCCGGACCGAACAGTCGCCCGGACCGAACAGTCGCCCGGACCGAACAGTCGCCCGGACCGAACAGTCGCCCGGACCGAACAGTCGCCCGGACCGAACAGTCGCCCGGACCGAACAGTCGCCCGGACCGAACAGTCGCCCGGACCGAACAGTCGCCCGGACCGAACAGTCGCCCGGACCGAACAGTCGCCCGGACCGAACAGTCGCCCGGACCGAACAGTCGCCCGGACCGAACAGTCGCCCGGACCGAACAGTCGCCCGGACCGAACAGTCGCCCGGACCGAACAGTCGCCCGGACCGAACAGTCGCCCGGACCGAACAGTCGCCCGGACCGAACAGTCGCCCGGACCGAACAGTCGCCCGGACCGAACAGTCGCCCGGACCGAACAGTCGCCCGGACCGAACAGTCGCCCGGACCGAACAGTCGCCCGGACCGAACAGTCGCCCGGACCGAACAGTCGCCCGGACCGAACAGTCGCCCGGACCGAACAGTCGCCCGGACCGAACAGTCGCCCGGACCGAACAGTCGCCCGGACCGAACAGTCGCCCGGACCGAACAGTCGCCCGGACCGAACAGTCGCCCGGACCGAACAGTCGCCCGGACCGAACAGTCGCCCGGACCGAACAGTCGCCCGGACCGAACAGTCGCCCGGACCGAACAGTCGCCCGGACCGAACAGTCGCCCGGACCGAACAGTCGCCCGGACCGAACAGTCGCCCGGACCGAACAGTCGCCCGGACCGAACAGTCGCCCGGACCGAACAGTCGCCCGGACCGAACAGTCGCCCGGACCGAACAGTCGCCCGGACCGAACAGTCGCCCGGACCGAATTTCGACGCGAATATAGTTATACGTTTGTGTTCTGTCACGATGGGGAATCTCCCGATCACGGTACATCATATTTCATCCTTCATGTTCCCGTTCGCAGTCGGTATGAATGACGCAGAGACCTCGGGCATTTGCATCCACGTACGCATTACAAGTGGAATGTGTGTTCGAATCCCGCGGGTGTCGTGAACGCTGCGTTGCGGTATGATGCTTTTTCCAAGAACACCATGCGTAGCCCTTGAAACTGAATTAACCCTCCATCTCCTTTTTCTTCCCAAGTAAATTGTGTGAGCATGGATGATACCAGATGAGCGGCGTATGGGTCAACGGGCTACAATGGATTCCGTGTAGGGGTGGCCTAGCTCCCTATCTCTAACGCACGACTACGTATGATGAGCTGGCAAGACAAGCTTATCAAAAAGAGTATTTTAGAATTACTGAAATGGTCTCACGAACCACATCAGAGTGGTGGATGTCGGGACTAGGAGGTACAATGGTTGCTACATCTTGAGGGAACAACCGGAAAGGACGCCCGTACACAGGAAGACGTGAACGCGAAATTCTTGTCATATTCGTTCCTTGCCGCCTCAGAATAGCATAGCTGTACGCGGATCTTAATTATGTTATTCAGATAGCATATTTTGCAGAGAAAATAACGTTAATGTTTTCAATGTTTAATTTCTAAATCAGACGATATTCTGTGAATGGAATTTTGGAAGGTGTTTGAGTTTCAAAATATTACTTTACTGTATTTATATTATAAAAATTAACATCACTTGCACTATATCATAGGGAATATATTGCTTCAATTCATTATAAAAGTTTTATAATGACAAACTGATGAGTAATAAAAAAAAATCAGTGAAGTAAAGAAAGTTGTAAGTTGTCACCAATAATTTGAAGCAATATATTCCCTATGAAACGTTGAACACACAGACACTATCTCAATCAAAATATTAGACTTGCACTAGATGTTTTAATTAAATATTTTTAGAGTTGTTTGTACAAGCAGCAGTTCCACGATCATGAACTTCAAAGTAATAACAGCCGTGACAATACTTCTATTTAATTAAATATTTTGAGAGATTTTGGTGTAAGGCAGATTTTTTCTTCTATAAGTAGAAGAATCTCATCGCGTAACACCTCCAAGCATTCCAGACATCTTTTCTACTTCATTAAATTTCAATTTCTACTTAATTAAAACTCGCATGTGCTGTGATGGTCCCACTGTGCCACCACGGCCTGACGCGGCGCTTGGTGCGATGGCCGGGAGCGGGGAGGGGAGGGGAAGGGGGAGGGAGAGGGGAGGGAGAGGGGAGGGGGCGGGGCTGGGTGGCCGCGGCACACTGCCTCACTGCTGCGCCGCGCGGAGGTCGCTCGTTCGAATCCGGGACGCGCCCCCCGTGGCCGAGGCCCATCCGTGCCCCTCCCCCTCCCCCTCCCCCCCGCCCCGGTGCAGCCCCACTCAGCGGCGTTCGAGCGTCCATTACTTTGATTGGGCTATTCGAGGGCCCTCTCTACGCCAGGCGCCCATTCACATCTCCGCGCTGCCCCCCTCGGCCCGGGTAATGGCCGGCTGTTCAAAATAACTACATGGCGAGTTTATTGGGGAATGCTGTACCTACACGGGAACGGTCTAGTTAAGAAGTTTTGAAGCACACTTGACCGGAGTGAAGGCACAAAGCGGAAAAGAATATGAGGGGGGAGGTTATATTGGCAGTTCTCAGAGCAAAATTGTGTATAAAAGCAATGTGGTCTTTTCATTAATAAAGAATAATTTTGAAGAGACTATTAAGTCACTTTTATCATAATATGATTTTGTGTACATTTTTCCAGGAAATTTATTGTAAATTCCCAATCTAAAAAAAAAAACGTCTGCTTAGCCTCATGCGATAATTAGTCATAAATAGAGTACTTTAGACTTTTCCTATTAGAATATTGTAGGTAACGTAATATTTCATACCCAGAGACAAACAAGCTTTACCTCAGTAACATACAGCTAGAAAATCACGAACAAAATAATGTTGAAAACTAGACAAAGATTTACATAGTGTATGCTTACATTACATCACTATATTCCTAATAAAAAAAACAATTTCTAATAATGCATTAGTGGCAGAGTACGAAGAAACCGATTCGAACTGCTTTTATTTTTGTTGTACTTTTTCTCTCCCTCACTCGCATATTCAACCGCCCAACATCGGCGCTTGTAATATGATCACACTGAGCCGGGAAATATGAACATTTCTTTTGCTTCCACTCATCAACTGCAGAGCAACCGCATCAACTCTCTCAGCGCGGTGTTTAGTTGCGGTCGCGACGTGTTTATTCCGGAAGCTTCTAAGTACCTCTAACCGAATCACAACCGTTATAACGACGTTAGGTTATTCTATTAGCGCTGCGCGGCGGCAAGCGCCGCGCCTGGCGGGCGACAAAGAGTCGTCGAGGGCGGGGGGGGGGGGAGGTCGAGCTGAGCAGCTGGCACGTGCCGCCCCCGGCAGCGCCCGGGCGCCGTCTCGTGTGAGCCCGGAGGCGACGGATGTCAGCGAAGAGCGCACAGGACGGAGGAACGTCGGGTTAGCGAAGTGATCGACACAAAGAAGTAAATTGGGGGGGGGGGGGGGAAAGAAAATACACGGGCGAAAAAAAAAAATGAAATATGACAGGTGTGCTGGAGAATCAAAACTGGAGTAGGATGGAAGTTGAAGAGAATGAGATAGACATTGATGAGAAGTGAGCCTAAATGAACGATTGAAACATGAGATGGAGATATGAAGAGACGTATCAAATAATTACAAGAAAATAATCTGCGAAAAAAAGGCATGGTAACAAAATACGGAGCTATAGAAAATGTAAGGAAGAAACTCGAAAGGAAAGCCAATGGCACAGAGAAACGAAGGAGATGGAGAGGTACTCAAAAGAAATGTTCGAAGTAAAAAAGTGAAGGCGAAAACGCCAAGGGCAATGTGCGCGTGGCAAGGAGAGAAAGCGCGAGGGACAGAGTGTCGGCCGAAGCCCATCGAAGTCGGCAAATGAGGGAGGACGGGGGAGGACGGGGGAGGACGGAGGAGGACGGGGGAGGACGGGGGAGGACGGGGAGGATGGGGGAGGACGGGGGAGGACGGAGGAGGACGGGGGAGGATGGGGGAGGACGGGGGAGGACGGGGGAGGACGGGGGAGGACGGGGGAGGACGGGGGAGGACGGGGGAGGACGGGGGAGGATGGGGGAGGACGGGGGAGGACGGGGGAGGACGGGGGAGGACGGGGGAGGACGGGGGAGGACGGGGGAGGACGGGGGAGGACGGGGGAGGACGGGGGAGGACGGGGGAGGACGAGGGAGGCGACACGAAGGCAGAACGCATCAGTGCCAGCGGCGCCGCCAGCGCCACCCAGCACGTGCGCGGCGCCCCGGGGCGCCCCGAGCGCTCGCACGTGGGGCGCATTCACGACGCCCTCGCTCCTGCACCTCCCCGCCCACTGCCCACACTCTGCGCCTTCTCCGCTCCGCTCCACCCGGCCCCGCCCCGCTTCATCACGGCCCGCCACGTCCCGCCCCGCCCCGCCGTGCTCCACCCTTCATCGCCCCCCACGGCGCCAGCCCGCCTTCTTTTTGCCAATCCACCTCGCGCCCCTTCCCCCTCACGCACGGAGGCGGGGGGAGGGGGGACGCGTCCCGCCGTGTCGCCCTGCCTCACGTCGCTTCCCCCGCGCGTCGCCCGGGGCGGTGCCGGCGACGAGAGACGTCGAGGCGCGAGAAGACTTCGGAAACCGCGGATCGCGAGTTTCGTGGCTCCTTGCAAAGCAACGGAAATTCTACAGAAGCAAGGCAGGTGATTGGGCCACAGTATGAGATGTTCGTTCTTGAGGTTTTGCTGAACTGGGTTTTAAAGAAGGACTGTCAGTGGAAAATTTCCAACATATGACACAAATAGTGAAGGCAATGGCTGTCGAGCATTGACGCGAAGTATCTCAAGCCTTTGTACTCCCCGATTTCTAGTTACAGCAATTGATTACCAAAGCCTGCCACTGGATGATTGTCTGGATGACTGTGGGGGTGAACATGACAAGTAGGTAGAGATGATTAACTCACTACGAAAGGGGATGATGGTCCAGATGGCAGGAAGCCAATCCCATGCATACGTCTTTCGTAGTCATCTACGTCCCGAACATGTTTCATTTCCTTGCGGTATTAAGGCAGCAGGAATTACATCGAGAACCAAAACTCTCCTCTACATATAATATGCTATAAAATATGAGATTGTACAATTCATAAAAATCATAGATAAATCATCATTCATAGATAAAAAAAAGTCAGTAGGTATTTACTCCTCAGTACTGCTTCAAACACAATAATGACGAAAAATGGAAGTTCGCACATTATACTCTTAGTATAGAGAGAAAAGTATTTCCAGACGCAATCCGCCACACATGCAACGCGGCAACACATTACCATCACGAATAATTGAAACGATAAGTATTAGATTTGAGGTTATTCGCGTTTTGTTTCTCAGGCCGTACTCTCCAGAATAATGTTTTCAAACCTTTTATTAAATTTTAGCTATTCTACGAATCCCAACTCTGTAGCAGAAATGATGAGAAAGGAAATTTGATATGCAATTTTATGCCGAAGGTTAACAATACTAGAATATTTACTCCTGCACGGTATCTGGTCTACAGTGCAGTAACGCACAGTTGAGGGGGATAGCATTCCAAAGAATAAAGCTATTTTCACGCATAATTCCCAAAGAGCGGAATGTTCACTCGAATCCAGCTAGTGGACATTATTCTCTTATTTTCTGACAACAATGAAAGTAGGTTTGTAAACAAGTAGTAGTGACACTAAATCAATAAACATTGCATATTCTGCTAAAATGTACATCGCTTATTAAATCAGCTACCTATTATTGCGAATTAATGAACTATGTGCAAATGCGAATATGTGAATTCCGTATAACAATGTTGGCTCGAAATGTGCCCTCTTTTGTTGGTAGTTACAGAGACGGCCACACAATGAGAACCACGGAATAACAAATACAAATACGAATCGCACTATTGAACTCTACATGGAAGCGTTTCTATTCCCGAGACTGGCAGAACTATTCATCAATAATAGACACGATTTATACGGACTTGCTTTCTGCAATTGAATTGAACTACTTCAAATAAAAACTATTTTACGGATTTTATACGAAATTTTGCATTGTTTTTTATTTAATCCGTTTTCAGTTTTAAAGGAAACTTATGAATCTCGCTCAAAACTAAACTCTGCAAAGGCGAGTGCACCTCAAAGGCAGCCTAATGACAGCGAGTCAACCGAACTCGCCCCACCAGAGCCAGAGAAAACCTGGAGCTGAAAACCCGCTCGAAGCTCGCACTGAAATTTCAAGCACGTTGATTTGCAACGTCTAATACGCGTTTTCACTTCCTCTTGCACCTGTCTTGAAAATCGCACTTGCGCGTCTACAAGTTAATCCTCTTAGAGGATCATTGACCTTTTCCTGCCAGTGTATACTCTTATAATTAGAAAGACTAACTACGGTTGCTGATAAAAAGAACGCCGATGCTGTTTAATTCGTAAATATGAACATAAGTGACATGCATACGTACATCACACAATTACGAAGAACCGCAGAAAAAAATCAGAACACTGACATCAATCGCAAACTGGGTCGAAGATCCGCCTAAAAATAAAAATCTAAACCTGTCGTGCAGTGCCCTATTTCGACCGTTCAATCGCACAGGATGACACCGAGGCGACATTATGCATCCTCCTAAGAGTTTACAGTCCGGACGCAACGCACGGACGTCGCGCGCATATAGAACGATTTTCTTAAGAATGGGATAAATTGACAGTTCGCGAAACAAGTGAACATCACGTGTACTTCAGAGCAGTAAACACGTGCACCGTCACGAGTACGCATCTCACATTCAAGACTCGGTTTTAAAACAAACATAATACTTATCACATAAAAACTAAAATCAATGTAATTTTTATAAAAAGAAAGAATTTTTACAGAAGAGCACAAAGTTCTGCACTTCCTAATTTCAATTATTTCTCGTGGCGCACTATATTTTCGTCGGACGAGGACATCACAGCCAGGGAGCGTCGTAACTATTTACAAGTCAGCCAAATGCAAACGAACGAATGGAGGAAGGAGAGTCTAATACGTTCAAGGACACAACGACACAGAATCGTCAGTTGTGTTGCCATCACTAGCTGTGAAATCATCCCATTCTAAAGAAAATCGGACAATAGCGTGTGACCGCGCGTCTTCTTTCCCGCGAGGAAGCGCGGCTCGCTGCGCGCGCGCGCGCCAGCGGCGGGCGCCGGCCACCCGAGCTGCCGCGTGCGGGATCCGCTTTACGGCGCCGGCCGCGCGATAGGGAAGCGGGGCGTCGTAACATTAGAGCTTCCTCCGCGGGCGCTTATCGCGCCCCACGTGACCGCCCCGCCCGGCGCCGTTCGCTCTCCCGCACCGTGCTCTCGAAGCTTCCGCCGGGCAGCCGATCGACGAGTGGGCGGGCAGGAAGAGCGCCCGGTGCAGTGTGTAAATGCGAATGGGAAGGGGGAGGGTGGGGAGGTTGGAGGAAGGGAGATGTCACGGGGAGAGGCAGAGGGGGTTAGAGGGCCGAGCGTGTCGGGTGGGAAGGAAGGGTCTGGGGCGAGGCGTGGTGAAACGATTAGGGACAGTAAAGAGCGGAACGACAGAGATTGACGAAACGCGGGGACAGAGATGGTCTAGGGAAGGAAAAAGAAACAGACGGTCCCTGAAGTTGAGTAGAAAAAAGAAACAGTCACAGACAGGGGAACGGGGAGCAAAGAGGAACGGAGAAGGAGCGGAGAGGGGGAAGGGGAGGACAACATGTACTGGAAGGGGCGGGGAGAACATTCATTGAAAGGGGCGGGGAGAAATGTATTGAAAGGGGTGGGGAGAACATGTATTGAAAGGGGCGGGGAGAACATGTATTGAAAGGGGCGGGGAGAACATGTATTGAAAGGGGCGGGGAGAACATGTATTGAAAGGGGCGGGGAGAACATGTATTGAAAGGGGCGGGGAGAACATGTATTGAAAGGGGCGGGGAGAACATGTATTGAAAGGGGCGGGGAGAACATGTATTGAAAGGGGCGGGGAGAACATGAACTGGAAGGGGCGGGGAGAACATGAACTGGAAGGGGCGGGGAGAACATGAACTGGAAGGGGCGGGGAGAACATGAACTCGAAGGGGTGGGGAGAACATGAACTGGAAGGGGCGGGGAGAACATGAACTCGAAGGGGCGGGGAGAACATGAACTCGAAGGGGCGGGGAGAACATGAACTCGAAGGGGCGGGGAGAACATGAACTCGAAGGGGCGGGGAGAACATGAACTCGAAGGGGCGGGGAGAACATGAACTCGAAGGGGCGGGGAGAACATGAACTGGAAGGGGCGGGGAGAACATGAACTGGAAGGGGCGGGGAGAACATGAACTGGAAGGGGCGGGGAGAACATGAACTGGAAGGGGCGGGGAGACCATGTACTGAAAGAGGCGGGGAGAAAAGGAGGCGGGAAGGTAAGGAAATGGCGGAGCTGGAGAGGGAAAGGGCGGGTTGAGCGTAGCTAGAAGAGGAGCGGGTGGAGAGAACGCGAGGGACAGGAAGGCGCAAGGCCGCCCGTAGCACATCCCACGCGCTCGAGTTTCTTTCTGTCAGGTAATTAAAGCCGCATCCTCCAGAGCAGAGGACGTTTTGTCGGGTGGACGAAATGTCCCGCATCCGCCGCTCCCTCCGGGCTGTCCGGTCTCCATTGCAGCGGATGAGAATGGAGCTGGGGGAGGAGCTAATGGCTTGTTGGTGGCACGGGGTGCGGAAGAGAGTTGGGCGAATGGTGAATAAAGACATTATGAGGCTGAGAATAAATAATGAACGACAATGTGATGGAACAACAAAGGATGTAAATATAACATTAGGAAAATCGCAATGAATTTTTATCACCGATATTACTAAAATTTTAAAATTATAATCTGGTACATACGTACGTCCTTTGTTTCCTACTTTGCGCAATACAATTAGAAATAGGAGGATTCAAGAAATATAATACACTACAATTCTCGGGTACTGTAAATCATAGTTTTGAAGTTTGATGTTTCCCGGAACGCAACGCGAAAGATCTCACACGATCTGTGTCTCTTCGGTTGCCATCGAAATGCCCAGCATTCGTGTAGTAGTGATTGTAGAAACTACTCTAATAGAAAACTATCAAACAGAACAATCGGGAAATAGAATTCCCTTCTAGTCAGTGGCTGAATTCGACCTAGCTATTAAGCTCTTATCGAAAATCCGCAACCACCGGGATTCGGTCACTACAGAGGGAGCGGAAATGTTGGCCCTGAGGTAAACTCAAATGGTTTTGAGGTGCTGGGATCCACCAAAAATTGTACGGTGATCAAGTAGTTAAAAAAAATGGCGAATAAAACTGAAGGAGGAAATAAAAGGGAGCGAATAAAAATGAAGGACTAATTTTTTTACACATATTTAATACACCAATAATTAGTATATTATTAAGACAATTATGTTCAGTGCAGATTTTACACAACAGAAAGTATAACCCAGTTTTTTCTACGTATTTAAAATTTGCTCTACATAAAGCCACCCTTATTTCGCATTTTAAATTCGCGTGAAATCAATACAATTTGACATGTATACGAGTGCTCACGCATTTGATTAACATGAGCTGCGTCCGCGGATCTACCGGCCGTAGTCAATTGTTCGATTGCCTCAGCGCGAATTAAGCATTATCGGCGGGACGGGGCTGGAAAGAGCAGCGCGGCGGTCAGCGAAACGAGACAGTGGCCGAGCCCACGCGCAACCGTGCCCCGCGCGTCACAGCGCAGCGCAGCGGCGACCGCCGAGGACACTCCGCGGGGCAGCCAATGTTATCACTCCCCCGGCGGATCAATTGGATTGGACAGGGATTCCGGCCCCAATAGGGGAGAGAGAGCTAACCTCCAATAAGCCACATACCGCCGACGCGATGCATCACCGCGTGAATGGCCGGTGGAAATTGGACTGCCCTGAATGTGGATTTTGATAGCAGTAATAATACAATTATGCTCACCACCACACATAAATCATATCAAGCGAATTACGCTCGCAGTGTTTAGCAAATCAACACCACCACCGGATACAACAAGCGATGTAATCTCCTTGATTTGTGTCCGACGGTCGGGGAGGTTGGGTGCCGTTTCATTTCGCGGAATATCTCTTATTTGCGAAATGGCCCTTTTTTTTTGCCGATAGCGGGGCCGGGTGCTTGGGCTCCGGGCGGGGGCAGCGGGGGAGGGCGCGGTGAGGAAGGATGGTTTCGTTTCCGAGAGCGAAGCGAGTTCAAACGCTCAACACTGATACAGCGTCTTTTGGCGTCAAAAGAAGCAATAAAGCGGCAGGGAATGTGATGAAAGAGGGGCGGGGGGAGATTCCAGGCCCAGGGACGCGTGGCGGCGGATAGGATGGAAAGGAGGTGCGGTGACCGAAAAAGAAAGGCGGACATAGAGTTGAAGGGAGAAAAAAATCAGAGAATGGTCGAATTGGCGGGATAAACAAGGGATGCGGAAACGACACGCGGTGACTGCCAGAAGAGGAAAACGGGGGGAAAAAATGTAATCATTAACCGAGTCTTAGAACTGCATTACCTTCTTTGGTAATTTTTTTAATTTCAAATTATTTTTTTTACTGTGATCAGGATAAAATATCGTATTTTCTACATACAATACAGAATATCCAAAACGAAATTAATTCGGAATGAAATAACATTCAGTATTGCAATGAAAATAATTTGCGTCTATCTGAATCGAATCGAATATAGTTAAAAATCGTGTTAGTTGAAACTTTCTCATTCCTAGTGCCATGTTTCCACTTACTTTACCGTTGCCTAGTGAATAAATATTGAGTTGTCTAAAAACAAATTTATGGTTAAAATTTCTCGTTTTTAAAATAATAAATAAAAATAAAATTAAACAAGTTACATTTTGTGAAAATAACAGCAAAATTTTATGTTTTTCAAGAGAAAAAAAATCACCCTGAGATCTGACAGATATGAAGTCTTCTTGTACCCGATTCCAGGGAGAAATTCGACTGCGATAACATTGGCGCTATGACTGATAATAATCCTTCTTTTGAAACACGATACTGTGAACTTCAGACATTTAGAACCAGTGTTTAGAAGATTAAAGCTTTTGATCGGTACGATTTTTTAATGGTTCTATTTACAAAAAATAGGTTGAGAGATTTTGTGAATGCCACTTTCGCAAATTATAATCCATTACGAATCCTTTTGACGTTCACAAGAGGTAAAGTCAATTCAGCTCTGTTAACATTGGCAGTAAAGGAAACAAAAGATATTTAAACCAGAAATTGGTAGGGGTACTGACTAACGACAAATGATTGGCCTAAGAGCTGAAAAATGTTAATGATTCTGTACCAGATCTAACGAGTATAGCATCTATTGTTTTCCCATAAAATAGCTATCTGAATATTTTAACCAGTGAATATAAAAAATTAAAGGAAACGTTACCTTGAAAAATGAAGGGGAGAAGTTCCTCAGCCTTCACTCAGGTTGGCAACACTGTCTACTTAGTTTGTGGCATGAATATGTTTCAGAGGAGTAAGCCTACAATCATCAAGATTGTATTATTGAACAAGCCAGCATATGGCTTCGAGAACATTGTCAGTAGCAATGAGACGACGACATCGGAGATGACGGTAACGAAGAGTCACTATCACTCCGTCGAAACAAGAAACCGGGGGCAGAAGGAGTGTGAAGCACAAGAAGAGAGGGTTTAATGGTAATGACGGAAGCAGGAGTTGGCGGCGGTGATGATAAGGCGAATGAGGCGGGAGAGAGTTACAGAAATGGTGGCGGTGGCATTAGCAGATGTGAAGGAAAATCGGTTGCAGCAGCAGGAGAGAAGGACGAAGAAGAGGAATTTAAATTGAAAGTGGAGGCTCAGGAGTGGCGTGGGTATTCAGACAGATGTGGAAGTGGAGGTAGTTGCAGAAACCGACATGGAAGCGGGGGCATATATTTGAAGGAAAAGGTAAAAACATAGACCTAATTACTTGAAGAAGAAGGTAGAAACCTAGACTTGAGAAGGTAGACTTGTGGAGAAGACCGAGACAATCTCAAGAAGAAGAAGAAGAAGAAGAAGAGGAGGAGGAGACATATCTGGGGGCGGAGAATGCGTAGACGGAGGAGACGAGGAACAAGGAGCAAGAGGTGGAGAGAGAGAGAGACGAATGCAGAGCAAGAAGCATAGAAAATGGATGCGGCGAAGGCGTGAAGAAGTGAAGTGGTGAAACTGTGCGAAGGCATACGTAGAAGAAGAGGAAGGAGCAGAGGTGGAGGAGGCGGAGGTGGAGGCTGCGGAGGCTTGCGCCAGCTTCCCTTACCCTTCATCCCTTCGCGAGCATCGAGCGACATCAAAGGGGCGAGGCGGCGCTTCCTGTCTGCAGGCTCCGATAGCGGATCTCCCCGGTTCGGGGCCCGATCTACTTTGTGCGCGCGCGCCCGGCCGGTCTCATTCCGGGAACTGGCAACGTGTGTCCACAAAAGAAACGACATCCGCTCAAAAACTACCTCGTCCGACCAGAAACAAACAAGGGATGTATCAAACAACTGAAATTAGTTTTCGAGTTCAGTTTGAATTCTCTTTCTTTGTCCACATTTCCCGTCGCTCTAAATCGTACAACTCTTAAACACTCAACAGCAATAACCAGTAATCTTTTTCATGGTGAATAGAGTTATGAAACATCGTTTAATGGTTCAAAAACCAGGGCGATTCAAGGAAGCCAGCAGCGTAGCAAAATAATGGCGGACTTGTAATACATTACCACAATTGTGCTGCAACGACATCGCTCCTTACCTGTAACAAGGAAAAATTGAATTATTAGGCGTTTTTAAATTTTGAAATAAAATCAAATAAAATCGGCAAAATCACTATGATTATTAGAAACGTCCAATTTATAAATATATTCACGATATTTTTTTCTAGAAACCAAGTTCGGTAGTTCCAAATATGGCACCAGTAAATTTACGAACACTGAAGAGATTGCTGTAAGTAATTTCATCAGCCTTGAACGCTGAAGCTTAGTTAATGGAACTCCGTTACCATAATAAACTTTACTTTCAGTGAAACTATGAGACCAAAGTTAAAAATTAGTTCGAGAGCGGGTCTTCGTTAAGGTTCTGAGCAAGTGAGATGCATTAGTGAGGGCGAAATTTCTGGTAACTTTCACGGGTGGGTAAAAGACACTCAATTTTTCCTCCATAGTTTTTTTCTGCGCCCACACTTTACTTCCAGGCGCTTATGGTTCTTAATATGCCTGAGTGATTCAGTTACAAAAATTAATAAAAGCATAAAATTATTACGCATATTTTAGTAATTTGACATTAGATATAGAGTTTCATGTCGAATGAATAATCTCAATCTGATTTAGGTAAATGAATAATTAATAAAACAAACAAAATAATAATAATAATAATAATAATAATAATAAATAATAATATGAATAAATAGTGTAAGCATACGCAAAGAACATTTAAACTATGGGGAGCGGTTTAAAAACTATAGTTTTCAAGCAAGTCGAAATTGTCTTAAGAGATGAATAAGGGAAAGAAATGGGTGAGACTGCTGCGAAAAAGAACAAAGAAAGCCATCAGCAGAAGAGTATTATAGAGAAAATAAAAATAACGACAAAAAGAATTATAAACTCTTTGTAAAATTATTGCATGTAGCCCACCTGGAAATTAATTAAGACAATATTACAAACATTGTCAAATACATAATTTAAATATGAAAATATAAAATTTGTACATTAACTGTATTGTATCATAAGATCCCACCAATTACTGCATAATTAAATGTTTAACTCCTTACCCCAACGCAAATTAACATTTTCGATGGGAGTAGAATAAAAGTTCATAAGTTCCAAATCAAGACAAATCTACTTACGAACTTTTACTCTGCGACGACAGAAATGCGGACTATCAATAATGAGCCTGCACTTCCTTCGCCAGATGTCAGTGGGTAGTGGAAGAGTGCTAAACTCATCGCAGAGAAAGCTCGCACTCCTCACTTGTGTCTACTGCGCTGCACACACAGCTGCCTTCTCTTTGGGCCACGAACGCCACACTGCCAATTGCCGGTCGAACCACTTATCGCTCACCAATATCACAGCCAAAGATGCCAAAGTGCCAAGAAGAGTCAATGGTAGTGCACGGCAGTGGCAGTGCTTTGGTAGTGATGATCTTTACGGTATTGCTGGTGGTAGGTGTGGTTTGAAATTGTGAAATTGTTTCTTCGAGAAAATTGTTTAATGTAAAGTGGAAAAGTGATTTTGTTCTCACGGTAAATGGTGTGAATCATATAATGGCATGTTTGATAAGTCTTAATTATGGTATTTTTAATAAAGAATCCATCTATAAGTTTTTACTCTATTTATTCTTTTCCCATTAATTATACAGTGTAGTCCCCGCTGAATTCCCAGGCGTCTTCAATTTGTGGGAATATTAATTGTCAATGCAATAATACATTTCATTTTATTTACTCTACTTTTACGATTTATTGACATACGTCTCAAAATACCATGCTTGAAGATTCCTCAAAATTTTCAACTCGGACAGCAGTTTCACATGAATACTCTAGCGGAAACCTTTGCCCAAGGCGAATTCGAGGTCGAAAAGCATTCAAAGCCAGAGCTTCTGGTTCTTAATTACATCACGCTTCCGGCCAACTGCAACGTTTGTTCGCGTGGGATTAGTTCTACCTTCGTCGAGTCCTTAAAGCACTTCCGTGCAGCCTTCTCGCGAGATACGAACAAAACACGTGTATCAACAACGTTCGCCAGGGTATTGCTAGGTTTCTCCCCGTTACGAGGTGTTCGTGTGATAATTTGATCCCGCAACCGAGAGCACAGCACGTTAAGTGGCTGTGATATAAATCGGGCACGTAACAATATTACGTGACATAAAGAAGTGTAATGAGTTTTCTTCTATTATTGCAACTGAATTTATCCTTAGGAACGAAGCCTGGATACCACAAATAATCGGGCTCTGACGATCGATCTACTGAACGAATCGTGATCTAAAACAAGTTACGTACTACAAGCAAATGTGTCGCCACTGACGTGATACGAATCACACAGACGTGGTTGTACTCGTACTAGAAATCATTGGAAGTCACAACTCGACAGAATGATTCATCCATGTTCAACGTCAATCCCCCCCCACGCCCGATGCTAATGGCTTTCTATTACTAATGAGAGCTCTCCATTTTCGGCACGGCACTGACCCATTAAGCTCACAATTTTCCACAGGTTCATCAAAAGTGGAATGAGCATAAACCGATACATTTCTCAATACATCTCAGTAATTAGATAATTCATGGAGAGATAATACGCGTGGTAGAAATCATTTATTTATGAGGAAGACTTAGAGGAAGAACATAAAAAACTGTAGAAACGAAACAGATCAAAAACAATTTTATAGAGATAGAAAATAGTTAATCATACAAATGTTCGAGGACATTTTACAAGTCATTAAATAAACTATTCGTTGTTTAATCACCGACATCAAATATTTATTTTTTTTTATTTTAACTCTTTCAACTTATCACATAAATGGAAACAGATTCATGTACAGGATATCGGAGTCATATCCTTTGTACTAGACAGAAGAGCTAGTTCTCGCAGGGCACGGCGCATTCCCGCAAGACAGGCAGAGGGACGTGGGGAGGGGGAGCGCAGCGCCTGGTGAGAGCGCCATGCTTTACAACCACCTCGTCCCCACCTCCACCTCCGCGGGCACCTTGCATAACAAGTGCCGTAACAAGTAGGGGCACCGCCCGCTGCCGCGCCGCTTCGAATCCCGGTTACGCACCGGCACCGCACCGCGCCGCGCCGGGTTAACTGAATCGTTTGTATGCGCGCGGGGGCGTTTACGCGCTCCGGCAACAGCAGAGGAACCGAGGATCTTCGGGGGGAGCGGGGAGCTTCCTCACAGAACCACTCGCGCCCGGATGGAAAGATGTGTGGATGGGGCTACGTAAGGATGGTGAAGAACACTGTATTTTACGGTCCGGAAGGAGGTTCTGAAAATGAAATTCGTTATTTTTAGCATGCGTGCATGAGTGAATTTTGATTCCGGGCGAGGCATCTTCTAAGATAGTTATTCCCTAAAATGAAGTGGTGTTATATCATGTGATGTGGTTGGGCTTCTCTCCCGCTGGAACGAAAACCCAATAATCTAGGTTACGGGTGTCCAACTTGCAAAACCTCAACTGAATCTTTTACATGGTTGTGGGCCATATATTCATTACTCGGGCGATTCACACGTGACCTAGTATTGTTGATCTTCTTTGTTCTGAAACGGAGGGGGGGGGATGGAACCACACATGATATCAGGCCGTGACATGCATAAAGCGGTGAAACACATTGGGACGATTTCGAATTTCTTAATACACTAGAAGGAAATTTCCTTAAATCTGCACTTAATACTTTTTTTTTTTCTTTTTACATTAAGGGGGTTGTTCGCCCGGTAAGGCGCGTGTGTTAGGCGCACAATGTTCTCACCGAACATGGATGCAAGGAACTTTTACGTTTGTCTAATCGCATTTGGCGGGTCGCAATAAATGGCGCCGCCGGCCGCCAGTTGGACAACCCTGATCAAATAATGATGAAACTCAGCCATAGTCCGTATTCCAACCCTAGGATTTTGCGTTCAACGATAGCGCAGAGTTAATCACATTGCCAATCAAATATCGTCGGTTTAAAAAGAAAATCACAGCTTTTTACTAATACTAATCACTTTAAATATGCTCACACATATTTCTTCAATCGTAAATTTGTTCAGTACAATAGTATTTATTGACTAGTTAGCAGTGTCGGCTTGTGTTAGCTCGGTACGATAAATGAAAATAGAAATATGTGTCAAAATGGCACAGTGTCAAATAATAGAAGAATTCAGTGAACTTCATCTACTGTGTATAGAATTTCTCAGAATTCTTTTCTTTTCACAATGTTAGTCGTCAACGTTCCAGAAATATTAGAAAGAGACGTTATTACGTATTAACATGAGAGTTCAATTAGCGTTACTGTATCACTTGTTTCCACTTACGCTGGGAACTCTTGAAATTTAACAACCCGCGGTCTGTCACGAACTAATCTGACCCGTCAGTACACAGTCTATTTGTTTACGACTTTCCGTTTGTTATGAACAACATAGTAATGATTTGTTTGATGAATTAGCGAGGGACTATCAGCTCTGTGCGACACGTCCTTTAATATCACACTTTGACATCTCTTAAAGAGACGTAGTATTGGTGACCAAATAAGTACATATAATTTTGAGACTGGTGCACCAATCGTGAGGCTATTTCTCACCCGTTTATATCGAGTACCGTTTCTTCACGTCCCGCGTACTCAATGGGTATGCCGATGCAGACAGACCTTGTAGAAGTGAGAAAGCAAGTGAGCGAATGAGTGGCTTGTGAAAGGGGGAAGTGAAACCAACTTACCGAATAAAAGGTGTGTTTAACACCACGAGAGGTCTTGCATTCAATTCAGAATTGATGGAACGATGTGATTTTACGGTATCGCGGAAATTACAATTCCGGAGGAAGCGTGTCACGTCAAAAGCAGTCGTAATATTTTAGCAATACAAATGGTAACAGTGGTCTTAAATTAAATTGTTAAATGTAGGTCAAATTAAGGAGTTAAATATCGAAAATAGGAAACAGAGGTAGGACATTTACTAAACATAATTCAGGTAATTTTATTAACTGGTTATTTAAACTAATCTAATATGCAATTCAATTACAAAAGTTGGGAAAATACCAATACCATTTACATTAATATAAGCAAATAAATAAACTGAATATTCATCATCATGATTACCAGTCAAATGGTATTTCGCGTGGTTTTTAATTACCTTCTAGATATCTTTCGACATACTGTTGCAACACAGAACAAGAGTTTTAAACACTAGTAATTCTATTAAAAATATATTTTTCAAATAAAATTGCTGCCGGTAAATCTCATGCAAATGGTAGTAAATTGAATTCTACCGAACACTGATGACTGAGAATTACTTGACATTCCGAACAATCATTCTAACTAAATACTAAATATTAATTTCAAGTTTTGTTTTTTTAATAATTCCGAACTTCCCACACCAATGTTTAACGTACAAACTTAATGTTCATTAAAACACTCGTCAATGTTCATTCAAACTTACAGTCCCATATTAATCACCCACACTCTACAGCGAAAAACGCCTAATTGATCTTCACGGACCTAAGTCACGAAACTCAGATTAATGATCCACCTGAAAAAGCCATAATGGCCTTCTCCCACACACCACTACAAGCACGGAGCCTGGGTCAACTCTTACCACTCTCCTCTCGTAGCACTCCCACGCTATCGCCGGCGCCCCGAAAAAAAAAAAAAGATTAAAGAATAAAAAAGTTCCACCCGTAAAAACACACAAAAGTACCCGCTATCCCTGCCGCTCCTCTCTCCTCGTTCTAGTGTCACGACCTCACGCCTGCCGTGCGACGCGTTGACCAGCGCGGAGGTCGAGGCGTCGCGTGGAGCGCGTGGCCGCCTGACCGCGATCGCCCGGCGGTTTCGCCCGCCCCCTCCCCCCTCCCGCTCCCCCACCGCGCCGTTCCCCCCACCCCGCGCCCGCAGCACTCGGCCGCCAAGTTGATCCGAACACGTTGTACACAAGAAGAGCTGCAGTCTCTAGACTACGGAAATAGTCTCTTGAGAGTTCGTAGAGTGGTTAAATATGCAACGTAGAGTGCTTAACGCAAACAATCGTTGAATGTTGTCATCTCTCTGCCTATCCTTTGTGCACGTATTCACGAGAATACCTGACAATGTGCTTCTAGAATCCCAGCGAACTATTTCAGAAAAATACGCCATCTTTTGATACAAAGCAATTGTTTAGATTAGTTTTTGACGTCGGCAGACTTAATTCCTTAGGCATTTGTTCAGTACAGTAGTATTTATTCACTTGTTAGCAGCTTCTTATTTTATTCGCTCGGCTCGATAGAGGATGAAAATGGAAATAATAAATGCTCAGTGTCAAAGCTTCGAGGAATTCAGTGAATTTAATCCACTGCGTACTGACCTTCTTACACTATCTTATGTGAAACGGCACACGAGCGCTCTTGGCCGATCCACATAAATGATTCAGGGTTTATCTACGACGTGCGTTACTTAACGCGCGTCAACGCAACATTTGGCAACATTCGCGTGACACCGGTCTTAAAGGAACGCCGCCGTCATAAGAGTAGCTTTTCGTTCCACTAAGTTGCATTAAGTCAATAAAACAAAACAGTTTTACAAAAATATTAATAAAATAGCATTGAAATGTTTGTATTTGAATATTTCACTGAATAGTGTCAATCTCTATGACTGTATACATTGATTAAGTAGCTGTGCCTCTTCTGAAAAATTATTTAAGAGGATTCATTAAATTCCAATAACAGTTTTGCAAGCCGCATATGCATTATAGAATTAAATTAACTCAAA
Source organism: Gryllus longicercus (assembly GCA_038098605.1). Lineage (NCBI taxonomy): Eukaryota > Metazoa > Arthropoda > Insecta > Orthoptera > Gryllidae > Gryllus > Gryllus longicercus. The sequence goes on from JAZDUA010000923.1 coordinate 244,121, forward strand.
GATTTATATTAAAATACTTTAAAACGGCAAATAATATATATGGATTTTGGTAATTCACACAAGGGTAACTCTTCGAACTTTCTTGTACATAACAAAGCTGCAACAGTATACGTTCTATCAAATTATCAATACTTTCAGATTATACTATTAAAGTTTTTCTGCTAACTCTGTTTTCTCCTCTACATTTTCTCGTTCTCTCTAATAAACATTTCGTTAATCCAAGTCATTTTCACAACCCCATTATCATCCATCAATTTACAATTTATAAAACATTTTTACATTAATATTTTAAACACCATTAATTCTACTGCTCATAAAAATGAAAAGCTGTTCTCGCTTTGCTTGTTAAATTATAAAGGTAGTTAAATCTACTAAAGGAGCAAGAAATTTGCGAACCTTTTCGATGAAGAAATTTATATAAATAAGCTATAACCTCAATCAATCCCTGCAATAAAAGAACTAACTCGATCCTACTAAATTGCTTTAGAAATGCCTTTTTATATTTAGGGTTCTACAATGTTTCACACTTTCTTGTAAAATTTTGGTATTTTGGACCCTGATTGTCGAAGGTGTACGCAGCCTAAAACAAGGAGGTCAACATGCATATCTGTCTCTCTGTCCCAACCCAACATTTGGGTCACCTTATCTTTCAAACCTTTTTTTAAATTTACAAATGATTATTTTACTTTTACATAAATAAAATATGATACAAGAAGATAGAAATAATTTTAATGATAAAACAAATTATATTAATCATTAGTATGTTGAACTATTTACAAGGCTGCCAGATGGTTTAGAGGTCATCTTTCCAAATGCCATGTAGCAATTCCCTGAATTTTCAGCCTTAAAAAGAGAGAAAAACCAAGAACTTTTCATTTACGGAAATAAAAATGCTTTATTGCCCCCTTCTCTCTCGAAATAATCTCCCTGCTACCCCTGTGCACACGCCCACGCTGTCCTTCCATTCTGAGGGGATACTAGGGATGCTGTCACTACTGTTGCCCGACTTTTATTCCCGATCGATTCAAAAAGGAAGACAAAGAGAGACCTCGCAAGTTTGTTCGGATTTCCTATGCCTCTCATCTAATCAAAGCAACATCATTCGTATTATATTATCATGCTCATCAGACCACCAAATGTCTCGTTTATTCCAGTCATGATCATACTTACTCCCCCCCCCCCACTCCCAGTAGCCCTGGCGAGGCGGGAGTTTATTTTCGTGTTGGGGTACATACGCCGCAGATCATACCTTTTAGGCACTGGAATCGTATTAAAGAATGTAGGTCCCGTTTATTTGTTTCAAGTGGATTTCCAAAATCCTCCGCCTCGCATCGCACCCACTGTTTCCATCTCGTCGCGCCTCTGCAGAGGTCGCGACCGCTTTCTTTTCGCGTCTTCTCGGCGCCGCCTCCACCGGGCGACACCGGTCCCGGTCCGCGCGATATTCATTTCTCCGGCGACGGCGCTGTGGAGGGGGGAAGGGGGGGGGGGGCGACCGAGGTCTCGGGCGCACGTGCGTCGCGTAGAAAGCAAGCAACCCGCAGGAAGATCGATTTATCGACCCGATACGCCGCCATCGAAACCATACCGCGGCGCGGTTGTTTGTTTTAAGATTCCTTTATTCGTGTCATTCCAGCGAGGGAAAGGCGGACGGCTCAAGCGGTGGTTGCGAGATCGGCACGAAGATGATAGCTTCGGCGGGTGTGGGAATTGAGAAATAGGCGTGGAGCCGGTGGGAGGATACCCGATAACCGATCGTATGGGTTGTGAAAGTGACGAGCAAGTGCCGAAGGATGTTTCGGCAGGAATTGGCACATCTCGTGCGGAAAATTACATGCTGCTTACCACGAAAGCGCCCCCGATTCGCGTGTGGTGTTTTTGCTAGTTGAATACTGTACGCCTCCGCCTCATTTGCGATGCATTTCTTCATTGTTATGAACACAAAACTTTCGCGAAAGCTTTGTAACAAATCTTAATGACAGTAGTAAGTACAGATGCAGCAAGAAAACTCTCCGTCAATGAGTAATTGCACATGTGTGACTTTCTCCCTCATCGACCATAAACAAAAAATCGCTGAGGCAATCCTTAAAAATGAACTTTGGAAAAATTCTGTACATGATGAGGTGGTGCTCGCCTATAGTGGCCAGCAGTGGTTTTCAGCAAGTGTATCACGAATACAGCGAATGAAGAGAAACGAATGGGCAAATTGCGTATATGTAATGTTAACAGTCGATTATGAGAAGTTTCACAACACGAACACACACACACACAGTCTTTTCTGTACCTCGCAAAGCTACTTTCCATGAATATTTATTAAATTTTCCTCACATTTTTTTAACGTAACTATAACAATGATCATTAATGACATTTAATACCACCATAATAGCAAACTATTTTATTCCCAAACAATTATAAATATTTTAACCAACAATTATAAAGTTGTCAAATTAATTAGGCTATATTTTCTAACATTAAAAAAATTTGGATTTGATTTCCTCTAAGTCTTTTTTAATTTTTTTAACCATTAACAATTAATTACAAAGTTACTGTCCTACGATGAAAACTACATGCACGGTAGTGCTTACGTACATTTGACGAGATGCCATCTACCGTTGTATGCTTCAGGGGGAATCCGTATTATTTGAAGCGTATCCGAGACACGCACGAGTTCCTGCAATTCACACATAATAGCACGTAACATGTCCCCACGGAGAAAGAACAACTCGGAAACGCGAAAGTCGCGCCGTATCACCGACATGTTTCCCAGCAAGACACGGATGCACGGTGCGACTGTCCGGTTTGGCTTCGGTAGCCCAGGACGTCCGGTCCACACGGGAACAGCAGCATTCGGTGCGGCGTCACGGACGAGTCGTAAGCGCAGAGATAGCCAAGGCGGCGGAATCTCGGGACGGGAGCCTACTTTCTTGGGCCGTTTACTTGTGTTCTCGAGTACCTTTTCCTTGACTGCCACACAGGAAACGGGTTTTGATTAAATAAGACTGTTCAACGCAGTGACTAGTAGAAGGTACCCGCAGACAAGTTTATGACAGACTGTGGCTTCGTAGCAGAAGACGGCACAAAACTTACACCATCCGGCATAAGTAGTCCAGACAATGTCATGTTAGTTTTACGATGTTTTTGGCCATTTCCTTGTTGATGTTGTCTATCCACGAGATTACCAATGATTGACGCATTCGATCGTTTCCTCTACTCCACTGCTGTGAGATTCAAAGGCCTTTCTATGCAACACGCAAGACCACCAGCAAATATTGTCCTATCGGTGATGTTTGAAATCTCAACTAATCGGACCCGACAATCCCGAAACGTCAGCTATATGGTCAGCATTTCCATGAAATAATTCGAATTCAAAATACTCATTTTTTGCTTTAATACACTTTCCAAAACTAATAATTTCTTCGAAAAGTGTTCATTTAGTCTAGAAGAAGGGCAACACACATTCCTGCCTCCAATTTACTGCTGAACGAAATTTCTGAGCTCGCGAGAAATCGCATTATCGATAGTGCAAAATTCATTCTTATTGCTTGACTTTTTGAAGAGAGGTTTTATGTTGAAATGTATAGAAACTAACAAGATCCACAACGGAGATGCACAAGTCCCAAGCCAAAGCCTCACAGCGTGCCAACAATAGCCATATACGAATGGAAGTCCAGTACAATGCAACATCTGTTCCCCTTAGACGTCTGGATCCACGATGGTCGCTGCGGAGGCAGAAGGCAGTGAGGGTTGAGATTGCGACGAGAACGGCGCGAAAGGAGCAGTATAGTGCAGAGGTGGTGGCGGAGATAGAGGCATGTGCGAGACCATGAGAATGGAGGAGGTCTTAGAGGTGAGGGGGTAGCAAGAGTAATGGCAGGTGCCACAGAAATGGACAGGGGTAGAAGTTGGTTAGACATCGACAGAGAAGGCAGGAGTGGAGAGGTATATATGGTGACGCAGGCTACAGCGAGTAGCGAGACAAGGTCTGGAAATGGAATGGAAGTGCGGAGGTGAAGAGCATAGAGACAGAGATTGGGCAGGGACGGACAGTTGGAGGTGGGGAAAAGGGAAATGGAATGAAGAGGACAGGGCCAGTGGGGGAGGGCGAAGGGTGGGGGAGCGGAAAGGAGAGGATAGGATAGGGTCAGAAGGAGAGCGGGAAGGAGATGACTGTGTCGGAAAGGGAGGGCGAAGGGTATGATAACAGGAAGGAGAGGGCGGAGCCGGAGGGGGAGGACGCAGGGTTTTGGAAAGGGGTGGAGAGAGAGGGACCAGAGGGGGAGGGCGAAGGGTATGAGAAAGAGGGAGGGGAGGCTGGAGCCGGAGGAGGAGAGCAAAGGGGTATGGGAAAGGGGAGAAGCGGACGGGGCCGGAGGGGTCGGAGAGGGGGCCTCGGCGGCTTCTTACCGGGGCGGGGGCGGGAAGAAGCGAGAAACGGATGAGGCGGCGGCGTAGGAGCTGACGCAGACGCGCTGCGCCGAGGGAGGCAGCAGTCGCCGGCATCCAGACGCGAGGAGAGGCGCGGGATTCTCGCGTCGGCAACGGCGCTTCGCCCGGCGACGGCCCGGCGCCCTGACAGCCAGCCAGCCAGCGCGCCGCCCCCGCCTTTATCCCAGCGCGAGCATTCAGCGGAGTTATTGTGCGCGCTCGCGGGCTTTGTGACGGCTGCGCTCGCCCCGCTCCCTCCCCCCGCGCGGCACAGTGGGCAGAACAGACGTCGAAACAATCTGAATATTTCTACCATTTCCTCAGAAATACGTAAACGTTTTTTGTAAATTTATTAAAAAATATATTATTTTAAACATGAATTTTACCCGAAATTTAATCGTCCATTGAAAATGTCGCAACGCTAAAATTGTTTAATTTGTTTCCAGGATCATTTTCCTAGTTTCACTACGAAATACAATTATTTCCAATTCTAATTTAATGTAACGTGATCGTCTTGTTCATGTATGGCATAAACGTCTCCCTACAGCCTAGGAAAATAAAATATTGCGACCTAAGCGTTTCTCTTCAGTGTTCCCCGAGCCGTCTGCCTCCATTCGGCCCAACGTGCAGTGGTGCTCACCCCTCGGTTGCCCATCCTTCTCTCCGCCCGCCCACCGACCGACCCGCCCGATAACCAGGCGCTGACAGTGCCTCCGCGTTCAATGCGAGCCCCGTAAATGAAAGGTCGCCGCCCCCCCCCCTCCCCACTCACGCGGCGCCGGTTCTCGCGCCACGCAATAATTCTCGCTCGCGCCAGACATAATTGCGTGTGTCCGACTGTCATTCGCGCGTATGGCGCGCAACGATGGGAAAGATGCTGAACAATTTCCTGCATTCCATGAATGAATGTGGTTCAAGCAATACTTCAGCGATGATTGATGTATACAACATCGCTCCGTCGATATCACTAATTTCTAAAATATTCCATTATTGATAGAAATTGAAGACAGTCATTTAATATCTGAAACTTTTATTAAGGTACCTGTGTTTTCTCAGTGTCTACGCAATTAGAAATTCACAGTTCCAGATATTAATGCAGTCCACTGTTTGAGAGCATGAGGGCTCAGATACTTGCGAAAAGGCTTCTTTACAAAACGTTAAGGTATGTAGATAATTTCTTATGCTCAGTACTTCATTTTCAAAGGATGGTAATTGATGTGATAACATCTGTAAGCGTTACATTATAAATATACGCTTGAAACGGTTCCTCGAGTTTCTTCCAACATCTCGGGTCTTAACATTTCAAGAGCACAAAAGGAGTATTTAAGGTCGGAAAGAAGGCGCCTCGTTTTTATATTACTGCGGATACACGGTTTTCTACGAACCGGTAATGCGTAACATTGGAAGAGAAGAGAAAATGTTTGCAAGCGGAGCTACTTCAGACACGCTTCTCCGTCGCGCAATAATTCCTTATTACAATACCACAGCTTTCCAATTCCGTGGGCGCCTGCAGCGCGCATTCAACAACAACACAATAATTCCGCATGAAAACCGTACGTCCTACTAGCACAACGGCATCTTACGCCGAGGGCACTCACTTTCCCTGTTCATTAGGCGCCAGCTGCGGCGACGGGACGGAGGCAGATGAGAAGGAGGAGGAGAAGAAGAAGACGAACGAGGTGACGGAGGAGGAGGAGGAGAAGACGAAAGAGGTGACGGAGGAGGAGGAGGAGAAGACGAAAGAGGTGACAGAGGAGGAGGAGGAGAAGACGAAAGAGGTGACAGAGGAGGAGGAGGAGAAGACGAAAGAGGTGACAGAGGAGGGGGAGAAGACGAAAGAGGTGACAGAGGAGGAGGAGAAGACGAAAGAGGTGACAGAGGAGGAGGAGAAGACGAAAGAGGTGACAGAGGAGGAGGAGAAGACGAAAGAGGTGACAGAGGAGGAGGAGAAGACGAAAGAGGTGACAGAGGAGGAGGAGAAGACGAAAGAGGTGACAGAGGAGGAGGAGAAGACGAAAGAGGTGACAGAGGAGGAGGAGAAGACGAAAGAGGTGACAGAGGAGGAGGAGAAGACGAAAGAGGTGACAGAGGAGGAGGAGAAGACGAAAGAGGTGACAGAGGAGGAGGAGAAGACGAAAGAGGTGACAGAGGAGGAGGAGAAGACGAAAGAGGTGACAGAGGAGGAGGAGAAGACGAAAGAGGTGACAGAGGAGGAGGAGAAGACGAAAGAGGTGACAGAGGAGGAGGAGAAGACGAAAGAGGTGACAGAGGAGGAGGAGAAGACGAAAGAGGTGACAGAGGAGGAGGAGAAGACGAAAGAGGTGACAGAGGAGGAGGAGAAGACGAAAGAGGTGACAGAGGAGGAGGAGAAGACGAAAGAGGTGACGGAGGAGGAGGAGGAGAAGAAGACGAAAGAGGTGACGCACGAGGAGTGGCGGCGCGAGGGAGATGGAGAGTAGGCTGCCGCGGTTAATGACGCAGCGGACGGGGGCAGCGAGTGCGACGCAGCGTTGTTTTTCCTGCTGCATCCGCTCAGCGAAAGTTGACGCCCCGCGCCTTCGTCGCCGCGCCCGCGCCCGGAGTCTCTCCCGCGACCCCTAAGACGGTCAGGGCGCGCCGCCTCGGGCCGGGCCGGGCCGTTGCCGATTGCTCGGAGAAGGTCGTCAGTCGAAGAGGTTCAAAGACGAATGAAGAATGGAGAGGAGGGTTTTTGGGAGAGGAGTCAGGTCGACGAAAGTGAAGAGGAATGATGAATTTAAAGGAAGCAGGCCAGAGTAAAGAAGCAATTAATATCTACAAAGTAAAAGGTAGAAAGGAAGAAAAGTGTACAAATTAATTAGGTACATTTCGGCAACGAAATGAATTGTATAAACAAGTTAAAAATGTAGGAGGCGAAGTATAGAAATTTAATTTCGTTCCGAATAAACGGAATGACGAAAAAAGCGCCAAGAATCACCTTCCCGTCCTTATGTCACAGATAAGTAACCATAAACACATTTCTCACTCACACACAATTCCAAATGAAAGACTAATTTATAAATGCGATAGTAGTCCAAAAACGCGGCGCTAAAAACGTTGAAGCCTACAGCATCTTCAGCAGAAAGCCGTGTCAGTCCTGAGCGGTGGCAGCGGCGGCGGCTTCGTCTCGTCGGGCGAGAATCGAAAAGGTGCGAACGCAGCAGCCCGAGGCGGCGGCGAAGGAGTCGACAAACGAAAAGGGGCGCGCCCAGCGGCGTGGCGTGGGGGGCGGATTCAAAGCCCGGCGCGGGGCAGGCGCAGTCGTTACCGCCGCCTAACGACGCCGCAGGCGGCGGCGGCGGCAGCTTTTTCGCCGGGTGTGTAATTGCGAACGCGGAGACGCGCTGAGCGATGAGGAGGGAACGGAGTGGAGCAGATAGGAGCAGAATGGACCAGGCGGAATGGGAGGGGGGTGGAGCGAGTCAGGTTGGGAGAAGCGGGACAATAAGCGAGAGGAGAAGAGTGGCGAATTAGATCTGTCGAAAAGAGACGGTGTTGGGCCAGGTGACATGGTACGGCACGAGGCTGGTGTAGGCGAGTTGGGGCTGGAGTGGGGGTGGGAGTGTTCTTTGTGAGGTAGGTCGCGGTGGGGTGGGGTGGGGGACCCAGAGCAGAATCTGCGGGGCGGAGTGGGAAGGGACGGTACGGAGTGGAAGCGGGCGGGCTGCACCAGACCGACCTGAACGAGACAGGGCAATGTGGGGCTGGGCGGAGTGGGAAGGGATGGTACGGAGTGGAAGCGGGCGGGCTGCACCTGACCGACCTGAACAAGACAGGGCTATGTGGGGCTGAGCGGAGTGGAAAGGTCGGAGTGGAAGGGTCGGGGCAGAACGGGGGCAGGGGTAGGCCGGGCGGGGTCAGGAAGGACGAAGCAGAGCGCGAGAAAGCTGGAGGGGTGTGGCCGGGCCTGGAGTTAACGCGGTGTGCGAGGGTGGGACGGTGTGCGGTGGGCCTAGGAGGGTCTGGGCGAAAGATGCGGAGGGACGGGACTGGGCGACGCAGACAGGACGGGCAAGACGGGGTTAAGCGGGGCGGGACGGGGTTGGTCGGGGCTGGTTCGGGGCGGACGGTACGGGGTTGGGAGGGGCGGGTTCGGGGCGGACTGGGCGGACGGGACGGGGTTGGGCGGGGCGGACGGGACGGGGTTGGGCGGGGCGGACGGGACGGGGTTGGGCGGGGCGGACGGGACGGGGTTGGGCGGGGCGGACGGGACGGGGTTGGGCGGGGCGGACGGGACGGGGTTGGGCGGGGCGGACGGGACGGGGTTGGGCGGGGCGGACGGGACGGGGTTGGGCGGGGCGGACGGGACGGGGTTGGGCGGGGCGGACGGGACGGGGTTGGGCGGGGCGGACGGGACGGGGTTGGGCGGGGCGGACGGGACGGGGTTGGGCGGGACGGTCGGGTCAGGGTTGGGCAGGGTGGGGGCGCGTTCGGGGCGGACGGGACGGGGTTGGGCGGGGCAGGGAGTATTGGCCGGGACGAGGCGGGCCGAACTAGTTAGGACTGAGGGGAGAGGGTTGGGTGCGTCTGGAGAGAGGCGCTAATCAAGCTCTCAAGCCGCGCGCAATAGACGCCGGCGGGGCGGCCTCCTGGAATGCCCCGGAAAACACAGAAGCCCCTGCCCGGCGCGCAGCGGCAAAAAGCGATCCGCCGCGCCGCGAGCCCCGGGGCCAGAGGAACCTGCGCGCCGACTGGCGATGGCTTTCGTCTTCGGCGGCGGATCAGACTCTCCGCGGACGCTTGGCGCAGCAGACATTTGTTTCTTTGCTGAGGCTTGAGTACTGTGCGTTTGCATTTCAGAGATCATCAAGTTATATAGCGAATTCTGCATCACTCTCGGCAGCATCAAAGCGTCCGGCCTTCGAAATGACAGGTAGCAAAAAAATATTACGAAGAATACTACAATTAATATTTTTTTTAGAGCATCCGTTCCCAGATTCTCTGGAAAATACTATGAATTTTGTTATGGAGCGTGAGATACCCGAGAATCGACCTTTCTCTTCATCCCATACCTCATCTTGTGTGTCGCCAAAACATCAAACGATGTTGATTAAGTTTTCTCCATTACAGAAGCATTCTCATGCGAGAACCTCCAATACCTATAAAGTAAGAAGCCTTTGGTTCTGTCCATTTCACTTTCCACTTCACAAGAGTTACATAATCTAATTTATTTTCGGTCCTTGAATTTGGTAAGAGTCCCTGGGGGACCCCTCGAGGAGACCATTTCCCCTTTCAGAACAGCATATAACAAAGGATATCTTAAAAAAAAGAGACTAACTAAGAAATATGAAAATATGTGAAGTATTGTATTCTCCGAAACTGTTTTCCCACAAAGTGTATCACTTGAAACAGATATGGATATACTAACCATACACAAACATTATTAGAACTGATGAAGAGTAGCATTAAAATAAAGAAAGTGCAACTCCAAACGCCCAGAAGCTCAAATTGTACTACTATGTGCGCGCTCTCAAATCAATAGGTAGTTAACCATACTCAAAATTATTTAAAAGTTTCAAAGACATTGCAACAGTTTCAACAACTTCCAATCACTGAAGGATAGCCTCTGAATCCATGAACTAGTGAAAAGTTCTTTCGTCCAATCAGATTTCGTGCATTTTTTGCCTCCTTGAAATTCATGGAGGCATTGAATTAACAAATGGAGAATTAGTGTAATTTTTCAACGAAAGCGAAAAAGTGTGATAGACAAGAAAAAATATCATACATTTTTCTTGAATTGTCGAAACAACTATTACATCAATAAACCCACGAAAAGAACCAGCAATCATACATTTTTTTAAAAATGGAAATCACATATTAAATAATTTCATAGACCCACACGCACATACAACACTCGATAATTGAAAATTGTTAAGACACAATATCACTCACACATGTCGGATATTTTAATCTTTGATTTTTTTTTGAATCCTGGAGAAATTTTCCACGAATCTAAGACTTTATAAAACGATGGATAACACGCTGTACACTCGCCGGACGATTTTGAAAGAAACGTCCTGGAAGCCAATCATTTGAGAAGCGTCACCTCGCTGACAAGGGCCGTGAGGGACAGACATACATCCGCACGAGCGCATCCGCCGCAGCCGCTCGTTGCCCGAGCGAGTCGAGTGCGCGCATCCGGCCGCGCAAACTGGCGGCGATGGTGTGACGGTTAACGTACCGGACTGTTATACCCAAGCTCGCGGGTTCAAACCCGATCGAAGCCGTGGATTTTTAGGGCGACAAAATCCTTCGTACGCCTTCCTTCGGAGGGGAAGTAAAGCCGGCTGTCCCATGTTAGTAGATTTACTTGCATGAAAAAGATCCTCAAGCCTAAATGACGCCTCTGAGCTAAATTCAAAATCGCCTGTTTCTCGCCCAAAGAAATACCTCCTTCCTCTGCTAGTTGGTGAAAGGGGCGTAGCGAAATTTGCGTTGTCAGACGGAAGAGCGGGCCTAATGGCCCGAGTCTCGCCACGTAAAATAAGGCAAATTCAATTCAATTCAACTCCCGGCAGCGCAATGGAGGCCTCGTCCTTGCAGAAGTTATGTCAACGCGTGGCGCGCATACGTGGCTCGCGGCGCTCGAGACACGTCCTTTCGCGGAAATTACTGCGAACGACAGGCGAGACGAAAGGAGCAAAGGTTTCTTGAACGAACTTCTGCTGAGAGACCGCAGTTCGTGCAGCTCATTGGACGCTAACACGCGGGTAGTGCATTTCTCCATTGCCAGCCCACCAGATTCGCCGCACGATGCAGAAGAGGTATTGAGTATAAAGCGCGCAGGGGTGGATCCATACATGAATTTTGGGAAAGAAAATTCGAAACGTTTCGGTCGAAGGTGACATTACATATTCTGTAAAGTGTCGTAGGCTACATTAGTTCATACTGCAATACGATTTTATTCGTTTTATTGATGCTAAAATATTTCTGCTAGGAAGTTTCGTGACAAGTTAAAAATAAGAGATACTGAAACATTTTAGGGGGGGAGGGGATTTCTCTCATTTCCCTCCCCGTGGGATGGCGTGTGATAAAAATTCATAATAACATGCATATAATGGTGTATCATTTTCCTATAATGGTGTATCAGTTTCCTCAAGCCTGTGTCATTCAAACGCAATTCGGTCATCTCACGACCATTAGATTTCTTTCTGATATGAATTGCATGGACCATTTGACTCCGTTTACGCAGGTATTCGGAATCCGCTCAACATTACCCATACAGTTTATGTTTCTTAACGTACATATGGGAGACTTAATGCCTACTTCTACTTTCAGAGGGTATCTTGCGAATGAATAATGGCTACATTTCGGGGAATTAAATTATATTGTTCGTTCTATAAACACGTTTCGACAAATTCTGTTTTTTTTTTTAATATTCTTAGAGTGTAACTTCACACTCACATTTCTAATTCGAACTATGAGTGTTTAAAAATAAACTTCACATAAAACTGTGTCATAAATTATTTCTGTTGAAGCCGTTGAGACTTCATATGTGCGAAGTAGCAGAAGTATGAGAATCTAAAGGTAAGAGACTGGAGCATGAACAGTGTGTACTGCGTTATTGTCGTCATTCACTTCGCAGCGGTGGAGTTTTTGCTAGAATTTTCAAGGAATGCGAGAAGTAAAAGAGTGAAAGGAAACATTCTCAACCGTAAACGACGGAAACACGGATCCCCGTTCAATATTCAAGGCAAAGGTGTTATCTTTCCACAGCATATTTTGCACGAGCCCTTGAAATAATGAACATTACCTGCATGCTGAAAAAATGTATGACGACATACTTGGAAACAGTAAAGCTCAGGAACAAATACTTCTTTTGTTCAGTACTCCATTCAAAGCTTTAAACTAATTGGCACATGCAAATTAGGTGACCCACTTACTAGAGCAAATACGTGACATAACAAACAGCTTTTACTATCAAATAAACTGGAATTATTAGGAGTAGAATCAATTAATAATCCTACTACTTTTACACTATTACGTTCCATGAGTGATATCCAATGCCCGATGAGGTGAAACATTACGAAATTCAGGGCCGATATGACTCAGTTCACAAATATTTCCTATATTTTTTTCCCCTCTTCAAAGTCCTATTTTGCAAGAAACGTTCTCATATTTTTTAAGAACATGAATAATCTACGATCGAGGTTATTTTCGATCTTAGAAAAGTCCCCCTTGCCAGCAATTTATTACTAATTTCCGGAAAGAAGAACAATAACTGATTTTTTAAGAGTAGTCATAAAATGGAAATATTGATAAAAAATTGTGAAAGAACAAAAACTCTAGCGAATTCTTGTTCACTGACCGTAACTAAATATCTTTTGAAATATATTTGTTTCACGCGTAAAACATTTCAAAATAAAATATCGCAAAACCTCGCACAACTGTTTCTGAACCTCGGCGAGCGCCACACAATCGCAGCCCGTCTCTGAACCCAACCCACAATATTGAGAAGAGAGCGTGGCGAATCTGTCCACAACAGCACACTCCCGCCGCGTGTCAGCGCGCGGCAGGAGCCCGCCAAAACTATGATTTAGCACATCGATCAGCACAACATCAAGTGGCAGTGGACATCTGAAGCCCACGCGGCATATTGGATTGCGAATCAGCTCAGCACAGCACAGTCAGCCAGCCCTCGCTGCGTGTCGGACAGCGCCGGCAATTGCTCACGGTGGCCTCGCACGCGCAGCTGCAGCTGCTGCGCTCGCCTGCGCGTCGCCGCTCCCATGCGCACTCGAGCGGCGGCGCAGCGCGGGCGGCAGCGCAGGCGTCAAGTGCACTGCGAGCTCAGCGCCGCGCCCCGCTCCGCCCAGCCCCGCACCACCAGACAGCACCGGCGATAGCGATGGCGCTGGGAATGGAAGTAGGTGGTAGCTGGGAATGGAATGGTGGTAGTGGAAGTGGTAACGGACAACGAGGAGGAGGAGAGGGTCAACCGAGGAGGAGGAGAGGGTCAACCGAGGAGGAGGAGGAGGAGACGGACAACCGAGGAGGAGGAGGAGGAGGAGGAGGAGACGGACAACCGAGGAGGAGGAGGAGGAGGAGGAGACGGACAACCGAGGAGGAGGAGGAGGAGGAGACGGACAACCGAGGAGGAGGAGGAGGAGGAGGAGACGGACAACCGAGGAGGAGGAGGAGGAGGAGGAGACGGACAACCGAGGAGGAGGAGGAGACGGACAACCGAGGAGGAGGAGGAGACGGACAACCGAGGAGGAGGAGGAGACGGACAACCGAGGAGGAGGAGGAGACGGACAACCGAGGAGGAGGAGGAGACGGACAACCGAGGAGGAGGAGGAGACGGACAACCGAGGAGGAGGAGGAGACGGACAACCGAGGAGGAGGAGGAGACGGACAACCGAGGAGGAGGAGGAGACGGACAACCGAGGAGGAGGAGGAGACGGACAACCGAGGAGGAGGAGGAGACGGACAACCGAGGAGGAGGAGGAGACGGACAACCGAGGAGGAGGAGGAGACGGACAACCGAGGAGGAGGAGGAGACGGACAACCGAGGAGGAGGAGACGGACAACCGAGGAGGAGGAGACGGACAACCGAGGAGGAGGAGACGGACAACCGAGGAGGAGGAGACGGACAACCGAGGAGGAGGAGACGGACAACCGAGGAGGAGGAGACGGACAACCGAGGAGGCGGAGACGGACAACCGAGGCGGAGACGGACAACCGAGGCGGAGACGGACAACCGAGGCGGAGACGGACAACCGAGGCGGAGACGGATTGCTTTGAGCTGGTCTAGACTGCGCAGGTAGTAAAGGGCGGTAATTAAGGTGATGATGGAGAAGATAAAGGTGGGACGAAATAAGTCGAAGTGGAGAGTACGATGCAATGGAGGTAGGGCTGTTGTGTTAAATGAAGTGGCTGAATGACAGCAGTATGAGACACAGCAGCAGGAATGGTAAACAGAAGTGGCAGCAGGAGGTCGCGGCTGCGATAGATTCGACACTGGTGGGAAAAAAATAATGGTCCTGATAGGTGGTGACGAGGTGATTGTGTCAACGGGAGTGATAGGGAAGGGTTGGCGCTAAAGGCGGAAGTTGGGAGGACGGAGGCGAGGCATGGGCGAAGGCGGAGGGTGTCGGGGGCGAAGGTCGGGCGCAGTCGGAAGCCATGGCGAGGGCGGGGACGGCGTTATCTACAGCAGGAACGGCCGCGGCGAGGGCTGTAACGAGAGCCGCCGGTGGAAGCACGAGGCTTCCGCGAAGTGCGCGGGGGGGGGGGGGGGAGATCAGCGCCCGCTGCGGCGGCGCGCGTGGCGCGGGCGGGTTGCGCGCGAACGGCGCGGCGTAACTGAACCGCGGCGCCGCCCGCGGAAATGAAATTATCGGTAAACGGGACAAAGGAGCCGACGCAAGAGGAAGCATTTTGTTAACTAATCCCGCGAAACACGTCAATCTCTCTCCGCTTCCCGCAATTTTGTTTACGAATTTGCGCGGTACAATAGTTTCAAAATTCCAAGTAAATACTGAACGTGCAATCTTCGGTTGGGCAAATCTCGTCAAACAAGCAAAGATTTTCGATGATATATTCTCTTATTGTAGCCATGAAAGATTATTTAACCCAACAAACGGAAGGGGGTTAAATGGTAATTTCGTTAATCATGCAGTGTTCATCACACTACTTCTAGAATGGTGTTACGTGTCGTGAGGCAGATTCAATTCCTTATTTATAACTGGTTTGGTTTAGCTCAAAGAAATCGCGTGCAAAACGAAGTAATATAGCCACAAAAGAATGATAAACATACAAGTGAACTTGTGAAGAATAGAGTTACCAATTTGATATAATGTAAAATATTTTTTCGGAGCCAAAAAACAACAAAGTTCTAAAACATGAACACTTTCAATACTATTCCGCTCATATCTTGAAAACACTGTGCCGCACACGTTATAACCAGAAGCGATAATCGCTTCAGCAACGTCTGCACGTCTCGTGAAACGCCACCGCCACGGTGCGGAAAGAAGGGGAAACATTTACTAAGGGGGCAATTTAGAAACCACTCATTTCTCGTCGAATACACAACGCCAGGGAGCGGCTGTCGAAAGTTCAGAAGGCCGTGGACCGCGTGCTACACTGGTCCAAAATGAGCTCAGGCTGAGAAACGAAAGAGAAAAGATGGAAGGGAGAAAACGCAATGCAAGGAAGGAAATGCAAAAAGAAATGGAAAAAGAAACGCAAAAATAAAAAGTAAAAAAATGACGGGAAAGATAAAGAGTTACGAAAGAATTAGAGTGCGAAAACTCTTCACTTTTTCGATTTAAAAGGCGACTGCAATGTTTTAAACGTTGGTGTTAAAAGAGAAGTGCCCATATTGGAATATTACTGATTCACCTGACATAAAATGATGTAAACACCAGAAGTGAAATAAAAATTGAGACGATCTGTGTTTGTATAACATACACGGTAAAAAGGGACGTAACATTTCATTTCTGTGAAAGACGAAATATTGTTCATAGTTTGTTCGTACATCTTTCACAAAAGTCTACTGTAAGTAAACTCAAACCTAAAAAACTTAAATAAAATGATCGTGTCACACATTTTGTTTGTTTTTCTTTATAAATCCTTTTTTATTGTTTGTTTTCCTTTACAGACAGGAAACATATTTCCCGGTAGCTAGCCGTTTGTAGAAAGCCAGTTCGAAAACGAAAGAAATCTTGCCGGGCTGGGCGTTTTCGGAGTCGTTTCGGGCCAGTGTGCGACGCGCCTCCTCGCGACCTTCCGAGTGGCGCGCGCGCGCCCACAAAGCGGCCGGGGACGAGCCCATCATCGGGAGACTTTCTCCGCCGCCGCCGCCGCCGCCGCTTCAGCTCCCCTTCCGGCGGCCGGAATCCTCCGTAATTGACGGGAAGCGCTATCCGCCGGCGTGGGAGGCGGGCGGGAGCGGCGGGAAAGGCGGGAAAGGCGGGAGAGGCGGGAGAGGCGGGAGAGGCGCGCGTACACGAGGCAGCGAACGAGGACAATGAGGATGAGACCGGGTGTGCCATACCGGAAGATTAGTGATGACGATAGTGCTTTTGGAGCGTATGAGTAGGGAGAGGAGTTGATAGATAGATAGATTTATTATTTCTACAGGTAAGTATACAACCTGGTGGCAGAGCACTACTATTTACATATTACAACTAGGAATAATAATACAATGTAATTTTAAAATGTTTAAGACAATAGCAATAATAATAATAATAATATAACATAGGAGTAAGGTGTGTGTGTGTGTGTGTGTGAGAGAAAGAGAGAGAGAGAGAGAGAGAGAGAGAGAGAGAGAAAGAAAAGGAGAAGATTAAGAGGAGGACCAAGGAAAACACACGAAAGGTGACGTGGAAGAATAGAAGATGGACAGGAAGTGTCAGCGCAAATGAAAACGGAATCTGGAGCTGGATGTTACGAAAGCGATGAAAACTACGGGCTTAACGTCTATCAATCAAAATTAACTCATTACCGAAGATAATACCATAATGTGTAACAGGTGATGGATACACAAAGTGATGTGCTTACCGTACCCGTTTCTCTCTCGAAAGGTCATGATGCCAAGTGAAGAGTATTGTAGAATTAGTATAATGAGTAGTAGTAATAATGAGAACAGAAACTAGAGACTGTTTGCGACATTACCTTTATTTGATAAAAACAGTCTAATAGGATATGAGAAAAAGTTAAGAATGATCATGGCGGTTAGTAATATTTGATTAGATTTCATTCCTGCAACGTATGCAGACTGTTTGTTACTGCTGGATTTCATTTTAACATACCGCATGTAGAACTGCAATTTTCCCGACACTATCTTTGTTTCTTTTCCCTTTCTACAAATCTTACAGAATCAGCTACAATCAACACTACCGTAATGTTCTTTATGAACAGAAACCTATTATTTTTATTCTTAGTCTCCGGAGATCCCTTACTTTACTTGTTTCGACTGCTCTAATTGCCGATCGGATGGGATGTTCGTTAGAATTACCTTTCTACTTCTTCCAGTAAATGATACTTCTTATGACTTAAGGGAGCATGTCAATTAGCTTGTTGAACATTCTGGTTCAACTATTTGTAGCGGTTTTAGAATTATCCGAAGAGGATTCTTCAGTTGGAAAGTTGGAAAAGTTGGAAAAATGTTGCAAGAAAGAGGTTTGCTTGTTACCTTCAATTGCCAGAGCATCAGATAGTGTGCAATATCACGTTTTATACATAAACATTCCATTCCGTTGCTTCGTGTTCACATGAAACAAAAATAGTTGTAAATGCATATTAGCTTCCTACAATGGATCGATCCAATTAACGAAACCTTTCGTGGTCCAATTTAGGAAACACGTCCAAATATAAGAAACATAACGATACTAACTCCTTCACGAGCAACAGACTTACTATGTGTTTTCGGAATTTAATGAAATTATTTATAACGTGTAGCACAGACGTTCCTATTGCTTACTCCGTGTGCACACAATATCTTGCGATCTCCAAGCACAAGGATACCAAAAGTATTGTACCACATACTAAGAAAACATTGTAACGCTAGTCCTACTTAGTAAAAATAATGCCATTCACTAAAAATTGACTAAGAATCCCATAATAGCATCGACAGGCATTAGAGCCAACTTGAATGATCGAAATGCTTTTATACATAGAAATATATGAGCGGCCCAATTTAGGCATCACTTATCTAAATCTCTGATCTGATCTCCAGAAATTCCAGTATCAAGACAAACGAGAAAGAGCCTGCCACAAGAAAGAACCGAAGCGGAGGGTAGAAGGGAGAACCGAATCTCGAAATAGACGATAAACAGAAGATAAGATACGATTCGCTCTATTACTTTAAGGCTTCGACATGAGCCAAGTTGTAGACTTCGTGGTATGTCTAGACATTTTCTGATAATAAGTTGATGTTTATAATATTCGAATATATACGTGCTCTTACTTTTTAAGGCCTGCCTCTACGTAAGTATAGGCACTCTGAAATGTGGCACCCAAGCATTAAGGAATCTATTTGACCAGGATCTCGAAAACGGCATTCGAAAGAATATTTGCAAAATTCAGATTCCTCAGAAGTAGCGAACTGAGTGGTGTCTAATTGTATACCCTTCAATAGCAACCCAAACCGGACAATCAATAGAGCTGCAAACCCGACCTTTCAAAATCTATGACGCTCAGGTTTTTCTCTGCTGCAGGCGACTGGCCGCAGTCGCGATAACTCCACCCGCGCGAGCCTCAGCCGCAGCTGTCACGCGACGCCCCCCCTTCCCCCCCTGGCGACCGGGGGATCCGTCGCGTCGCGACGCACCAACGCCGCCGCCCGCTGGTGACATCGGGACGCGGAGAGGCGGGGCGGCGTGTCGCCCGCGCAGACGGAAATTAAAAGTTCGGCCAAGTCTCTCTTCCGGCGCGGCGGGCAGAGCTGGGCGGAGCGGGGCCGAGCTGTGAAGGGCGCTTGGGAAGGGCGGTAGCTGGCGGAGCAGGGGGGAGTGAGCAGTGATGGGAGGGGAAGGGCAGTGACAACACGGGGCAGAGCATGATCGGGTGGGGTTGGTGGGCAGGGCGAGAAAGGGGCGGTGCGGGGAGGGAGTTGGTGGGAAGGGCGGGGGGAGGGGAATGGTGGAGGGGCGCGTGGAGTGGAGGCGGGCGTGGTGCGTGGAAAGGGCGTGGAGCGGGGGGGAGGGCGTGGAGCGGGGGGGAGGGCGTGGAGCGGGGGGGAGGGCGTGGAGCGGGGGGGAGGGCGTGGAGCGGGGGGGAGGGCGTGGAGCGGGCGGGAGGGCGTGGAGCGGGCGGGAGGGCGTGGAGCAGGGGGGAGGGCGTGGAGCAGGGGATGGAGGGCGTGGAGCGGGGGATGGAGGGCGTGGAGCGGGGGATGGAGGGCGTGGAGCGAGGGATGGAGGGCGTGGAGCGGGGGATGGAGGGCGTGGAGCGGGGGATGGAGGGCGTGGAGCGGGGGATGGAGGGCGTGGAGCGGGGGATGGAGGGCGTGGAGCGGGGGATGGAGGGCGTGGAGCGGGGGATGGAGGGCGTGGAGCGGGGGATGGAGGGCGTGGAGAGGGGCGAGGCGTGGCGCGGAAGGTGGAATGCGGGACAGGCGGGGCAGGGAGGAGGGGTGCGGGGTGTGGGGCGGGGCGGGTGATGCAGAACGTTGCTGGTTGGGCTGGATGGGGGATGGTAATGGGCAAAGCGAATGGCGAGGAGCGATCGATCTGTGGGTGGATCGAGGGCCAGGGATGTAGCAGGGAGGAGCTCACATTTTGCCGGGTTGCAGAGGGGAAGAGGGTTACGAGAAGCGATCGGGTGAGCTGCTTCTGGTAATGGAGGGAGGGAGAGATGGGGTAAAGTGTTTACGGAAGGATCCAAAAGAGGAGAGGCCTGTGAAGACTGTTTCATCTGAGCCCTTCCTGTTGGCAATCATTTCAAAAGGTTCGTACTCTTGCATATAGTGTCACTTTCGCATTGACAAACGGTATTCCTTTCATTTTAAAGTTTAAACATGATTGAAATACCAAATAATTTTATAATAATAATAATAATAATAATAATAATAATAATAATAATAATAATAATAATAATAATAATAATAATAATAATAATAATTGTTTTTGGCGTATCGGTCATTACAGTCCACATTACACGATTAACGTGTATAATTTTTTGGCTGTATCCCTTAGTACTTGAATGTTGTTAAGCCTTTAATTGTGAATTATGTGATAAGACGATGATGAGTGAAGGAACAATCATAATTACATGTCCACGCAGGACTCGAACCTGCAACCTCCTCGGAGCAACTGTCTGCGTCACGGGGCAGAATTTATTATTATTATTATTATTATTATTATTATTATTATTATTATTATTATTATTATTATTATTCGGACCTGCAGTTGTCATAACCGTGTGGATTGGCGCAGACCAACAGCTAGCTGGACGAACGGAAACGTGAAAGCGACCGAGCGGTGGACAGTGCAGAGGGTACCCGATACGAAGCAACGCTGTCCGCCCCACGCCCCCTCCCCCGCGCCGTCGCTCGTTATCGCCGCTGCGCGCTGCGCGGATATACAGAACGGCGCAAATTGGTCGAGGGAGATCGGAAACGCGTTCGCCAAACCGCCGCGATGACGCGAGGCGAAAATTCATTACAGCCCCATCGGACTTCGCATAATAAAGACAAACTCCAGCGTAGATTTCGATAATGAAGTCACTTGACAGCTGCATTTTCGCCAGTGTTCTGCCGTTTCCGAGGCTTCCAATACGCCCGCCGGCCAACGTGTGTCGTGTTACGATAGTTCGACACCGAACGTTGTCGTACACAATGATGTAAATCACAACGTCGAATTTCCTTAATGTAACAATATGTGACTCTGTACGCACACCTACACACACACACACACACAATTAATATAATATTTACCAATTTTACACCATATATTACACATACAAACACAGATCTAGTGAAAATAAAACCCCCGAATAAAAATTCACGAAATGTTCGGATAAAAAATTGATCGCAATTACAATTTCTAACACACAAAAACGGAAGATTTCAGAAAGAACAAAGAACGTTCCGAATATAGAAAACAAATGGTCAATTGTTTAGGAAGTTTCGGTGAAAAAGTGACCCTTCCTTTGACCATTTATTGTCCATTTTTCTTTAAGTGATTTAATAATCATTTAGTATCTTGGCTCTTCGACAGACATGGAAGCCGTTCTGAGACCACATAGAGAAACTCAGAGCAGTTACCTTGCATAGACAAAGGAGTTACCTGGTATCTCGAAAAAATCTTTTAGTAAAACCAAATCCAGAACTAAGGGGAAGTAAATTAATAATGAAATTATTTCTGGTAGGGAGCTGTACAAAACGCTCTTCTCCGACTGCACAATGCCCGCCTCTACTTACGAACCCTCTGGAACCACACAACAAATCTGTCAGCAATACCTGCCACGAGTAAGAGCGGAAGGGGTCGTTTCATACGCGACTCGTTCTTGTCAAGCAGTGGGAAATTAGCGACGTGCGGAGATGTGTCGCCTTCTTGCACGCTCGCCTGCCACATAATTCTGCGAGTCGCTTCCTGAACCGTCACGACCCGCTCCGGCTCCCAGCGGCCGCGGACGGCGATCTCAGACGCACAGACACAACTCGCCGCAATTAACGGTAATTACGAAATACTTTGTCCACCGCTGCGCAATGCAGACGGTAATCCTCTTAACAGAAGTGAGCTCCCGCTAATTGGACCTCGTAATACAGCGGAATTAAAATGGCGGAACCCACGGGAGTCGGGATAGGGAGTCCCTACGGGGCGAGCACCGCTCACGCGAGATGCTCGGCGTTTTGTACGCGAACAGTGGCAACGAGAACGGTTTTCTGGCCAGCAGCGAAAGCAGGTGGATAAACGAATGGTGATTCAAATGACGTACGTGAAAAAAATAGTTGCATTTAGTTTGTGTAAAATAAGTAAATGGAAACATCAATTTCCCTCGCTCACGCATTTCCACATCGACGGCGATGCTCCATGCATTTGTCTCCACGATTAACAGTCCATGAACCCAGCCTACAGACAATTTCCTACCCATTATCCATCAAGACAGATATGGTTTACAGAAATTGACACGCTCGCATATCACTAAAGTACTATATATCTACTTAAAAAGAAATGAAAACCACACTTCACATTTCCGTGAAAAACCAAGCAACTGTTTTGTGTGTTCACCTGTAAAGAAGAATCTACGAATATTTTACTACCTTAAATAACCAATTTAAACTTTTAACTTTAGAAAAAGCTATTCTTTCTATCACCATCATTTAGACATCTCTTTCCGCACGCGTTTCATTTATCCATAAGCTTTATCAGTTCGTCGCAAATGTCCTCGAAGCGGGAACAAGCAGCAACCCCACGGCGACCGAGGGCCTGTAAGCCCGGCAAGTGGACGCTAGCAAAAACAGGCAACAGCCGTTAACGCCGCCAATTGCAGGTGACGCTGCCGCTGCAACTGCGGCGGCGGATAAGGAGGAGGAGGAGGAGGAGGAGGAGGAGGAGGGCGCGGTGGCGACGCAGCAGGATTATGTGCTCAAGGCAGAAAGGGAGAGCGAATCCCACGAGCAAGAACAAGTATGGGAGGAACTTGCAAGTAATGAGGCGCGGAGCAAGAAGGGGGGGAGGGGGAGAGTGCAGAAGAAGAGCAAGTGGCGGAAGGGAATGAAAACGGGAGGCCGGTGAACACAAATAATTGGAGGAAGATTGGGGGGGGGGGACGAAATGAATTGGGTACACTGTACGATCAATATAAGTGAAATAACATGTAGTACAATAGATGACAGCTACAGGGAGCGAAAGAAATAATGGAAAGTGGTATGTTAAATCACAAGAACAGCCAAAGTACAAAATACAAATAGTAAAACAGTAATGTAATAATAAGCAAAGTTGAAAGACTAACAGTGAGAATGTAGAGTGTTAAAGGAAGGTATCTCCTACACACAGAAAACTTGGGGATAATAGGACGGTTTGTATTGATAACCAAGAACCAGTAATGTGAGTAGAAATAGGCAAATTCATAGATTTCTCGTCTGACGTACAAATCTCTATCAACAAACACGCATTGACCTGCTTGAGTAGCTCAACTAGTTTGTTTGAATAAATTCTGAAGTCGTGTAGCACATACATTTTTTTATCAGTTCGATGAACAGAAATTATATCAACACCTATACAATTATGTACAGGAAACTACATTAATTTTCAAATACCCTCAACGGTAATCTCTGTAAGAAAGTAATATCCCACAACTAAATAATTCTAGCAAATGTACTGGTGGACACGGGCAAAAGGAATAATCAAAAGCAGTTTAACGATACTCAAAGGATCTGTGTATCTACACTGGTCTAGTCTAGCGCGACTTCTTGCAAACGTCGTTTCTAGAACGTATGTTCTACAGATTGCATATGCACACGCAAAAATGTTTGAACTGTTTCATGTTTATTGAACCACAGCTGAAAGAGACAGTTTCCAACCTGATACTATCCACCCAATCAGAAAGAAAAACAAAAATCCTGCAGATTATGAACATTTTTACAGATTCCAATAATGTTCATTTTCCTGAAACCGTGAGCAAGTATAACGCAGAGCACTTACGATAGGATAAGGAAGACTGTACTGTACTACTGCAATTTTAGACCGTGCCATTTAGATTGGTAAAAAGAGGTAGTCTTTTTGGCATTTAGATACAAAAAAAATTGCGCACAATTCGTGTTGTACTTGAAATAACATTTCTTCGTTAAGTTTCTGAAAGAGCACATTCAGGAGATATACACGCAACATTGCGGTTTGGCGAAGTTGATAGTTCCGGCGTTAAGAAAGCCTCCAATTGAAGAAATCGTTTTACTACCACTGAATTACGTGGATCTCAGATCAAATGTTACACAGCACCATCTTCGTGGGAAACTCGCTCCACCGTTTAGGAAAGAGTGTGGGAGGAGTTCTAGACGCAGCCACTTCCAACGATCACACCTAACAGTTAGCATTGGTACTGTGAGCACGTTTCTTCGGTTAATCACTTATACGAAGGCCACACAAAGTAACAACGAAATGCCATCAAGCCATAAGAAGTTCACGAGCTAAGTTTGAGACCGGTTTTTGCTTTTTTCTGTCGCATTCACAATACATGTTTACGACAAACTGCACCATCATAAACTGGCTCACTTAACATGTAGCGACTGTGCCGTACTCTTTTGCATTTCCGATTCTGAGTTAAGATCCGGCTACAAACAAACCGTCATACAAAAAGTAAAAATCAAGTAACAACGGCAATAAGCTCTACTAATAAACTGCGTGACTGTTCTAAAAGTTACACACAGAATGTTTGATTACACACTTTCACATATTTCCACTTTAAAACCACACAAACAAAGCCACACGCTAACATTAATTCACAAGGACTGTGAGAACACGAAATAAAGTTTCTTTAATAAAATTCGTCTAGTGCAGGGGTGTCTAAATTGCAAGACTTCAAGGGCCAAAACTTAAGACCTTTAATATGGTTGAAGGCCATATTTTTATTATTCGGGCTATCCACACATGACCGCGTATTGTCGATCTCTGCAGTTTGTCCAGCTGCTCTGAAACGGGTGGGGTGGGGGGGATGGAACCATGCAAGTTATCAGGTACCTACCATGCACAACGCATTGGGATGATGCAACTGAAACACATTGGGATGACTGTAAATGCATAATTTCAAAATAAACGATGACGTCATATCTGATCTGAACGTGTCGAACGTCCGAACATTGCACATGAGCAATTAAATCAAAACTTGGCATATTGTTACATTAAGGGGGTGCTGACTGACAGGGAGCGTGCGCTCCGCACAATATTCTCGCTCAACATGGTTACAAAGAACTTCCACGTTTGTCGAATAACATTTCGCCGGACGCAAAAAATGCCACCACGGGCCGCCAGTTGGACAGCCCTGATCCAGTGGTTACAGCACGGTAGAAACAAGATATCCCACTTCAACATTAAGTTGAGCTCTGCCTTTGGTGCCACTTTCACACTGCTCCCACATCTCGGAAGGCATT
Source organism: Gryllus longicercus (assembly GCA_038098605.1). Lineage (NCBI taxonomy): Eukaryota > Metazoa > Arthropoda > Insecta > Orthoptera > Gryllidae > Gryllus > Gryllus longicercus. Next base: position 269,100 of record JAZDUA010000923.1, read on the forward strand.
CCCAAGACTGGGGGAAGCAAGCGACACATTCTTTGACGCGTCTGTTTAATCACATGGTCACCTGCGATAACTGAAAACTGAATACGATCTGGTCATTCAGCTGTCAAACGAGAATGAAATCTTTCCGGTTTCGAGACGGTGAAACGCAAGTGGTAGCTCTTCTTACTCGAGCGACGAGGCTGATGAACTTGAAAGTCTCACTGCAACCATGATTTTATTGGTTTCTTTCGGGCAAGGCGACGAACAAAAAATGTAACATCCTGAACGCATTTCCTGAACTAATTCTGAACATCAGTCACACCAGGAGCACATAAAAACTTGCAATAATTTTGGAAAAGACTAACTTTATATTCTGCTGGGAGGAAGTCGGTAGTTCCAATGGTTAAGAGTATATTTTAAAAAAAGAATACACCGTTTCCTGTCAATACAGACCAATTAGGACAAATTGCATGGTACAAGTAAAATTAAAATTAAATTCATAGATAAATTCATAGATCATTCTATTTCTCACGTTCCACACTTCGACCAACGTTTATTTAAAAAAAAAAAAAACTATTTTCAATCTATGGCTTTTCTGGACATTCGCAACAATACGCAATCAATGCTGAAAGCACTGACAAGCGAATTTCATTCCATTTCATTGAGTAATGCAAATCATATGAAAGGACATGGTTGTCAGTGATCTAGAGTTTTACCACTGTGGAGTCAGTGGTTTTTCCATGATATTTCCTACTCCCCGGCGCTTCATTTCACCCCGTACCCACCATTCGCCACTGCATTCATATCCAAATTCGCTTCGTTATGGTTTGAAATGTCCTAGCGAATGGAGAGTTTTAACAATCAGCGGAACAATTACAAAACTTGTCTCGCGCATCGAAAGTACTATTGAAGTCACCTTAGGGTGTGTAAAAGATACCCAGAGCGCATGTCATTCCGAGGAAAGCACACAGACTGGCATCATATCATGAAATAAAATAAATGTCAATGAATAATATATGAAGAATATTTTGATAAATAATGAAATATGTGTAAATAACAAAATTTGGTTTGGTCACGCAGTAGTTTTTCAAGCAATAAAAATTGCAGAAGACTGAGCACCAATGAAATTATTCGTCGTCTCTTCAAAATATAAATAGATAACGGGTACATATTCTCTGAAAGTACAGCTTTTACGTATATCTCGTGGTAGATATTACGAAGAAATCCTGCATGGGGAATACGCCGAAGTTTCATGGAATGAGGCATTACGGGCACTGCTACCTTGTACTTAGGACGCTTGTCCCGCAGCGTGACCACCGTCATCGGGGGCTGCTGCTGCTGTTGCGGGGCGTACTCCGCGGGCACCTCCGGGAGCGGAGGCAGCGGCGCGAGCGACCGCGGGGCGGGCGGCAGCAGCACGGGCGGCGGGGGCGGGGACGCGGGCGACGGCTGCGCGGGCGGGGCGGGCATCTGCGGCTGCAGCTGCAGCTGCACGGGCTTCGGCGGCGGAGGCGGCGGCGGCAGCGGGGCCGGCGCCGGCGGAGCAGCGTCGCCGTTCTGCGGCTGCTGGCCGGCCAGCGGCTCGCTGAACGTGACCTTCACCTTGGCCTTGGCGGCGCGGTGCGTGACGGTGACGAGCTGCTCCGGGTCGGGCGGCGCCGCGGGCGGCGGCGACGGCTGCGCGCGCCCGCTCCACCACAGCCCGCTCGCCGGCGCCGTCTTGCCCTCGGACGGGTCCTTGGCGCCGCCGTCCAGCGCGGCCACCTCCGGCAGCTCCTCGTGCTCGGGCACGATGTACAGCCGGATGCGGTACATGGCGGCTGCGGGGGAGGCGGAGGCGGACGGGGAGCGAGAGAACAAGCGGTGGCGGCCTTCCGCTTCTAGTCCCGGCGACTTCCTCACACACGCGCACAGTGCCTCTTCGAACGCACACAAGGCGTATCTCCCCTATTCAAACTCAATCTCTGCTCACTGACACTTTGCAACTGTAACTGTCTTCTGTTCACAATACGCTATCCACCGACGGCAATGCGCTCCTTATACGCGTTCACAGTTTCAACTTCAACGACCACCACTCTCTTCTACTGCGCACAAATGCAACCCTTCTATTACTGTATACGGGTGTCTGCGAGTTGTCAGTTCACTTTTCACTTCCGCAGCCACGTAGAGTACGAGCTCCAATGAAGCAACAATGAGCACCACAACCACCGCGGCCGCTCTTCGCGCGCGGAGAGACCCCAGGCGCACACCAGCCACCGACACGAACAGCACAAAAACTGACGTCTTCGGCGCGCCCCGTCGAGGCGGCCCGCACGTGCGCGTCGGCGCCGAGCGGACTGCGTCGACGGCTCCCGTGGGGGGTCGAACTGGAGCACGCGCCGGAGCGGCGGGAGGCCGCAGTCCGAAGGCGGCGGCGGCGGCGGCGCACGCGTTCTCCGGAGCACCTGCGCGATAACGCCCCACGGGGCGCCCTAGTCGGAGATTCACTGCACCCCTGACGGCCGTCGCGGGTTTACTGGCTCCCGGAGAATTCGCTATGCACCTGTGCTGCGCGCTTCCGCGCTCCAATCAACTGTCTCTCGATGCACGTGGAGAACACTTCAGGGAACCGTCACAGAACACGAAGAGGAGCAAAAATCAATATGTAGTGCAGCAGCGATCAGCGAGAAGAACAAAACAAAAACTAGTGCTTCTATAAAATGTCACCACTGATGAACCTTGAGGAACACCGAAGTTGCTATTCGACCGCGGAGGAGGGATCGATAGACGGGCGTCGAATTCGAGCGGACGCGATGCTCGTCCGCGGCGTCATCCCACGGCGCACGCGCGCGCGGGCGGGCGGGTCGACGCAGCGTCGGCGTCTCTCGTACTACGCGGAGAGGGGGGGCGGGGCGTCGCTTCTCCGACCACCTGCTCGCTCTCTCACTCCCAGCAGGACGCGCGACGTGGAGGACGATCGGGGCCCGCTCGGCGCGCCTTCGCCCGGCACACTGGCGCGCGGCGCGGCCCGGCGCTTCGCCGCGGCCCCCGCCACCGCCACCGGTGCCCCTTCCCCCGCCGCGCGCCGGCCGCCGAGCCGCGCCGCGCGGCACCCCCGCCACCGGCGGTGGCCGCCGCGCCTTGGACCGGCTTGCGCCCTTGCCGCGCGCGCCGCTCTCGGGCTTCCTGGTGCCGAAGGGCGCAGTGCAACAGACAGGTTTACTCCTTTGCCCGTCGCTGATTCGGAATAGTTTAGTTGAGTTAAATTAATCATTCATTGATTACCAGTGATACCGGGGTCATCAACGGCTGAGGTCATTAGCCCCGTAAGTATAGTGAATGTTCACGCGTTGTTCACGCGGTAGAGGTGAAATTGTCTTGCTGGATGGGGATATCCGGCGCCGACCTATAGTCAGTTAAAGAGGTTTTTCCCAACCAGGTATCTCCGACCAGCGGGGCACCGTCCCAGCCGGGACAAGCTCGAATCCCCACCCGTTCTCCCGTCATATGTGACAGAAGTGGATGTAAGTGTAAGAGTGTGTAAGAATGTAGGACAAGGCCAGGAATGAGAAGGAAAGATCGCGCGCGGTCCGTGGAATGTTTGTTGTCCATGGAGTACTGTTTCCGTTTTCGCTTGGTACTTATCGGAGAAACCACGGAAAACTCCCGATCAGAAAACTGGCCGCTAGAATTATCCAGACACCAAACTCTCGACCCAGCTCTCTGACAAGTGTCGAAAGTCCTGCCACCGACGGGTTTCGAACCTCACGACCTCCCTGTCAGAGGAACCACTCTTCTGCAGTGCACAAGGGACCAGATTTATGCCTTCACACGTCGCAAATTCGGAATCTTTTAGTTGTGTTAGTTTCGCATGGCGGGAATGGGTTACATTGAGGTTGTAAAGCTCTATTCCGGAACGCAACGCTGATGTAAATAAGAAAGTAATGATTTCTCAAGTATCTTCGCAATTGTTTTCTACGTTATTATCTACAACGTTCTTCATTCACATTATTCTTCTAGTTATCTTCTACCAAAAGTATTTTCTTTATAAGGCAGATGAATCTAACTGTATTCAAAGACACCCATCTTGAGTATTTTTTTATCGAAGTGTTTTGCTAAAGAAAGTTTTAAACATTTGGAAATAAATCAGTGTTCCAATTTCTTATTGAAACATGCTGCTATGTTTCTGTTTTCATTGATTTAATAAATGAAAAACTATCTTTGGGAACGGTCAGTGGACTCATTGCAAATTATTATTCAGAAACGTATGACACTTACAAATCAAATAAATATTGTTTCCAATTTTCCTCTCTCCAAACTTTCAAATCTTTATGAAATTATTTTGCAATAAAATTAATTAAAAGTCTCGCGAAACAAATTAATGCAAAAATGCGATCAATAATTCACTTTTGGAATGAATAAGTTCCCTTCTTCATCAATACCACAAACATTTTGTAAAGCCCCATTGTCTATCCAATTAATGAAATATATGAAAGAGTGAAGCTTATTTGATATTTTGCATTTGCATTGTTGTCTATAAATAAATCTGAGCGTTCGTCAATATTTAAAAAAATGAGGAAATATTAGGACAAGTCTCGTAGGGTGAGAATCGAAGCCATGATGAGTTTACTTTGACATAGATTGCTTCCTTATTCCTGCCTATGTGTACTTTCTTTATTCTTACGCCACACTGTTCACAAAGTGCCTTTTCTCAATTATCAACTTCGGCAGCATCCTTGCGAATATTTAATTACTATTTAAATCTCTTCAGGAAGTTATAACCATTAAAACTACTTTTTTGTGCCATCTGAGGCGAGATATTGAAACGATAACTGAGTTGCGAAAAAGATTATTAGAACAGTTCCAGAGAGAAAAGGGAATGCTTTGTGGAATTTATGTTCAGAACAAATTTGTTAATAGGCAAGAATGAAAAATTAAGTTAACTTCACTAACACTCATTCATAATTCTTTCAGAGTTTCTACGTTCTTTCGAAGGAACAAATGAAGGTGGAAAGAGAAAACCTTTTAAAACTCTAGCTTACTCTAAGTTGTTGGAGCACACCATTTTCTGGACAAGTATAGTGATTAGGGATGCTAGAACATTACTTATGTTACAATAATAAAATACATTAAGTTTATCTGCTTCTTGTTATCCGGAGAAATAACTAGGCATGTTATTATATTGTATTGGATTTACGACTATTGCGGTATTTTGTTTTTATCATATGATGTTAATTTTAGGGATTGTTTCAGTTGAAACGTTCTCACGACAATTAAATATAATACAATGTTTGAACGTATTATTCAATAATTATGCAATACATGACCTATTATTCGTATGGAAGCTCCCAGAATGAGTTTAAAATGTATTAAACTGGTGTTTAGGATGAGAGTGAAAAGCAATTGCATAAATAATGAGCAGATGATTGCAATTACGACTTCATTTGTAGTTTACGACATGATTGTACGAATTAAACAATTTACTAATCACCCAAATGCGTAGAATTACATAAAGAAATTCATCAGTATTCATTCAATAATACCACATTATGAAAACTATAATATGAAATAAGGGAATACAATTGTTTTCACTAGCATTAATATGTAAGGTTATTCAGGTGATAAATATTATTGGAATAAGCGAAAATCTATCAAATACTGAAGGTAATTGAAATTACACTAACACTTGAATTTTGTTTAGCAAATTTAATTTCAATAAAAAATTACATAAAACAAATAAAAGGAAAGTATTAATGCACAGCTTTCGTACTCTCTAAATATATGCAGAATTTCCGGTCGTACCAAAATCATTTTATTTGACATCAAATATTCGGAGATTATTTTATTAAACAAACCTTTAAATTAATTTGTAATTCCACGTTTTATATCACACAAGTGAATCTTCTGAATGAATTCAATGCCGAATCGTAACAAAATACAAATAATCTTCTAGAATTGAATTAGCCCACATTAAATGAGATATTTCAGATACCACTTTTCTTGTGTAGTTTACTTATTTTTGTATATAAAATTTTAATAAGAAATTGCTTAACTGAAGACTGACAGAAGCACATGTGCGACTGCTGTCTCCAGAGTCACTCCACTGTTAAAGATCATACTGACTGCAAAACACAAGGTTTGCAAAATTTTGCGCAAAAAGCAACTTTTAAAATCAACAAAACTCTGATTAAAAATCGCATCGGCTGCAATATCCGACTCGTGATCAAAAAGAGACTGCTCAGAATTGTTTCAAATATAAGTTTAAAACACAAAGGTGTTGCAAACAATGAAAAAGACAGAAACCTTCGACAATTTTACGTACTACCTACCAGTAGGTCTATTGTACAATGGTTCTTGTTACTTTCCGCCTAAACATTTCATTGTAAAGTCTCTGAAGATAGTATTTTTTTTCTCAAGAGTAATATTTTTAATTTTTTCCCCCAAAAGTAATATATAAAACGCAAAAATGCAATCAGAATTGATCAAAACATTTCTTATTATGCTGGTAAATCGGTATTTTGCAGTAAATCACAAAGACAAATTTGGGTTCATTTTCATGTGGTATTCGAAAGCAAGGAAAGTACACATCATTGTTTAGCAATTAATTGCACAGGGAAAATATTGCTCTTCTCGGTGAATATTACCTTTACGTCGGTCATTTATATAACGGAATGTTTTATCACATTTCGCTGAAATTAAAGTTATACGAACATATCTTCACGAAACCAATTCAATAAAACAGGTTCATTTTGTTTTACACATTAGTAGTAAACACCTTGGTTTTTTCTTTCAACTATCAAGTAAAATCGGATAAGAAAATTTATCTGCTTTGAAAGACAAAAAATTCTAAAATAATTTCTAGTGTTTCTACACCTGCTACATCTCAGACCATTCTCTTGGTTCTCCTCTCAGTGCAAGCATTATTTTTTTCTTGTAAATTAAATGTGATGTCAAATGCTATTTTGTTAAAGGAGTTGTTATTATGAAGAGAAAATCACCACACAGCCAAATCCAAAGAGAGTACCCATTACACTTCCTTGGACTAGCCGTCATGTCCATTCGTTTCCAATGAATCGTCATGTCCGTCCCAACCCCCCTACAAGCATTGACATGAGAGGACGTACGCCAGCGGGAAGGCGGCGCCTGCCACTCAAGTGTCCGAGAGCGGGAGGGAGGGAGGGAGGGAGGGAGGGCGGGCGGGCGAGAGCAAGAAGGCGGGGGGGCGGGGGTGAGGGGGCAGGGCGGAGGTGACGGTGGATGGCTGCAAGGGTTCGTGGACAAGGTTCGAGTTGCAGTGTCTGTGGTTGGGGTGGGAACGCCGACGAGTGAGAGGATGCAGTAGGGGTAAGAGGAAGATGAAGAGATAAATAGTGGAGGGGAAAGAAAGAGTAAGGGGAGGGGAGAGGAATGGGAGGGGGAGGGGTGGGTGGAGGAGGTGGAGAGGAGTACGGATGGCGGGGATTGCACACACGCGAGCACGGGGTGCAACCATGCAAAAAGCACGGGCAACTTCGGTGGCAAAGGAATGGGGTGGTGAAGGACGAAGGTTGAGATACTATGAGAAGTCGGGGTGAGACGGAACGAAGCAAGAGCAGAATTACGTGGGGGCAGCGAATGCGAAAGCAAACCAGAACTGGAGGCGAACCGTCCACGAAGATCGGTCTCCGGTGCGTGCGTTAGCGACGTGGGCAAGGGCGAGAGAGAGAGAGAGAGAGAGGGCGAGAGAGAGAGGGAGGGAGGGAGGTAGGGAGGGCGAGAGAGAGGTAGGGAGGGCGAGAGAGAGGTAGGGAGGGCGAGAGAGAGGTAGGGAGGGCGAGAGAGAGGTAGGAGGGCGAGAGAGAGGTAGGGAGGGCGAGAGAGAGGTAGGGAGGGCGAGAGAGAGGTAGGAGGGCGAGAGAGAGGTAGGAGGGCGAGAGAGAGGTAGGAGGGCGAGAGAGAGGTAGGAGGGCGAGAGAGAGGTAGGAGGGCGAGAGAGAGGTAGGAGGGCGAGAGAGAGGTAGGAGGGCGAGAGAGAGGTAGGAGGGCGAGAGAGAGGTAGGAGGGCGAGAGAGAGGTAGGAGGGCGAGAGAGAGGTAGGAGGGCGAGAGAGAGGTAGGAGGGCGAGAGAGAGGTAGGAGGGCGAGAGAGAGGTAGGAGGGCGAGAGAGAGGTAGGAGGGCGAGAGAGAGGTAGGAGGGCGAGAGAGAGGTAGGAGGGCGAGAGAGAGGTAGGAGGGCGAGAGAGAGGTAGGAGGGCGAGAGAGAGGTAGGAGGGCGAGAGAGAGGTAGGAGGGCGAGAGAGAGGTAGGAGGGCGAGAGAGAGGTAGGAGGGCGAGAGAGAGGTAGGAGGGCGAGAGAGAGGTAGGAGGGCGAGAGAGAGGTAGGAGGGCGAGAGAGAGGTAGGAGGGCGAGAGAGAGGTAGGAGGGCGAGAGAGAGGTAGGAGGGCGAGAGAGAGGTAGGAGGGCGAGAGAGAGGTAGGAGGGCGAGAGAGAGGTAGGAGGGCGAGAGAGAGGTAGGAGGGCGAGAGAGAGGTAGGAGGGCGAGAGAGAGGTAGGAGGGCGAGAGAGAGGTAGGAGGGCGAGAGAGAGGTAGGAGGGCGAGAGAGAGGTAGGAGGGCGAGAGAGAGGTAGGAGGGCGAGAGAGAGGTAGGAGGGCGAGAGAGAGGTAGGAGGGCGAGAGAGAGGTAGGAGGGCGAGAGAGAGGTAGGAGGGCGAGAGAGAGGTAGGAGGGCGAGAGAGAGGTAGGAGGGCGAGAGAGAGGTAGGAGGGCGAGAGAGAGGTAGGAGGGCGAGAGAGAGGTAGGAGGGCGAGAGAGAGGTAGGAGGGCGAGAGAGAGGTAGGAGGGCGAGAGAGAGGTAGGAGGGCGAGAGAGAGGTAGGAGGGCGAGAGAGAGGTAGGAGGGCGAGAGAGAGGTAGGAGGGCGAGAGAGAGGTAGGAGGGCGAGAGAGAGGTAGGAGGGCGAGAGAGAGGTAGGAGGGCGAGAGAGAGGTAGGAGGGCGAGAGAGAGGTAGGAGGGCGAGAGAGAGGTAGGAGGGCGAGAGAGAGGTAGGAGGGCGAGAGAGAGGTAGGAGGGCGAGAGAGAGGTAGGAGGGCGAGAGAGAGGTAGGAGGGCGAGAGAGAGGTAGGAGGGCGAGAGAGAGGTAGGAGGGCGAGAGAGAGGTAGGAGGGCGAGAGAGAGGTAGGAGGGCGAGAGAGAGGTAGGAGGGCGAGAGAGAGAAGGAGGGCGAGAGAGAGAAGGAGGGCGAGAGAGAGAAGGAGGGCGAGAGAGAGAAGGAGGGCGAGAGAGAGAAGGAGGGCGAGAGAGAGGGCGGGGGCGGGGGTGGAGGTGGAGCGGGGCGGGGGTGGAGGTGGAGCGGTGCGGGGGCGAGGGCGGGGGCGGACCTGGGCAAGGGCGGGGGCGGACCAGGGCAAGGGCGGGGGCGGACCTGGGAAGGGGCGAGGGCGGGGGCGGACCTGGGCAGGGGCGAGGGCGGGGGCGGACCTGGGCAGGGGCGAGGGCGAGTGCGGACCTGGGCAGGGGCGAGGGCGGGGGCGGACCTGGGCAGGGGCGAGGGCGGGGGCGGACCTGGGCAGGGGCGAGGGCGGGGGCGGACCTGGGCAGGGGCGAGGGCGGACCTGGACAGGAGCGAGGGCGAGGGTGGACCTGGGCAGGGGCGAGGGCGGAAGCAACAGCGGGGGCGGCGGCGAGGGCTTGAGCGACGCCGTCGTGCGGTCCCGAGCCGTCGCTCGCGTCGCGTCGTGTGGCCCGTGGGACGCGGTGGGAGGCGAGCACGCCGGCCGGCCGTCACTCAGCGGCGACAGCTGCGATGCGGGTCGCGCGCGAGCGATTGCGCTTATCGCGCCTCTTCCCCCTCCTCCCCGCCCCCACCCACACCCCGCGCCCCGCCCACTGCGCTGCGCTGCTCGCCCGGCAGGTGCGGGTCGCGCCGATGGTCCAGAGTGCCGTGATAGATGGCTCCCCGCCGAAGCCTCCCGCGCACAGAGGCCCCGCCGTGTAAAGGAGCCCGGTGATCAAAAGCTTCGTAATGGGGGAGCGCCTCTTTCACGATCGATTGATGCTGTCCGCGCGAGCTCCATCAGATAAGCGCAAGTGAATGGACGCGCGACTCTCAGGGATCCGGAAGGTCTCCTCAGCCGGCCATATTCGCCCCTGGATATTAGATGGGAGGGTTTAGCGCAGCATGTTCCTACGCCTAATGAAATTAACATATTACCTGAATACCGACACCCAGTGACTTTATGTATCAAGTTGTTACGTAGCACACGAAATTTTTAAATTCTGAAAAAAGAAAGGCGTGTTGTACGAGCGTGTTTATGATATTTTTCTGTTGTGTAAACAATATTTTTTAAAAAAAATCTTATTCTTGTTATCGGCTTTTTACCAGTCGAATAACCTGTCAGGTTTCATTTATTCTTCAGTTTAACGATTCATTTTTTACCGGCCACTAATTCTAGAACTGACTATCCTTGAATCGCACTGTCTTTTTAAGTCGAACTGTTGTTACGCAGCCTAACAGGAATCAAAGACAGTCAATTCCGGTCATAGTGAACTTGAGTGTAGTGAACCTAAGTCAGTGGTCCCGTTTCGCTTGCATTACAAAGAATCATACGAAGATTCGGTTATAGTGAACACAACCTCTGCTATAGTGAAGGTAGGAAACACGTCCTCAAAATTAATTTTTATGAGAGAAAAAATTGCCTCAGTGCCACAAATTCCAACATTTGACAGCTTGGACCCGGAATGTCTCATTCAGCGATTAGTTCCATAAGCCACTTGCGCCATGCTGCTACCGAAAGAATCCCATGTTATTAAGCGAGTAAAAAGGCTTTCGAAGAGTGGGACGTGTTCCATAGTGCAAGAGGCAATGAAGGTGTCAAGACTACATTTAATACACTTGAAGACAGTGGACAATGCAAAATCAAGTATGGAGAGAGCGCGAACTCGAGAAGGATCTAGAGAAATTGCTAATGAATATAATTTATTTTTTAAGATCGAAGCAAGAATTTCGAACTTTTTTTTAAGATCAAATAATATATTGAAATTTGCAGTCGGTGCTGTTAATGTAGTACTTTGCTGTCTCTCTGTATTTATAAAATTAATCACTGTGGAGAAATTCTTTGTAATTTTGACATCGGATAAAGTGAACCAAAAATTTTAGTCTCCAGAATTTCACTATAATCGAAGTTAGCTTTACATTAATTACTGTGTATAAACAATCACCGCTGCCCTGATTCACCATGTTGTGCCATACTGTTTGCCATGTTTTGCAACTTGACAAAAAAAAATTATCGTATTCTACTTATCGGTATTTTACCTGTCGAATAACAGACAGGTTTAATTAATTCTCTTGATTTACGATTCACTTTTACCAGCCACTAATTTTAGAAATGGCTGTCTTCGAAGCACACTGTCTTCTGAAGTCGAACTGTTGTTTGGCAGCGGATGTGCACCAGCTGAAGAACTCGGCCACTTAAGTGACAGCGGAGGCACGCGAGGAAGAAGAGAGAGTGTCTCAGCATGCGAGGCTAACTTTCCTGCTTGTTTATGTTTAGACCCTGAGGCTGACCTATATTGGATCACGAAACAAAGGCATTCATTGAGTATGTAAACAACTGCTACCCAGAGACATGTTAAGTAAATATTTGATAACCGCTTATTACCTATTCGTGCAATCATGTTCTTGATGAATTCAATAACAAGCGAAAATAATTTAACCAAAAATGTTTAAATTCTATTGAACACTGTGTACCTTAGATTCTAAGACACTTAAGACTCATCTAAGAATCCTTGCATCCTTGAGACAATTCTTTAATTGTTCGCGCAGCTATAGGAATTGGATACATTTTCCCCATCTACCTTCCGAAATCACGGTCTTCAACAGCGGCATATTATCATAGTGCGAGCTCTTTTGAAGTGAAGTTCAAGCACCCACAAAACATGGATTTTGATAAAATGTGTTGCAGGAAATACTTTACTACATATAGGAACAAGATTTATTCACTTTTTCGTAATCAGGGCCCAGCAATAAAAGATTTTCTGTCGAAAAATCGGCGGTTTCCAGAGCATGCTTACATTACTTTCTCTTCTTACGAAGTAAGAGATGAAAGTTAAGAAAAGAAAAAAAAGATCGTACGAAAAGCAACAGGAAATTCCAGAATGTAGGATTTACTATGATTCCGAAAACTCTAAAAACATTATACAAACCGCATTCACCATTACGAGAACCGAGTGTAAAGGATAAATCTCTGAGCAAATCACTGAGAAATTCATTGACATTTTGAATTAAGTTAGTGATTTTCTTACCAATTTTTGTTCAGTTATTTACGTGGTTACCCCCTATAAAATTCTGATTACCCTTCAGAACGCAGATATTACTTTGAATAACTACTGTTCTTTAAACTCTTTAACAAAAAGATGCTTGTTTGTAGTACATTAGTTTGACACGCTATTCGTGTTTTTATACAGAGTGGTCGACACGACAATGATACAACACTAAGCGCATTTCGCAACGTGACTCGACAACTCGAAAGTCGGCCAAGGATCACTCATCTCTCGGAGAGAACCAACTTTAAGGCATAGTACTTTCATTGGGCTGTGGCTAGACGGAAGGCACATTAAGCATTACATCGTACCCATGAAGCGACCAAGACAATTCATTGCAGTTTTACATTATATAGCTTTATTCTGAAGATGTAGGGACACGCCTGTTTTTCACAGTTTTTCTTTATTTTATATTTGAAAGTTTAAATTAATGCTTAAAAAGAAATTACAATGCGGGATTATTGTGTGACAGAATATTACAAACCATTGTGTGAGAATTTGTAACCCACACTTGAGATTCTGTGTACAGAGCATCGCATTTTGTGTAATTCTAAAGTAAGCAATACGTTCAATATTCTAAACTCCTCCAATCAACTGGTGAATAAACAAATATTCACACAAAATATATAGGTTAAGACTCACGAGAAATAAATCGCATAGTAAGTAAAATTCAACTTTTTCGAAAACTAATTTTGATACAAGAGACACTTATTATTTCCGTAATTAAGAATTCGTTACGTGTCTCCTGAAGTTGTAACTATTGTAATTGTATACATTTTTCTACCTTGAATCCAACTGCATTTACTGTAGTTGTCCTACACGGGACTATGCATTTAATATAACCCTTTTCGAGTCTCTTCACTTTCATTCTCAAAATAATAACCAATCCCGTGATTTATATTTACCCTTCGTGGAGATCCTGAATAAGGATTCCATGTTCCATTAATCAATATACCTCATCAAGGACCACCGCAACACCCATATTTTGGACCTCTGCACTTGCTATACATTTCGAAACTTTGTGAAACCGCAGTACCTATCAAACAGTCATTATCGTAAATCAGATGAAGCAATCTAGCCCAAGAACATCGACGACGCTGATGGGAAACTTGAGGCATTACAGGCTCCATGCGCTGAGTAGCAGAGGTGTTTCCCATGAAACAGATCGAGAGTTTGAAACCTCTCGACTGTGTGCTTACTCACACCAGATACAGGATGACCACTCTTATCTTGAACCAAATTTCGTTGAGTTTTCCAGGTTTCTCAGTGCATTTCCCCCACCCCCAGTGACATGATCTGTAGATTATTTCACATTATTAACTAAAATAAAGCAAAGGTGTTACTAATTTGACAGCTCCCTGATTTCACTGTTAAAAGTATACATTGAAAGAAAATCTCAACAAATAAAAATTAAGTATATTTATAAGGACTGTTTTTATAAGGAAGAATGTATGGTAACTTTACAGTCTCAAATTTTCCCCCGAATCTCAAACGATTCTTCGACAAGTTCCCTGAATTTTCCAGAGCAATGAAACCCCCTGATTTTTTTTCCGGTTTTTCATGTTTTACAGAAAGTGGCCACCCTGAGATACTCATTCTAACATCTTTAAAATGCCTCTAAAAATAAAGAAATATATTTATGATAATTGGGATTAGAGAGAAGACGAAGTTCCGCAGAACATCTTCTCCCCATTACATCAAATGAGATTCGTACTTCTTGACTTGCCCCAAACCGAATTGTCAATGTATTGCTCCAGGTGGCCGACTTAATGACTTGAGGTTATTACCCAAAGACGCCGCTTCGCTCTGTTCGTGTAGTTGGCAGGCGCATTGGCTGGGCAATTGATCCCGCAATCGGTAATGCCAGGCGCTGCCTTCGCCGCCGTTCCCACGCCGCCGCCAGGGTTCGCGCGCTCCGCTCAAACGCCTTGCACACGACCGCAAGCACCGCAAATGTGGAACCGAATCATTACCATCATCGCCGAGGAGGGCACTTCCCATGAAAACCATTCGCAATTGCCAGGCCAATAGCTCGTAAACACGAAGGTCACTTACTCCCGTGAATTCGGCTGTTTCATTTTCCCGCGTTATATACGTAGGGGTGGGCTACACAACAATTTAAAATCTTCGAAAAAAAGAAGAAAAAAGAATTGTAGACTTTCGCTATGAAGTTCTGCAGTGCGACTATTTTATTATTGTGCCGCGTTTTTGGAAAATTCTTCTCCGCAGACGGGCTACCACTCGCCGGGGACCTGTGCACTGAATTCCACTGGGAACGCTTTTCGATGTTAAGCCCCGCAAAAGGCATGCTTTCCAGTCTTGTTGAATAGTCGGTTTGTGATGGTTCGCTCGAAGTTCACTCTTAAATGGAAAGTGTTTGTGTGTGACACATACGTAAAATGTGTCAAACCGTTACGTGCTTTGTCAACATTTGGAAGAAAGGCTCCAGGATACAAACGAAAAAGCGTCGTTACGGTAATTTTCAACAGGATTCCGCTACTGCACTCACTCCTTCAGCTTTCTTAATGGCTTTGCATGCCATGAATGGAGACAATAATCACACGTGGTTTTGGCCAGCACGGTCCTCCGTGATATTTCTTTCTGTAGGAATTCCGGAAAGATCGTATCGTATATGCAACAAATCCCCCATACGTATGAATAATTACGACACAATATATTGTATATGAACAGACGTCTGCTATACAAGACATCCTTTATCAGGTTTACCCAGAACGTGTTTAGGACGTTTGCCAAAAATCAATTTAATATTCTACTCTGTAATTGTTTTATTAATAATTAGGTCTACTTAGAGTTAACGAAAAATGGAGCCGTTTTTGTTTTCTCATTAAAATTGTTTTTATTGCACGAAAAATTACATGAAAACGTACTCATATTTTGAAAAAATTGTACATAATCGTATTTACATATCTTTTGAAGAACGGTTTTTTATGACGAAAAATCTTTTTTCAATATTGTAGTTGTAGGGAGAGAAAACAGAATTTGTACTAGTTTTATAAGCGTTCTTGGCTCTATTTTAGGAAAACATCTGGAGTCATTTTTGAGAAACGTTTGAAAATGTAATTCAGACTTCAAGTAAAGTACCCTACAAATTCAAAATATCCATCTTAAATTCAAGAGACCGTGACATAAGCTAAATCAACTGAGAAATACCGATTTTGGTAAAGTTTCCGCCTACGGTTTAGCCGCTACGGATGGAAGTTTTACTAATTTTTCGGTTTCAAGGACACGTGGATTATGACTATACAAAATTTTAGAGGAAGTAATTTACTATATAAATGGGAGCAAGAAATTACTTTCTTCTGTACCAGGATACCACAAAATGAAAATGGTTTTGTCAAAAAATCGCATTTTCCGCTGTAGTATTATAACAATCTCTGTACTATGCAGGTAGTATAGAACAAGAAAGTGAAAACTAGCAAAACCTTACTTTAGAATAAAACATCAAAACTAAAACTAGTTCATTTTTTACTCCCTTTAGTAAATTTCGGGCTTTCAATTTCACCGAGCTATTTCAACCGGAATACAAATTTATTTATTCCCTTGTCCTAAATAGTAGTCATCGAGCCCTTTCAACATTTGCGACCTGTCTTCTTCGTGTTCTTAGCCACTCTTATTAAATATCCATACGGCAATTGTTTACTTAGATTTAATACACCAATAAATTCTTCTGTAGTGTTGTCAGCCCTACGTATGAGCAAATACTTGGCTCTAGAAGTGAACAGACCTACCCACTGTCCGCATCCATCAAGATCTTGACATGACTTCCTTATTGAAGTTAAAATGTGGGATAGAAAAAAAATCTGCATGTAGATCGCTATCTGTCAAATTGCAAAGCACAAAAGACTCTAATGAAATGAATCTATACAGTAAATGCATGCCATAGAAACTATGTAATCTGCAGCACTAAAATGTTTCCTGATAACTTTGTTTTAATTGCATTGCCTTATACGGTAGTAAAATTACAGAATATTTTCTAAGCTTTTGTACCATACTTTTTGCCAAATACCCAGTACTTCTTTCACCAGAGAAAGCAATCAATCGTTCACGAAAAGTTCATACTTGGTCCTGCTTAAGCTGTTATTACAATGAAGGCAAGTTCAGTGCGTCCCTTTTGAGAAAAAGTTGAAACGCTGAGTGTGTACTGAATCACCACGGTGATACTGAAAGGACGGACGCTACGAACGGTATTTCAAGGATAGTGCGGACTTGATCGATACGGTTGTACGGTACGATTCACTTTCGTAGTCTTGCACCTCGGCTTGTTCGCATGTCCCTCCGTCGTGCTGTCCTAACTACATGCTCTCCCCTGACAGAAAAACCGTCGGTCAGGTCGGGGTCAGGTCAGGTCAGGACAGACGGTCAGGTCGGGGGAGGGATGCGACCGTCCCCTTTACTAATTGAACTGAATTGAATTGAATTGAATTGATGCCTTATTTTACGTGGCGAGACTCAGGCCATGTGGCCTCCTCTTCCGTCTGACCACGCAAATTTCGCTACGCTTTTTTCACCAACTAGCAGAGAAAGGAGGTATTTCTAGGGCGAGAAACAGGCGATTTTGAATTGAGCTCAGAGGCGTCACTTAGGCTTGAGGATCTTTTACATGCAAGTCAATCTACTAACATGGGACAGCCGGCTTTACTTCCCCTCCGAAGGAAGGCGTACGAAGGATGTTTTCGCCCTTAAAAATCCACGGCTTCGATCGGGTTTGAACACACAAACTTGGGTAGAACATACGCTAATCGCCGCGCGCTAATTAAGGAAGCTGTTTTGGACACGGCGGGGAGGACAGATGCCGGAGGTGAGGGGTTGAAAACCCGAACAACAGGTAGAGACCCATACAAAAATAACAAAAATCTTGTAGATGATAGAATATCAGATCCAATATTTAACGTTAGCCAGACGTAGATAAAAAAAAATACCATACCACACTCTCCCAAGAGACCAGAAGTCTTCAAAGTCAAATTTATTCCGTTCAAAGGCCGAGCCCCCGCATCTGACTTGCCAACTTTCATCTGGTGAAATTCCGGCATCCCGGTTGGCTAAACGATCGTCTCGAAGCCACGGGAACTGCGGAAAGAACTTCGTTCGGAACCCAATCACCAAGATAAACAACATGGCGGCTGAATTTTGTAACGAAGGGCGGCGTCGGGGGACCACCGAGCGCGCCGCCGCCGCCGCCGCCGGAGGGACGTCGGAATTAATCACGTCGCATCCTGAATTATCTCCGTTCCTAGCGCTTCTTTTTGGCGGCAGCGGCGGTGGCGCAGGCGGACGCGGAGGAGGAGGATGAGGCAGAGTCGCTAGCAAAAGCGGTAGTGGAAGTGGTGTCGGCTGTGGAGGCGGAGACGGTAGTAGAGATGGAGGATGTGATAGTGGATATGGTAATGGTGGCGCAGGAGGCGGTAGAGAAGGCGGAGGAAGCTGTGGCGGTAGTGGCAGCACCGAAAGCGATGGGTAGCGAAAGTAGTGGTGGCGGTGGCGGTAGCGGTGGCGGCGGCGGTGGCGATGGTGATGATAGATGGTGATGGTGACGCTACAAACTGAAAATGCGTCAACAGCAATGGTGCTCGTGGAAAGCACAATTAACATTGTGGTGGTGGCGGCGATGGGGGTGCTCACAGCAAGAGAGCAAGGTTACTATAAGATTAGTAGAGGGTAATATGAATATTATATGTATCATTCTGCCGACAGTAAATGCTAACAGAAGAAAATTATTCGTGAAACTTTTCACTTAATTGCTTACCACAGTGCTGCAGGCACCCACAGAGAGAACCCTTACTTGAAAAATCAATAAATCTTGAATGTGTTACCATCAATACTTCGAATATTTCGACTTCAATTTATTTGCCTCTATCTTTCACAGGCACTTAGTATTTGGAAATGAAATCCATTGCCAAAGATTCGATAAATCAAATGGTTTCTCCCACAGTTTCAACTTGTCAAGACACTACTATATGCAACATACATAGTTCGCAATCAGTGCACTCTGCTCTGTTCTCTAGGTTAGCATTCAGCAGAGGAGAGTTAGGTGATAGCAGTTACGGAAAAGCGGAAACGGAAGGAAAGGTGGTAGATCGAGTTGACTAATATAACGCGAAGGGACTATGAGTACAGCGACAACTATGATGATTATTCTGATGTTGCGGTGATACAATGTTCAAAAATCAGTGGCAAAAGATGGGATTACAATACGTTGGCGTTGTTACAGCTGAGGTGGTGCTGATTATACTGGTGATGGCGGAGAAAGGCGGGTATGACGATCGTGTTAGCAATGGGGATGGCCGCGCAGTTGGAGAAGCGGCAGTGCAAAGTCAGTAGTAGGGGCAATGGCAGTGGGTGCTAATGCCGGCCGGCCGATAATTATATTTATTCCCGCACCGCGCCGCTGCTGTCAGCCAGTTGCGCCCGCGATTTAAGAGGTAATCACAGATCACACGCCGCCTAAATCAACGCGGTCCGCAGCCGCCGCCAGCCCCCTCTCCGCTCGCCGCGCCGGCCGAGGAGGGACGCAATTTCGCCCCCCTTATGTACATAAATTCTTAACGGGGAAATTACGGGCGGCGAGGAGGAAGCAGCGGCGCGGACGTGGGCGGTGGCGGCGCACGGAGAGCTGTTGGCGGCGGCAAAGGAGGCGCTTGTAGCGAGGTCAGTGGAAGAGGCGGCGACGAAGGCGGGGGAGATTGCAGCCGACTCTAGCGACCCCGCGGAAGCCGACTCTAGCGACCCCGCGGAAGCCGACTCTAGCGACCCCGCGGAAGCCGACTCTAGCGACCCCGCGGAAGCCGACTCTAGCGACCCCGCGGAAGCCGACTCTAGCGACCCCGCGGAAGCCGACTCTAGCGACCCCGCGGAAGCCGACTCTAGCGACCCCGCGGAAGCCGACTCTAGCGACCCCGCGGAAGCCGACTCTAGCGACCCCGCGGAAGCCGACTCTAGCGACCCCGCGGAAGCCGACTCTAGCGACCCCGCGGAAGCCGGCTCTAGCGACCCCGCGGAAGCCGACTCTAGCGACCCCGCGGAAGCCGACTCTAGCGACCCCGCGGAAGCCGACTCTAGCGACCCCGCGGAAGCCGACTCTAGCGACCCCGCGGAAGCCGACTCTAGCGACCCCGCGGAAGCCGACTCTAGCGACCCCGCGGAAGCCGACTCTAGCGACCCCGCGGAAGCCGACTCTAGCGACCCCGCGGAAGCCGACTCTAGCGACGGCAGGAGAAGCAGAAGAGAACCATTGCAGAGCAAAGAGTACATGACAGAAGGATTTGACTGCTCACCGAAGCTACTGATAGCACTGAAAACAGTATTCCCAGAATCGGTTTACTAATGAGAGAGCATCAAAAGAGATAACTCAAGGAATCGCCTGATGCTTAACAGACAATATGACACAAAAAAAAAAAAAAAAACAATAATATATTTTAGTGACGTTATGTTACAAATATTAGTATCAGATCTTCGAGAAATTTAATCCAAGTCCGCTGTAACCAGTTTCAGAGTTCATAGATTTTACGTTTACCAATAACTAAATGTTGATGAGGCTTATCTCAGAAAAAAGTTAGTCTCCAGATATTTGTTCTTCATTAAGATATTTCACACCGTTATTTCAAACAATTTATTTGCATTCAATTCTTTAGATTATTTTCTTAAATTCTAGCAACCACGAAGTTTGGAAAACACGACTGAACACTCAAAACTATCTGACAAGCACAACTTGATTGATTTATCATCACCAAACAATTATTAAATTGAAACATTGACAATCCCGACATAAAAATAACCAATATGTGACTACGAGTCCTAACCCTTATGTTGCCGTTGGCAGAAGAAGTGTGAGGCTGTGAATGCGGATGCACGAAGTGACGGTGGATTTGGAAATGAAATTCGAGGAAACTGCGACGGTTGGGAGCTGGAAGAGAATGATTGGCGTTCATACACTTCTTACCCGGAATTCATTCTCTGTTCTGCCCCTCGGCATCATGTAATACCACGGAACGCTAACACGCATTTGTTGCTAACGATGATTGATGCACTCGTAATGACGACTCTGAATCGGTTCGGTGAAGAACCGCTCCGACTGGGCCCATAAAATTTCGCAGCCTATTTCCCTCTCTTGCTGACCGGTTCCTACGCCAAGAACTCGTGAACTCCAGCCGCGGAAGCTTACGTGAACGCAAGCTGCACCCATGAATGCCTTTCTCAATACCTATTCTACATCTTCGCTCCGTTTGGAGACTACAGACATCTCCCCTCTCCTAACTGAAGCGTTGTTAAAAATATTATCACCTGTTTACTTACCCAAACGCCCCCTTATATCGTACCGATAAAGGTCGTAAGCCTATGTCGTTCAGAGTACATACTTTCCCCAGGGCTACAATGTGGTTCGTGAGCCTGTTGGAGCTTGGTCAATGGTAGGGAGCCACGTTGCGCCTAAATGGAGTGCCCGTTAGGCCTACTGCATCGCGTACAACTGGTATTGTAGTTATTTTACTGGCATATTAGTAACGCAACCCATGCCACAACCCTACCGAAGCCAACATTAAGCGGGATTCAAACGTATAGACATGGTGTGCGGTCTCTTCCTTGGAGCCCTGATGTCGTGTAAGATCACTTTAATCGTAACCAGTGAAGCAGTATGATCGTTAAACATACATTACTTACTATAATAGTAATTTATAAATTCACGGCTTAAGTTTTCGATATCGCGTGAAACAGATCGTACTTCTTATTAACTACACATGCATATTGCAGTTGACTGACCATCCAACCCAACTAACCACTCTAGATAGTATTTTGTTGATAGAGATATTTTACCATCATTTATACGACATTAATATTTACGACAATAGACAATGAGCCAGACATTTAGCAAAATAAATGGCCAAGGATCAATATCATGAAATAAAAATAATAAATTAAGTAAATTTTCGTGATATTTCGATTTACACTTTTACATTTTAATTCTAATACAATTCATTAATACAATATGAAGATACATCACTCCCAGTTCGGTCTTAAATGCCAATTCCAAAAGGAGAAACTACAATTACCATAAACATTTCAAATAGTATAAACCATTTAGTAATACAACACGTGATAGACACGAACAACCGTTTTCAAACATCTCAAAACTCTTAGGCAATCGCATACTCTACCGTTTTTTGCCATAATTCCAACCACTTTCTCAAGCACGCACGCAGCTCCTTCTCTCTAACGTTGCTGCGGAGCTCGGAAACTGCGTGGAGAACGCCGAGGAGCGTCTATAATGAACAAAGGGGAATGAAGAAAGCGGCCGCTAGGAATCTCTCTTCCGGACGCTCCCAACGGGACAGGCTGTAAACATTTAATTCGCAGCGTCCCCTCGCAGTTAACGCGATTAGAGACGCGACCATCAAACGGTCACCGGCACGAGCGGCGACGCGGGGGGGAATGGAGAGCGGTGCTGTGCGCCGCGCCGCGCCGCGCCGCGCCGCTCACCTCGTCTTTCCGGCAGCACGGCGCCCGAATCGATCAGTCGCCGCCGGGAGAAAGTGAACGTCAACAAGTGAAAAAACAAGACTGTCTTACGCAGCCGGTTTAGTCATCCCCTGATCTTAAGCCGCCGCCACCGCCGCCGACGACGAAGTAACTCGCTGACAATATTCATTTTCTCATCCGGAGGCTGGTAGATGCGGGAGACAAGTCACGTGTTATCAATCATTTTGGACGACACGTCTCGACAAGCCGCTGCCGTACGCAAACAAGAGAGGGCATTAAACTTGCAGCATGCGGCGATGGTGGCTGTGGGATCGGCTAAAGCGGAGGCTGTGGCGGAGGCTATATTGGTAACTGTGGAGATCCTGGCGAAGGCTGCAGTGATTTTGAAGGCGGCGGAGGGGGGAGGAGATGTCGATGGTGATAATTGGGGGCGTCGACGTTGGCGCGGGACGAGAGGTGGGACGAGTAGGCAAATTCGGAAACATAAACAGCTGCGATAACGAGGGAAGCGGAATCGCTCAATCTCTGAACGCGAAGCCAGTGGAAGCGCTGGCGTCGGCGTTACGAGCTGGAAGTCTACGCGATTGGGCGAGCGTGATCCGACATATCATGTAACCACACCGATTAGATGTATAAGGCGGGCGAAACAATACAGTTCGACGTGGCAATGTGTCAGGGGATGGTGAACTTAAAAGAGCACAGATGTCGTAGTATATATTTTCGGTTGAAAACTTCACGACAAAACAGACAATAAAACATACTAGTAAACAATATAATATAACAATATATATTTGGAGTTTTTTCTCGGCAGTATAGTGATACAATCGCATTTCGTAAATACGGCAATCTCCATTATTTATGGAATCTGACTTTTTGCTTAAGAACCTAATATCATCAGCAATTTTCAGCTAAGCTTCCATAGGTCCATTAGCACGAACTATCATGAAAAAAAAAAACATTCGCTGTGGATTTTACTGTAATCATAATTTTTTTTGTCTTCTCTAGACTCTCTGCCTTCTTAAGAGAGTTTATCCCTTCTTTGACGATTTCTATCACAATTTCAATTTCACCCTCATTTGAGTGCGACCATGAACACTCCGCATACCCGAACGAATGTACTTTCAGGAACAAAATATTATACAAACCAACCAACGATGTTAGGTCACATTTTAATTTTACGATTGACTGACAATAAATGGAAATTCTATTCGACGATTTCAGTACCTTCGAGTATCAATTGAGTCCAGTGATGGATGAATGATGGACTTGTAGATAAATGAAATTATATAAATGATGAAGATATCGTATTATGAGAGGCAGTAGCGTAACGAAATGATTACGGGCCCACCCGCAAAACTCTTATTCGGGTTCCCTTTATAAAAATTAATATTAAATCCCTTTTATCAGGGGTTCTTTTTAATAAAAATCCACAAGATTAATGTTCTTTAAACTGTAACACAATAATTTAGCAATGCTTAACCTCATTCAAGTCTCATTAACTCAAACAATTACACAAGACGGCATAAGGCAATACGATACTATCAACTGCTGTTTTTTGAAAAGATTTGTCGGTATCGCTCTTGACTGAGCGTTATCACATTAATTGGCAAATTTCAAACCTAAACAACAACAATCGAAAGACAGTTTGTGAGCCTTGTTTATTAACGTAACCATTATTATTATGGTAAAGTGCTTGTAACCATTAACAGAAAACTCTGCCTTTATTATATACTTTTATGAAATTAAGACAGTTATAATAACTAAATGAATTGCTTATACACCTATTTTTAAACATGGTTATATAAACTAACGAAGCAGGAAAAAATCGTTTCACATGAAAATGTTTTTAATATTTTATTGTATCAAGAATCGCAAATTATTAGAGAAAGTATTAAGTAAATAATATCTTTAATAGCAAACTCTTCATTATAAAAATAGGCCCCTTTGTTACCCGTCCCGCCCACATCGAGGGCCCAATCGTTACGCCACTGATGAGAGGCAAAATAAGTGGGGAAATCGTGAAAAATCTTGCCATTTTGTCAACCTTAAATCCCACACGGACCGACCCGATTTCAACTGCGGTACTTAGAGATGAAGTTCTGGTCTAGAGGGTGGTTCTAACTAAGAGGGAAGGTAGGTAGCTCTAGCCACTACCCACGAGACAAGATAAAAAAAAAAAAAAAAAAAAAAAATAGCATCGAAGCAAAGCGAGAAGCGGCAACATCGAAGGCGTCGCACGCGGGTTGAAAGCGGTCGCCGGCTCGGGCAGGGGGGCGGAGCGGGGCCGGTAGTATGGGGTGGTGCGGGGCGGGGAGGAGCGGGGCGGGGAGGAGCGTGGTGGGGAGGAGCGGGGCGGGGAGGAGCGGGGCGGGGAGGAGCGGGGCGGGGAGAGCGGGGCGGGGAGGAGCGGGGCGGGGGGAGCGGGTCGGGACGGTGCGGGGCGGGACGGTACGGTACGGGGCGGGACGGTACGGTACGGGGCGGGACGGTACGGTACGGGGCGGGACGGTACGGTACGGGGCGGGACGGTACGGTACGGGGCGGGACGGTACGGTACGGGGCGGGACGGTACGGTACGGGGCGGGACGGTACGGTACGGGGCGGGACGGTACGGTACGGGGCGGGACGGTACGGTACGGGGCGGGACGGTACGGTACGGGGCGGGACGGTACGGTACGGTACGGGGCGGGACGGTACGGTACGGGGCGGGACGGTACGGTACGGTACGGGGCGGGACGGTACGGTACGGGGCGGGACGGTACGGTACGGGGCGGGACGGTACGGTACGGGGCGGGACGGTACGGTACGGGGCGGGACGGTACGGGGCGGGACGGTACGGTACGGGGCGGGACGGTACGGTACGGGGTGGGGCGGGACGGTGCGGGGCGGGACGGTGCGGGGCGGGACGGGACGGTGCGGGGCGGGACGGGACGGTGCGGGGCGGGACGGGACGGTGCGGGGCGGGACGGTGCGGGGCGGGACGGTGCGAGGAGGGACGGTGCGGGGTGGGACGGTGCGGGGCGGGACGGAGCGGGGCGGGACGGAGCGGGGCGGGACGGAGCGGGGCGGGACGGAGCGTGACGGTGCGGGACGGGGCGGGACGGGGCGGGACGGGGCGGGACGGGGCGGGACGGGGCGGGACGGGGCGGGACGGGGCGGGACGGGGCGGGACGGGGCGGGACGGTGCGGGGCGGCACGGGGCGGAACGGGGCGGGACGGGGCGGAACGGGGCGGGACGGGGCGGGACGGGGCGGGACGGGGCGGGACGGGGCGGGACGGGGCGGGACGGGGCGGGACGGGGCGGGACGGGACGGGACGGGACGGGGCGGGACCTGCTCCTGAGCAGGCGGAGGCGGAAAAAGGGAGCGGGAGCAAAGCAAAGCAGAGCGGAGCGGAGGCGAGCGGGAGCAGCGGCCGGCGCGGCGACGTCGCGGCGCGGCGCCGCGGGGTTCGATCTGCGCCTGCGATCCGTAAATACCAAGTGTGAGCGCTCGGCGCCCGCCACTGGCAGCCGGGGGCTGGAGGGAGCGTAAGCGGCGCATTATTCATGAAACCGGTCGTTCGCACCGACGGAGCCACCGCAGCCACACAGTGCGGGGCTTCACGTGATTTCGGGGGAGAAATTCGAGCTTTTGGAAGGTTGCTGTTGATGATGATGTGGCTGCTGGTAATGCCTCGGTTATGGATATTTTATCGCCCAAATATTTCTACATATGCGGTGTTAGATAGGTAAATAAAAAGGTTAGACTTCAGTTACTTAGGGTTTCACATTAGTCATAGATTTATAGTTGAACTGCTCGGTATTCAACTTTTTATTTTAGTCCTACCTTCAGCCTTCATGATAGACCTCAGAAAGTGTCATACAAAATCTATTACTCGTGTCATTCCCCAGCGTTACAATCACGGGTGCAGATTAAGGCGGAAATCGTCGGCGAAGTTTAATATGCAGTACATTTTGCCAGGGTTGTATTATCTAGGCTATCCAGGAAAAAACAGTCTGGTATTACGTGGTAGAACGTAGTAGATTACGTTTTAACCAACATATTGTGGCCTTCCTCAGAGCGTACTTTGAGGAAGGCCACAATATGTTGGCCGAAACTACAAATGTGATTCGTCCTCGATAATTCGATAATACAAACTTCAGACGCGGAAGCGTACGCAATCATTTAGCCAGGGTTGTTTTCAATCCTTTAAGCCTGATACACTCAGGAGAATTCACCCAAGGAAATCCCACCACCCCCAGTCTTGGCACATTGACAGCACAATTATTTTTTATAAAAAATAGCTGTTTCGCTGCTCTTTTAAGCCATTTAAGAAGAAAAGATAATACATTTAAAATTTCCCACTTAAGTGATAAAAAAAGCCGAGCGAATCCCTTCCCAGTTGACAAAATATTCATTTTTGCGTACAAAGTTCTTTGACATCGATTGTCAACTGCTTCCTGTTGGTTCGAAAAGTCACCCATAGATCGCGTAATCTCCTGGGTGGCCGTAGAGTCCCTAGATACAGAGTAGCGCAACCGCCGCCATTTAATATCCTTTCACCGGTTAGATCTGCCAGGCAGTATTCAGGAGCTGAAAGGTAAATTGTAACATTTTAGTGACATTAAGGAGATTTTCATCAATATCAATGTTGGTTTGGGATAGATTCATGGTTCTCAACTAACAGGATACCACACAGTTCCAATTCTCCTGTCAACTGGATATAAAATGGCGGGATTGGTGGAACAATGGGATGCGCTGCTCTCTGTATCAAGGGACTCTAGGTGGCCGCGACGAAAAATTTACTGATTGTCAGACTTCTCGGAATCCAACTTTTTCCATATTAGACGCATCAAGCTCGCATTGTCATGAAAATCAGAGGAGCCGCGAGAAGCTTCGTGGCCATCGTGCACAGAAGCTAAGTGAAATGTGTTGGACGCATTCAAAGTTCGATTCCGGGCGCTGCTAGGCAATTCCCAGCACCTTTCCGCAGTCTACGACCTCTAACGCCAAACGCGGCGAGCGAGCGTAAACATCAAGCGTGAAATTCGTAAGGAAATATATTAGGTAATTTATTTTCGTCAGGACAGAGGAAACCATGACAATCTTTCCAATAGTCAATTATTCTTTCGGCAAAGTAACTATCTTCGTCAATTATGTGTCGTTTCTTTTCCAGAACTTCCTTGTGTGATGAGAACTTTCGATCGAAAAAGCTATGTTCGTTGCCGTTTCTGCTAATGCTCTCCCAATTTAACGAAGCAATATTTCACAGCCTCAACACCCAGTTTGGTTTTAAATAGCGACTTTGAAAGCCTGTGTGCCAACTGTCGAACCACCATCCTCACAGCTTTCAGAATACTCAGCGAGAAACTACTTTACAAAGAGCCGAATTAAATATATCGATGCATTGGCAAGCTGTTTTTCGACACTGTAGACAAAATTGACGAAACATTTTTATTTGGAATATTTTTATGAGTAATTGAATTGAATTGAATTTGCCTTATTTTACGTGGCGAGACCCGGACCATCAGGCCCGCTCTTCCGTCTGACCACGCAAATTTCGCTACGCTCCTTTCATCAACTAGCAGAGAAAGGAGGTATTTCTTGGGCGAGAAACAGGCGATTTTGAATTTAGCTCAGAGGCGTCATTTAGGCTTGAGGCTGTTTTACATGCAAGTAAATCTACTAACATGGGACAGCCGGCTTTACTTCCCCTCCGAAGGAAGGCGTACGAAGGATTTTGTCGCCCTAAAAATCCACGGCTTCGATCGGGTTTGAAACCGCGAGCTTGGGTATAACAGCCCACGTATACGCTAACCGTCACATCATCGTAGTAATAATACACACTACTTCACAACTTTTTTATGACTACCAGCCGATGTACATTGCATTGAAGGAAGAAAAAAAATCAATATATCTTATTTATCCAATATAATACTACACAATTGTGTCACGAAGAAACACATTTTCCAACTATGGATTCGAAGTTATATTATAATCAAAGCCTGAGAACTGAAACAAGGTTATTTCGTTACAGTGCAATGTAATGCTAAGAAATCTGTTTGCTCTTACGTATGTTTATTTTAAAAAAATCGAGTACACCAGAACTAATGAGAAATAAGAAACCAGGACTAATGAGAAAACCAATACATTCGGGCGAGTGAAATATTTCTACCAGCAATTCATATTAGATTGAAGGGCAGCGTTAAAGTAACATTGATGTATTAAATGTAATAAGAATATGCGAAATAATTTAAGTCTTGAGGAGTTATTTTTCTAATGAAGATGTATTTCGTAACTACTTAGAAGCAATCCGCTAAGAACAGATTTACGCCCTCGCGCATCAATGGAACGGCCCACCGCGAGTCTGCTTGTCACGCTGTTCGGCTGCCTGAACGCCCGACTTCGCAGACGCCGCGATGGCGCGAAGCGGTTCTGGTTCGGAACCCGAGAGCCACGATTCCCTCAATTTGTATCTACAGACCATGATGGTAAATAAACGGGGATTAATGGGCGATGTAAAGTGTGCTAACAGGATAATCCAGTGATACACTATTACGATTACATACACAAGTAATGAGGTACTTTCATTATGAACGAGTAGGTGTTCTCTCCCGTTCTCGTTAGGAAAACATCGAGAGAAATGGTTTCTATTATGAAGCATGTTCCATGGACAAAAATATTGGCTTGTGTCGGATACTGAACTATGAGATTCATTAAGAATCGGATGATTAGCAAATATATGATAAACTAAATTATCATAACACGATTTCTGCGGTGTACTCTACACGTCATTAACTCAACATAGAACATCCAACAACGACAATAGATTACTCTTGGGAGATAGGTTTCGCGCATTATCGAATGTAAAATGGACTCATCAATAACCATTTGTAAGCTCGATAGTTTCAGTTCGTTCGTTTCGGCGCCTATACTTCACCCTAAGGCCATCACGCATCGATTTGCAATGCGCATGCGCGATCTGTTAACTGGCCGGGCGCGGAGCCGCCATCTCGTGTGACTGGGCGTCGCGGCGCTGCGCGGCTCTCGCAACGCCCGTCGTCGCTTGTTTCAATAACGCGCAAACAACGCGGTCTGCGCCGGCAGTTGTTCCGACGGAAGCAGCTGGGACAATACGCGCTCGCCCCCCCACACACACACACACACCCTCTTCGCAAATTATCGTAATTTGCGCCCGCCGCAGTCGGCCCAGAGAGCACGGGAATCGAATGCCTTCGCGTCCCCGCACGTGCCGCTGGGCGGAAGCGACGCCATAGCTCAACGGCAACGTCGTTATCACGGTGGCATTGTTGGCCAGGATGTCCTAGGATTCGAAGCGCGAATATCGAAGAGCCCATTCTGTTCACTTATCACACTTTTGAACAAACATTCGATCAAAGAATAATTCATGTAAATAATATTTCTTATAACACAAGTTTTGAAGTGCATTTTTTTTACTTTTACCAAAACAAATTGTTTTCTTGTCAACATTTTACGGTTTGTGGAATGGCAAAACCGCAAAACCATAGAGTATTACAGCATCAGTACAAGTTCACCGTTTGTAAAAATTAATGCGGAACATTTTGAATTTATTTCTGACCAACCAAAGCCCCAATATGGTTTGAAATATATGGATGAAAAATCTATTCACATATGTCACTGGATTGAGTATACTGTGAAAGTCATTCAGCATTCTAAGAACTTTTGTAAGAAAGTTTAATAACTTATTTTTAATTTAGAAAAATTATGAATATTAAAAAAATACTCATTTTTAAATAATACTTGGTTATAGAATACCAACTTTGCGTTTAATATAAAAGAAAACATTTTACTTGATAGTTTGAACTCCACAGTGACTTTTGTTGCTTTCATTTCTCGGTCCTCAATCAGAAATTACATAATCTGAACCGTCGACTAACTTAAATAATGAGTTTTGGTAACAGATTCCATGAAATGGAACTTTCATGGAATATTTTTAATAACAAAAATATACTATTCACACGCAAAACGATGAATCAAACAATTTTTTTGAAGACACTTTTATAATGTAACTTATTTAAAGTCTTACTAATGTGATACTGTACCTCATTTTTACAAGCTAATTGAAAAATATGCTCTGCC
Source organism: Gryllus longicercus (assembly GCA_038098605.1). Classification (NCBI taxonomy): domain Eukaryota; kingdom Metazoa; phylum Arthropoda; class Insecta; order Orthoptera; family Gryllidae; genus Gryllus; species Gryllus longicercus. The sequence continues at coordinate 298,948 of JAZDUA010000923.1, forward strand.
TTGGAATATCGAATGAGGGAAACCTTATATGAACAAAATTTCCGAAAATAGCGCCGAAAATGCAAGCGAAAGACTCCAGTTTGCCACACTCTATAGCAATGAGAGTATGGGTTGCAGTCGGCGTGCAGGCAAGTTACCGGATGATAATGCATGTCGGAACGCAGAGAGATGAGGATGTTGAGAGAAAAGAAGGGAGAACGGAAATAAGAGGAATTTGACCCGAATAGCTTTAAGTAGCGGTCATCTGTGCATAGAGAAACGACATTCTGAGTCCCAAAGTGACTTGAGGGGATTCAAAGGGCACCATAATTACGCGTACACAGGTTTCACGAATGGAAACGTAGAGATTGTCACTCGCAGACAGAAAAGAACGCAATAGAGTATCTTCTGTATTGGCGTGTGGGTACGGATACGAGATATGATTACCCGAAGCTGAAAGCAGAATATGGCGCTACACACAATTACGGTCAAAATTGAAAACAACTACCCCGCGCATTCAGAAGGAGCACAGGGCACGCACGCACGCGCGCGCAGGGAAACAGACGAGGCCGATGGGCGTGGCGGGATGGGGCCGGCGCGGGCGAGACTGAAGGGCGCACAGGCGACGTTCATCACCGGGACAGAGACGCATTAGCCTAATTGCGACGGCCGTGCACACTCGCCGCCGCCATTGCCACCACCTCCGCTCCACCTCCCTTCCCCGTTGCCACCACCCACCTCGTCACGCTCGCCACTTCCCAGCCCACGGCAATTGCTGTCGCCTCATACACAACACAAACCTCCCGCGACTCCCGCGACCAGCGCTACTGTCACAGGTCTTGCCACCTCCATTACGGATGCCGCCGTCACAATCCCCGCTATATCTACTGACAACACCATGCCTCCTCCGTTGCCAATACGCCGAGATCACCAGGGTCGCCGTCGATGAAATGCTCTCACCAACATCACGACAGTCATCGGATCACCTCTCACCACCCCGGTCATTATCACTACTGCGGCCGCCCTCGCGACCATCACCACCACCGCCGCCGCCGCGACCATTATCACAGCCGCCGTGCGCCGGTACCACCATCACCACCGCCGCCGCCCTCACCACCATGAACACCGCCCTTACCACAATCGCCTCCCTAAACCACCCCCCACCATCACCGCGGTATTGGCCGACACTCCCACTACCGCCCGCTCTCGCCAGCGGAGCGGAGCGGGTGGACGCGGCTTGGCGCGGCGCAGCGCGGTGCGGCGCGCGGAATATGGAACAAATTGGCTGATTTGGAAATTACCCGTGTCTGCTCCAAAATAGCCAATTAACTGCCCCTGATCAATACGCCAAGTCCACCAGCCGCAATTACACCCGCTGCGGCCGCGCCTCGGCGACGCGCGTGCCCCCGCTCGGATGCGCAGCGCGAGGGCGTGCCGTGCGATGCACGCGCGTGCGGGCGTGCGGGCGTGCGGGAGTCGCGTGCCCCCACTCGCCGCCGCCGCCAAGATTGATGCGTCACGCTACGCACTAGATGTTGATGAAGTAATGAAACTGAATGGGCTGAACACACACAACAGAATGAGGAAAGTGGTGAGCATCTCTGTTCCTTAACGCTTACGGGAAGCCCGTTTCCAGATATTGTTTCTTACAAATAGATCGTATTCGTAAATTTCGGAGGGACTTCATAATTGTGTCAATACTCAGAAACTGGATAAATTTATTTACTAAAACTTTAATACAGGGTGTTCATTAGTGTAGGTAATTTCTATACGTATTGGAATGCGACAGTTATGTGAATTACTACGTACAGAATTGTCACGAATTCGAATAGAGACTCCATGAAGATACATATTGCGAAGATTAATCAAATTAATACTCTTAGGGAATCGGTTTGGACAGCCGAGGACGATAAGGCTAAAGAGTCGTAGCTGAAGGATCGAGGGTTCGAATCCCACCCGCGGCATGGATGTTTACTTGTGTTTGTAATTGTCCATTCCTCCTCCATCATCATCGTCATGTTTACTTTATTCTCCATCCCCCCAGGACTAACAACCTTGGGGTATGAAAATGGATTCAGCATAGAAATGCTGACCCCCCCCTCCCTGAAAAGAAAGTCATGTGCAATTACCCTCCGGAAATACATGACGAGGCCTCGGTGAGAACAGTTGCACGTTCGCGTGGTCCTAAGAGGACAAAGAAACGAAAGAAAGAAACTTAGGAGTGTATTCAGGGAGGGGGCAGCCTTTAACCAACATTGGCAGGCATGCTGAAAAGTTTTAGATGCATAATGAGTTACAGTCAAGGTGAAAATGAATTTCAAATAAAGTTACAAACAGTGGGCATGGAATTTCTTTGTACTTGGCGACAATTATCACATCGGAAGAAGTTCTTCAATTCACATCTTCGAATTTCAGCGGAGATGCATCATCATACTATCGAATTTTACGCAAACAAATTTAGTAAGCGATTGCATTGGCAAAAACAGTGGGACGATTGAATTGGCTGCAGTGACGGTGCAGACGAAACCGTTTGTGGAGTTAGCTTTGGTGCATCCGAGCTTGAGTTTGTAACAGAGAGCCTATGGACTATTCCCACAGAGTTACACACAAACCCCATTTTAAGATTTTGAACCCTAGTAAAATAACCAATAACATTTTATAAAGAAAATTATATGCTTTTGACAATTATATAACAAACGATTTTATTTTGACAATTATATAAGAAAATATTTACAACAAACAAATTTCAAAACAAAAACATTGATTTATTTTTGTACGAAGTAGCTTATTCGGTTGTTGGAATAACCCCTGTTTTATTTTCAGATGTATTTTGATGGAGTGCAGAATTCCTACCGAGTCCATAGCTTACACAGATCTTACAAGTAAGTTCGTTGTAATAAGTTATTTTTTTTGCAATTTTTCGTCAATCTTAAACACTAGTCGTGAAAGGGGTACGTGACATCACTTCCGATTTAAGAGACCGTACGACAAACGTAACATCGGCTGCTCTTTCCCTCCACGCCATGCACCGTGCTCGCGGCTACAGTCGTGGCTCTTGCGGGGCGACACAATTTACTCGACGCGCGCGATGTACTGCCCTGTCGATACAGACGATGTATGCTGTACAAGCACTGTAATGAAATCCGCCCACCGTGAATACTGGCCGATGCTGACCAGACGATTTACAAAGGGCGTTGGATTTCGATACTTTTGAGTATTAACCGCTCCATTTCAGTAACGACACAGGATATTTACGTATTGTCGAGAAATCGTAAAAACATCGTGTGCCTGTCATTGAGCTTAACAAGTTCTAACTGTTCTCTACTATTTTAAGCAAGCGTTAGATCAGAGTGAAAATTAAAAAAAAAAGAAGGGAGTAATATGTTTTCCTAAACGATCTTCTCAGAACGAAACACAATTTACTAGCAATTGGACTATGCGAAAAATACAATCAATAGTTGCAATTGCTTAATTTTCAAAATGGTTTGCTTTGCGAAGAAACGATGTACACGGAGAGTGCAAACAAGGGTTCATTTTGAAACGACCCCGGACCTATAGCACAAATGAATTAATATCCCAAACGTGAGCAATCTTCAGGAACATCAGAGGAAACATAGTCCACGGTTCGCGAAAGGAAGTGTTTTTGTTTTTTATTTTAAATTTTTATTGTTTTTACGCATTCAATGTGAAATATTTTGATTAATTCTTAAATTACTTTTTATTAATATAACAGTTGTTTATTTAGCCCACTCAAGCCCCTAAGCGTATTCTTCTGAGTGTGAGCAATCTTCAGGAACATCAGAGGAAACATAGTCCACGGTTCGCGAAAGGAAGTGTTTTTGTTTTTTATTTTAAATTTTTATTTTTTTACGCATTCAATGTTAAATATTTTGATTAATTCTTAAATTACTTTTTATTAATATAACAGATGTTTATTTAGCCCACTCAAGCCCCTAAGCGTATGCTTATGTACTCCCGAACGGATGAACGTATCTCGGGAGCATTATCCTGTTGCTCTTGTGACACGAGCCGTTTCCCAGGCTACTCTGCTTGGATGGTAGCTTCCACAATGCGTCCAGAGAACAAGACGAGAATTCAGGACCCTGGGAGAAGAAACAAGTTGCGGCGATAACATTTGGAAAATTCATGGCGCTTTCGCCGAAATACTATACCATCACGCAAAGTAATGAAAGTGTCTTTCCTGAGCCACCCATTCAAACTCAGAAGTCCATTCCTACTCAGAGAAGTCCATTCATACAATGAGAAATTCTGAATGTAAGTGTGGTCTCAATTACCATTTTCGCGGTAGCCTGTTGCATACACATGAATGAAAGTGAAGGAAAGAAAAGTTAATTTATATAATTACTCAGATATACTCAATCTGCTGAAATCCAACGCCTCCAAACCCGCCCTTTCTCGAAACTGAGTTAATCAGTTTAATCTATATATACCCCTCTATATTTTTTTATTCTCTGCTTCCCCTCCAATTAACCTAACGACGACGAAAACAAACTACTTCTCTTTTTATACCCTATCGATAAATCGAGATCTTGCGAACCACCCGGAGAGGAAGCATCTGAAGCCCACTTCTCCAACGGAGGGGCGATGAATGGACCAATGCCGTTACCACGACATCGCCAATGCCATTTCATCGCAGAAGCCGCTTCGCCGTGAGGGTGCCAACGTCAGCTCTCTCAACTATCACCACTGCCCCTTCCGTACAGAAGCCACACTCCTGCAAAGTGACAGTCGCTGTCACTATCAGTACCGTTTTCTTTCTTCCACCATTGCATGCTTTGTTCCCATTGGCACGTATCTTCACTCTCACTTTACGATCTACCTTATCCCGTACTCCGGCCAGAAAATAAGACTAACTAGAGAGAGAAGAGTATTGCGACGCTATCGTTTCTATCTTTTCCCCCATACACTTAATCAGTAATGACATGGACCAACAGTACTGATCCATCCCTTTCGATTTTTTAAAGTTTGAACGACAAGAGCACACATTTTCATCTTCGCACTAACAAGATGGCAGACACATGCATCGCTTGCTGGGTGGACGTTTTCGAGCGCTCCTTCCGCCCACATCGCCTTCAGAGCGTCCGTGGCCAAACGGCCCGCTCCGACTGCACAGCCCAGGGCCGAAAGCTTATTAGGAGGCACTCGATCGTATCGACGGCCGCAGCAATCGAGCTCCGACGGTCCGCGCGCCATCGCTCGCAGCCATCGACCCCACTGCCATCGCCGACGCCCCCTCTCCGTCGCTGTCGCTGCTGACGCCATCGCGTACATCGTCGTCGTCATCAGGGCCCGGCAACTCTCCATCAAAACCGGGGGCAAAGCTCGAGGTTGCTACTCTAGGAAGCGCTAGTGTTGCCGGATACAGCTGCTGGTAAGGCTCGCCAACTTTCCCACATACAAATTGAGTAATTTGTGAGAAACACGAAAAGTGTCTTCTAAATGTACAATTATTCATACCCTATAATTATAAGAAACCTCTAAAGAAAGCGCAAACAGACGTTATTTTGGTAACATTTTGAGCCTGCTTGCGACCCGCGAACTCACGCACCAGTCACGCACGTTGAAAGTATCGTTGGTAGCAGTTGGTGTTTTAGTTCCTGTAAAGAAGGTGATGCAGCAGAACGCGCCACCGTAATGGTTATATGGGAGTTATAGAGCCCTGGTCGTCGTCGTCGTCGCCGTCGTCGTCACAGCCACCGCGGCAACTCCCGTCGTTGTCGTTGTCGTCGTCGTCGTCGGCGGCGGCGGCGGCGCCACCCTTGCCACCAAAATCACCGCCCTTCCGACGCCTCAATTCACCCTTACATCACCACCAACCCTCTTCCCCCATTGCATTACCGCCTACGCCACCGCTTCCCCTCTCCAACGATGTCGCCTCCGCAGCCAGCACCCACTCGAAGCCTCTACTTACACCGTCCCCTCCACCAGCAGAACGTCCCCTACGCCGTCGACGCCCACGGCGCCCTGCGCAGCCGCCACGGCAACCCCCACTGCCACCACCTAAGCACTCCGGCAGCGGGGCAGGCGAAATGCTAAACTCGTGATATGCCTCGCCTTATCCCAGCGGCGAATCTTCGCTGACGCAACCCCCGCGCCGCCTGGCGGGTCGTGGAGCGGGCGGACGGGCCGTGGAGCGGGCGGGACGGGGCGGGGCGGGACGGAGCGGGGCGGGGCAGGACGGGACGGGACGGGGCGGGACGGGACGGGGCGGGACGGGGCGGGACGGGGCGGGACGGGGCAGGACGTGGCGGGGCGGGACGGGGCGGGACGGGGCGGGACGGGACGGGGCGGGACGGGGCGGGACGGGGCGGGACGGGGCGGGACGGGGCGGGACGGGGCGGGACGGGGCGGGACGGGGCGGGACGGGGCGGGACGGGGCGGGACGGGGCGGGACGGGGCGGGACGGGGCGGGACGGGGCGGGACGGGGCGGGACGGGGCGGGACGGGGCGGGACGGGGCGGGACGGTGCGGGACGGTGCGGGACGGGGCGGGACGGGACGGGACGGGGCGGGACGGGACGGGGCGGGACGGGGCGGGACGGGGCGGGACGGGGCGGGACGGGGCGGGACGGGGCGGGACGGGGCGGGACGGGGCGGGACGGGGCGGGACGGGGCGGGACGGGGCGGGACGGGGCGGGACGGGGCGGGACGGGGCGGGACGGGGCAGCGGTCGGGCGCTCGGGATGATCCAGAACGCGCGCGCTAATAGAAAGTCAACAAGGGGGCGGGGAGGGGGCCGGTAATTGAGCCGTCGATGCGGCCGCGCGAGGCCCATGCGGGCCGGCCCACGCTCTTATCCCGCAGAGCAGCCAGGTCCAGCGCCCGCCCGCCCACCCGCCCTGCATTAAAGCGGAGGAGGTCGCGGAGGTAAAAATCGATACTACCCAAGCGAAAGTGACATTGAGGAGCGTGGCGGAGGGACAAAGAAGACCACGTACACGTAGGCTTCCGCGGCTGAGTTCATGACTTCAGGGTAGTGACTACCCTGAAGAAGCCTGCGATATGACAGGCGAAAGGTCGGCCTCTCTGCCAACGACGCGGCGTCACCCGGACAGCCTAGAAGTCACAATGAAGACCACGCCGAAACCAGTTGTTGAATACTTTTATTCTTTTCAGAAATTTTCTAATGAACCAATAACAGAGGCGATGATGCAACGGTTAACGTATCGACTGTTATACCCAAGTTCACGAGTTCAAACCCAATCGAAACCGTGGATTTTAAAAAGCGAAAAAATCCTTCGCACGCCTTCCTTCGGAGCGGAAGTAAAGGGACTGTCTGCTGTTAGTAGATTTACGGCATGTAAAAGATCCTCAAGCCGAAATGAAGCCTCTCAGCTAAATTCAAATCTCCAATTCCGACGCCTCACAAATTCTTCCATTCCCCGCCAGTTGGTGAAAGGAACTAGCGAAATTTGCGTGGTGAGACGGAAGAGCAGGCCTCATGGCCTGAGTCTCGCCAAGTAAAATCAAGCATCAATGCAATTCATAAAGCTATTTATAAATAGTACAAGGGCTTCATTCCTCTGCGTTCTCCGCCGCCTCTTCTTGACAACAGTATATTCGCTCTAACGAAGAAATTCATTTGAGTTATTTCGCAGGGAACATTTTAGGAAGATAGAAATATGGATGGAGAAGGTACGGAATTTGCGGAGGGCCCGAATGAAAAAGCATTTAATCTGGCAGACAATCTGACACCGGAATGAAACGGGGAAGAAGTAGGAGTAATGTCCAAGGTGGAAGAGCATGAATGATAAAGAATTTGGAGGTGAGAACATATGAAGAATTGCTAGCAGCATGAAGTAACAAGTGCGGACAACGACAGAAAGGCAACAGATTTCCAGATAACTATGAGTATTAATGGCTAAAATGAAAGCAAAACTAATTGTCGGTGCATAGGATAGCTCGTAAACCATTTATTGCAATCCCATTCATTAAGATAGTAGAAGTGTAACAACGAACTGCTAATGCACGCAACACATTGCAATCTTTATGTAAAACGCTGGGAAACTCAATGTGGTTTGCCCGCAACCGCGGCCATAGAAGCAAATTGCTCCACCGCGGAACAAAGCATACGAAAGATTCGGTCATGATTATCGGAACCCATTCTCTTCCTTATTCCCTGGCGGGAACACCACGTGTTCTAGGAGCAAACAAACAAACACGTCGCGAGCTTCGAGAAAGCTATTGCAACGCGGAAGAGGCCCACTGCCCGTTTCTCCTCGTAAACGGCGCACGCACGCGTCACGCACAATATAATAGGAGATTGTATAGGCGCAGGGCAGGGTTTTGTTCCTGGCTGCACGCGGCGGATGTGGGAAACCGGCGAGGTAGCTTTTAGTCACCGCTGCACGCGCGACAGCGGCGCGCAACCTGCCGCAAGTTCGGTCGGAGAGCGCCGTCGCAGGCGTAATACCTAAGGAATTGCTTGTGAAGCGAAATGAATGAGAACAGCCGTTTTCTCGTCATCGCGATTTAGTGCTGGTATACCATATTTCTCGTCGTTTAAATTGTTGTTGCTTCAGTTAACTTTCATGTAGCTAATGCTTTTTGTGTACGCTCACTAATTATCACGCGTCATTGCAGTGCGTTTTATTAGCGAAATTTAAAAAGCCCTAGTAAAGAGTTTTGATGAGATTGTTAATTCACAAGGAAGTATTTTGAAATTGGCATCACTCCGATACCGCATCAACGATATACAATCATTGATACCGAACTCTGTAAATATCAAACAAATTAGAACAAGACCGAAGATACCAGAGCTTTTTAGTAGACCAGACTGTTCTGTTACTCAGCGTTAACATTATCAGAAATCATAACCATTGACATGCGCGGATTCACGGGAAAAAATGAAGAAAATTTCCCCCTAATTTTTTTCTGTATGTATTAATTTCAACTCGTCACGAATCTTTCAAGTAAAAATATTTTCGGATTATTAATAAAGGGAATAAAATAATATTGCAGCATGAGCCGAGTCTAGCCTGCATCATTTTACAAAATCTGTAATATGGCACCTTCCACCAAAACATTTTAAATATCCCCTCTTAAAATTTGTCTCCGACCTTTTCTGATGCGTTCCTCAGACTACTAAAAATAAGGAACATATACAGATAGTACCAATGACGATCAACACTGTACATGCCGGACACAGACGGGGGAAAAAGGGTAAAAAATACTGAAAAGTCTCGAATTTCAAATACATATAAAATGCGAACAGTGAATAGTGCTTTTTGTTCGTTTTTTAAATTTTTGTTTAAGCGCTCGTATCTCCTGTTTCTCCTCTACCTATTTCATCCGCAGCAGCAGCAGCAGCAGCAGCAGCAGCGCTGCAGCTCCACTCCGAGCGCTAGCTGCGCTCGGGTTCCTCTGAGCGAGTCAGAGATTATCCTGCCTCCCAACGGCACGGCCGGTCTGCCTGCCTGCCTGGCTGCCGCAAGCGCTCGTGCAACGCGGCGCGCCGGAGGCAGGGGCGAGGACCAAGAAAGGTGAACGGAACGTCCACCCACCCACTAACGAACTACTTCACTTCCCCCCCCCTCTCATCCGCCCGCCCGCCCGCCCACAATTCTCCCGCCACCCCTCTGGCCAGCCACCACTCAACCCGCCCGCCCGCCCATCCGCCCACCATCGCCTCCTCCTACCACCCACTCGCCCATCCGCCCACCATCGCTTCCGCCTACTCAACTACCCCCCAACCTCGCATACCAGCTTGTTACTCCACCCACCTGCTCGGGCACTCGCAACCCGCACACTCACCCACAATCCACTTGCCCGTCCGTCCGCCATCGCCTCCGCTTGCTCACCCGTCAACCACTCTATGTGCCAACCCACCCCAATCTGCCAACTCGTGTACAACCACCCCTGCTCCATCCACCCGCCCGTCCTCTGCCCTCCCCCCCTCACACACACATTGCCCATCCGACCTGCCCATCCGACCTGCTCACTCGCCACCACCTGCCTACCTACACAACACGACGTTCCACCCACACTCCGCCTCGTCTGTCCGTCGCCTTATTCGCGATACTGCCCACCCACCGATGCTGCCACCTCCACCGCCTGCCCTCTGCTCGCCTCCGGGACTCCGCGCCGACTCGCTCGTGCACTTTCCCATGCAGCTGTAAAATTTCATGAAGCTTAAGCCACGAGCGTTCCCTACCCCGCTCGCCGACGCCCAGAGCGTATTAGAGGGCGAGGGAATGTTACGTAAGTGATGCTATCGACGATATCGACACTGAAAGTGGCCAACTTTTTTTTCCCCCTTAAAGAATGCAATGTTGCTTCAGTGGAAATAACCATAAGACTAAAAGAGGTATCGCGTAGAATTGATGAATCTGTGAAGTACGTAACATTCAACAGTTTGCACGTTTTCCGATCCCGGAAAGGAAAATATGTATGGTATGAGTATTTTTGTGCAACATGGTCCAATAACACAATGTAACAAAATGCCTATGTTGTAAACAATATACTACTAATAATAAATGCAATTATTATTATTAATATTCTATTGCTTCTCTCAGAGAAAACATTATAAAACGTATATTAGCAGGACAATACATTTCATATGATTCCTTTATGTAAGTTAATTCAGTTGTAGAAGTACATTGGCCTTTCCGTTTGCATTTTTCGTTTCTGATGAAACTTAACTCCCCGACATCTTAGCGACAATAATTGAAACAAATTACGAACGGCCCTTCAAATTTGCAAATATTTAATGACTAATTGTACTAATGACACTAGACTATTATGACATAAACATAATTATGAAATTATTAACTCAACGATAAAAAGTTGCGAAAATGGACATTTAAAATAACTACGGAAAATCAAGAGTTTTACTCCTTAATAAATTCATTTACTTTTCAAGAAAATGCAAGCGAAACTTCACCTACTGAACTCTTATAGCGCTCTAGGAATACTGTTCCATGCCAACAATTTTGAGTTTGCAGATGGATGAGTGACAAACTCAGCAGTTAGCATTATGCGCGAATTCGCGGCTTTCCAGAAGACTAAGGAAGGTAAGAGCAGAAACACCGCGCTCCCGCGAAGTCCACGCTGGAGAAACACCTACTTCGGATGCGATATCGCCAACAAAACATCGATGTTTCAAAACATCAATGTTAACAATACATCGTCCCAAAACGCGGAGGTTTTTCAACATAAAAATTTTCAAACCTGATTTGCAAACTTCACACATTTATAATTGCGCGGACGGAGGGAATTTAATCAGGTATAAAACGTGTTTGTTAAATTATAAATCATGTAAACGCAGCAAATAAATACAAAAATGATAAAAAATAAACTTATTATCAGAGTGGATATCCCAGAAACAATAGACTTCATTTATGGACGAAAACTAGTTTTTCTCTTGTGGTCACTCCGACTTAAAGAATATTCAATTTATGAATATCTAAAAATTATTATTTTTTTATTATTATGGTCCTTTTTCATGAGAAAATTAAACATCAACCACGTACAATCATCGAGGATAAAAAAAGCCGGAAAAAAACGCCAAAAAACAAACAAACAAAAAACAAAAACTTCAATAAATCGATGTTTTCACAAAAACCTGAAACCCTTGAAAGAAGTGATAGTTTACACTATCGACACCATAGTTGATATTGTTCATTCAAGATTGTGATGGTATTAATGGATTGGATTAATGCCTGAATAAGAACAGTTTGATCCGAAAACCTCACATACACAGAATTTGTAATGAGAAAATGAGAGACTTCATTCTTCGTCTCCTTTTCACCCAACTGCATTTTCTCAGCTCTGAAGACTGTCGGGAAAGACGTTATCACATTATTCGAATATAAAACCTTTGCTAATAGGCGCCTCTTGGAGAATCTTAAAACTAACGTGTTTACGTAAACTGAAGTTTGCATGTTAGTAGAACTTCGTCATTCAAGGATGAGGTGGGAAAAACCTACTGGATGTTATTAAAATCTGTCCGTTCAATTTCATTCAAGATACAGTTATCAGGTTGCTTAGCAATCATGAATGCACGCAGGACGGATGTTTTGACACACTCGCAAACTTTCACCAACTTAATGGCAATTCAACGGTCAAATGAATTGAGTTGTTCAACAAATTGTATGTTGGGCAAGCGAAGTTCCATACGCTCTGGTTGTGGCGCGATTTGCGTGAACTAAATTGTATTCTTCGAAATCAAAAAGCAACAAGTTTATTTACGGCTGTTTCAATTGTAAAGATTAAGTAAGCAACAAAAAGGATGTGCAGTAAACAATACTCCCTTGAGCTTATTCGACAGCAAAGAGGACGAAAGTGACCTAATATTGAGTGAATGTTCTCCGGTGTGCATTTTCCCATCATAGTTCTTTAGAAAGTGACATGGTTATGATCCTTAAATCTTTCCTTACGAGTAGTTACTGAACTTAAACAAAGGAAACAATAAATTTTAACATCAATACCTGTGAATTGAGTGAGATACGCCGAGATGCAATGGCTACGAACCAAATGTTCCGACACAGTGTTACATCATCGTATTACCATACAGCGTCCAGGAAAGAAAGTGCAATTAGCTAAACCAGTGCTTCACCCCGCTTAAAAAATACACAGTTTTTATCAAAGTAGAGAAAAATTTGGTTTTTTATTAACTATCTATTTTAAAGAGTAAATTGATATCGCAAAAAGTTATATAAAACAAAAATAAATAATCATTTACATGCATACGACTTTTCTAATCGCTAATATCAGAAATAATCGCAATCCGAACGTAATTCGGAATTTCACTGGAACATAATGACACAATCACTGTCATAATTTAAGCGAACACACCGAAAAAACGTTTCTTTAACTGTTAATAGTAAAATTGTATTAAATAAATATCTCCAGCTCTAAAAAAGGATTTTTCTACAATTTGAAATGGTGCTCATATCTTCCCAATAATATAAATCGTATACATTTATAAATTAATTAACCCAAGTTCAGGGCTGCCCAAGTAGACGTGCCCTTCTGGCGCCCCCCGGGCCAACGCTTATCTGCGGACGCGGCCCATTGCTTGACGAGTCATCCGACCGCCATGGGAAAAGGGGAGGGGCGCCCGTACATTTCTACATTGCTGAAAGAGGGGTAAAAGCGGAAGAGAAAGAAGAGAAGAGTCACGCAGGGCACTGCGGCATGCGCACGCAGGCATTTTGGCTCGAAACCTTGTAATTGAGCAGCCCTGACGTAGATCAGTGTTCACAACCTCAGGATGGTTTCAGTCTTTGCTTTACTGCAGTTGGCTTAGTAATAAAACAGTCATTAAACCTCGTTCGGCTCGTGCTTAGCACACACAGTATGTTGTAGTACACAAGGTCTCAGAGTCAGCGCATTGTAGAGAAGCCTCCGCTTAGGTGGCTGAAGCGTGAAGAATTGACTGGAGAATCCGCTTCAGCGTTCCTAAATTATACAAAGAAGAGTCGGATCATTTTTCATTGAATTGCGGAGATAAAAATAGGGCTTATTGGTTCGTAGTCAGAATCGCCACGCGGAACGGCTTTCGCGTTGAAAGTTGAGGTATCGGGTTGATGGATTATTACGACAATGTGCAAGTAAAGAGTATGAAGGTGGTAATATGAGAGGCATAGTAATTTTTTTATCAACCTTGCTATTCAAAGTCTGCAAAAAATCTTTCATGGGTCACCTGCAACAGTAATATTCCCCCCCGGCCGCGCGCGAAAATAACTGCCTGTAAAGCGTTTCTTCGAAACCACTCAATTCTAGAAAACAGCGCAACAAAAGTCATTCAGCAGTAGCGAATTTCTCTCGCCATAAAACGATACTGCCCTGCCCCAGCCGCCCGGCGAGCAGCTTCCGCGGCGATCGGCGCGCCGCGTGGGGGAGAGGGCCTCGGGCGGAGCACCTGGCGCGACACTGCGACCGCCAACGCGCCTCCCGGAGGCCGCGGCGCGATGCGTCGCGGTGAAAGCGGGCGCGGTACGCGGGGCGGGGTAGGGAGCAGCGGGGAAAGTGAAGCTGAGCGGAGAGGGCGGGCGAGCAAGGAGGAGAGGGGGCGGCGGGGAAGGCATGGAGCGGGGCGGGGTGGGGTGGAACGTGGCGGGGAGAGAAGCTGGGCGGAGAGTGGCGGGACGGAGCGGGACGGGACGGAGCGGAACGGGACGGGACGGAGCGGGACGGAGCGGGGCGGGACGGAGCGGGGCGGGACGGAGCGGGGCGGGACGGAGCGGGGCGGAGCGGGACGGAGCGGGGCGGGGCGGAGCGGGACGGAGCGGGGCGGAGCGGGACGGAGCAGGGCGGAGCGGGACGGAGCGGGGCGGGACGGAGCGGGGCGGAGCGGGACGGAGCGGGGCGGGACGGAGCGGGGCGGGACGGAATGGGACGGGACGGAGCGGGACGGGACGGGACGGAGCGGGACGGGACGGAGCGGGACGGGACGGAGCGGGACGGGACGGGACGGAGCGGGACGGAGCGGGACGGGACGGAGCGGGACGGGACGGAGCGGGACGGGACGGAGCGGGACGGGACGGAGCGGGACGGGACGGAGCGGGACGGGACGGAGCGGGACGGGACGGAGCGGGACGGGACGGAGCGGGACGGGACGGAGCGGGACGGGACGGAGCGGGACGGGACGGAGCGGGACGGGACGGAGCGGGACGGGACGGAGCGGGACGGGACGGAGCGGGACGGGACGGAGCGGGACGGGACGGAGCGGGACGGGACGGAGCGGGACGGGACGGAGCGGGACGGGACGGAGCGGGACGGGACGGGACGGAGCGGGACGAGACGGAGCGGGACGGGACGGAGCGGGACGAGACGGAGCGGGACGGGACGGAGCGGGACGGGACGGAGCGGGACGGGACGGAGCGGAACGGGACGGAGCGGGACGGGACGGAGCGGGAAGGAACGGAGCGGGACGGGACGGAGCGGGACGGAGCAGGGCTAGCACGGCCGGTCAGCGCACCGATCGCTCTGCGCGCCTGAGCTCGCAGAGCTGGAACGTAGGCCTCCGACCAGAACGCGCAGTGCTGGTCACTCGCGACGAACGTGGGATACCAAGCGCACGCACAGAGCTCTGCGGAAAGGCTGGCGGTCGGAAGGCTCAAGCACGTGTAGCAGTTTATACTTGTATAATATGTGTGAAGACTAGTCTTACAAGTTTTTAGGACATTTGTAAATGCAATAGTTTGTGAATGAAAAGAATCCAAAACATTTTTTTTTCCTCACAAACTGGTCATCTCAATTATTATGTCAGGACAGCATAAATTGAATCATGAATAACCGTTAGAGATCTACATTAAATTTGAATCTTATGTTTAATATTGGCGATGTTAAAAATTTACAGACTACAAAAAAATGGTGGAAAGAAATGAATATAATGAAGCAATACTACATTTTATTGAATCTCGAAAACAAAAAAAAGCGAAAAAAAGTTTACTCTTATTTTACGAATTGTGTTGTTGACCGAGATGCTTGTACGAACTTAAACAAAATTAGTATAGACATTGACACAAATGTAAATAATTCTATTAATGTTTATTGTATTACAGAATTATTGTAAATTTATGAAAATTCAATTAAAGTTAAACAAATACTAAATTAGAGAAAATATCTCCACCGTTTTAATGCGTGTTGCCGTTTCAACTACGTCACTAGATTGATTAAACTAATATGAAGTGGGCGTATTTTAACTAAATCCTCGCATGTGCTCGTTATAAATTGTCATTACACTTTCCCTCGCATGATCAGATTTCAGGTCAAGATAATGCATTTTATATTTATGAGTTAAATAATTGCAATGCATTGTTTCATATATCAAGCTAAATAAATTCTAATAGAAGCAGCTTTTGATCCTTAATCATCCAAATAAAATAGTGCACTGAGGGGAACAGCTATGCTCAACATGATTAACATTTATATCACCAGTAAAGATTATCTTTGCAAAACTAACACAAAGTATTTCAGTTGTACTGGACTATAACTACATCTTTACATCCACCACTATGTATTACTGGCGCATGCATTTACAACTTGTGCAGACCCAAAGAACTTTCGTAAATCAAATTATTCGGTTACGTTACTTAAATTTATTCACGAATTTATTCAAGAAAACACGAAGTGTTTACGACTGTGATAATGGATCATGGATTTATGGACGGCGATATTTTATTAAGGACTAAAACAAAATAAATATCTTTTGATATTATTGTAAGTGATTATCTTGATTGATTTCAACCATATATCAGTTTATACTTACGTCGAGACATTTCCAAAAGAAATTTTGGCAATCGGTAAACGTTTTTGGCACAGACCGGTCTTCATAATATTTCGTAATTCGATGAACAATTAGATGTCTAACTGAAGCGAGAATAAAAGCAAGTGCGAAGAGCGAATTCTTCATCCCCAATCCAGTCGCAGGAAGCTCGAACGGTACAATTTTTTTTTTTTAATTGAATTAATGCCTTATTTTACGTGGCGAGACTCGGGCCATCAGGCCCGCTCTTCCGTCTGACCACGCAAATTTCGCTACGCTCCTTTCACCAACTAGCAGAGAAAGGAGGTATTTCTTGGGCGAGAAACAGGCGATTTTGAATTTAGCTCAGATGCGTCATTTAGGCTTCAGGATCTTTTACATGCAAGTAAATCTACTAACATGGGACAGCCGGCTTTACTTCCCCTCCGAAGGAAGGCGTCCGAAGGATTTTTTCGCCTTGAAAAATCCACGGCTTCGATCGGGTTTGAACCCGCCAATTTGGGTACAACAGTCCGGTACGCTAACCGTTACACCAGCGCCGCCGCTAAATTCCTTCTCACCTCTCGGGAGTACTCGTCTGCCCCAGCCCTTCCGCGGCATCTCACCGCACGTCGTCTGACTTCGCCCGTTTAGGCCGGTCATCAGTACCGAGCATTCCAGAAATCCAACTGTACTCGCGGATACGACAACCTGTTCGCGCTCGCTTTATATGGCGAAGGCGGCGAGCGGCTGGCTGCGCTTCAATGGAGAGCCAGACGCCGCCGCGGGCGCCGCTTCGGGAAACGGTCGTGTTCGGGACCACCCAGCGCTAACCTCCGTTATTTGAAAGAGATGCGAGAACGTGATTGGAACAAATGCTTCAAAGACCTTTGTGTAATCGACGAAGTATTCTTGTAAACGACCGCATGTTCAGGAAATGTAGCAAGAACATGTACGACGGGACGTGAAAAGGGTTTGTACACAATAGGGGTCGGTTTGGGTATGCGAATTGCATTTCTGTATTGGTTAAGCGCTTCCAGTAGTCTCTGTTTACGACAACAGCGGAGGTTTCAAGAACCGCCGGTTTGATGGCACCAGCGTACCTCGTTAGATGATCGTAAATCAGGTTCAAAAGATTACCTTTCCCACTACGTGAATTATCGATGCCATTTAGTATCTCTTACATATCGCCAATAAATGCCTTTCATTCACGACGTTTTACGTAATCCCCTTTGACACAACGAAATATCAAAAAATGGTTGCATTGGTCGTCCTTTTCTGCACAGAACACAAAAGCTACTCAACAAAGACAATGCTATTCGCTGGCTGATAGTTTAATTGCCGTTTAGATGGGTACAATATATTATTTTGGTAGATGAAAACAACTGCGGGAGAAGTATAGAGAAAACCTCCCATCCGAAAAAAATAGGACAGCATTAATATCTTTGATGTTTACGTTACTCATTTTCTGATATTCTGAAAATCTTTTTTAAGCTGCTTATTTTTGCCTTCCTTTCTAAGAATTGCAATTGAGAAAACAAAATTGATTAATTATTTTTTCCTTCGCAATTTCATTAGTTAGGATCCAATGATCTATTTTCTGGACAACTTAAATATTTACAGTACATTAAATGTGGAAATTTCAGTCCGATCGTGCTATATCTAATTTATTAAGCATACACTGAATTAGTATTGACAATTACGACCCCCCTCTTATGCATGAAATATAATATCAATATCACATCATATTTCAGCCAAGTGTTAGTTTTCTCACAATCCCGAACATTACGGAACTTGTCAAGCACACACACACACGGGAAGCTGGCTGAATCCACCAGGCCGACATCTTCCAATTAAGTCGACTGTCAGAAAGTGGTCCGATGGAGGAAAGTTCTGTCGCAATCCAGTATCCCGAAGAAACTCCGCAATTCACGTATCGAATTGCCGTATCGTTGCTGTCGCGAATTCATGTATCGCCGGGGTCAGTCAATACTTGGCTGTCTGGGAGATGCCGCATCTTACGTACTGTCAACTTTTCGACCGCCAACGGCGTCTCTCGAACAGCCAAGTATTCAAATTTGCTCTGGTGTTCTCAGCTTTTTCCTACGTTATTCCCCATAGAACAGTTTTATGTCTCGACCTAATTCCTTTCGACAGTGTTATTTATTATTGATCGTCACAGTTGAATTGTAATGAATGATGCATAAATTCGTAATAAATCTGACGTCGACCAGGTCGCCACACAGGTCATCCGCGTGGCCCGCGCCACCTCCCGCTTGCAGGAGCGGACGTCCTGTCGCCGAGTTGTCAAGTTTCCTTGCAACTGCACCGGTGGAAGGGGCAGACGCAGTCAGTGGCCGTCGGCCTCCCGTTGCTGTCGCCGTCGCGCCCCCCCCCCCCCACCACCACCACCACCTGTCTCGCCGGAAGGGAAGAAGTATAGAGCCCGGGGGCAGAACTTGCGCTCGGAGTACTGGCACCGCCCGCTCACAGTAGGTCCAAATGAAGTCAAAAGCGCCCATCCTTATTGAATTGAATTGAATTTGCCTTATTTTACGTGGCGAGACTCGGGCCATCAGGCCCGCTCTTCCGTCTGACCACGCAAATTTCGCTACGCTCCTTTCACCAACTAGCAGAGAAAGGAGGTATTTCTTGGGCGAGAAACAGGCGATTTGAATTTAGCTAAGAGGCGTCATTTAGGCTTGAGGATCTTTTACATGCAAGTAAATCTACTAACATGGGCAGCCGGCTTTACTTCCCCTCCGAAGGAAGGCGTACGAACGATTTTGTCGCCCTAAAAATCCACGGCTTCGAACCCGCGAGCTTGGGTATAACAGTCCGGTACGCTAACCGTCACACCATCGCCGCCGCCATTGGTAGTATTGGTATTGGTTATTGGTAGTAAAACCACGGTCGTCGCTCTAATGAGAGCGTAGCCTTCCTCGGCCGGGGTTAGTCAATACTTGGCTGTCTGGGAGATACCGCATCTTACGTACTGTCAACTTTTCGACCGCCAAGCGGCGTCTCTCGAACAGCCAAGTATTCACATTCTCTCAGGTGTTTTTCAGCTTTTCCCAAGGATATTCCCCGTAGAACAGTTTTATATCTCGCTCTAATTCCTTTCGATAGTGTTATTTATTATTCATCGTCACAGTTGAATTGTAATGATTCATGCATAAATTATTACATCTCTAAATATTTAATCTGTAAAAGAAATTTATTTAAGTATTACGAAAGTACCACTTCCATTCACATTTGTCTAACTCTTTTTTTCAGTCCTATCTGACACACGCCAACGACAAAAAAAATACTATGACAATGTAACATGAAAGTAAACATTTCCCGGCAAGTAATGATCTCTCTCTTTTCTATAACATAATAATGGATGGAGCATGAAATGAAAGTTAAACGTCACTTACTATTAAAATATCCCTCTACTACAGACAGCAAGACAGTATGTAGACTCGTTTATGGTGAATTGAATTGAATTGAATTAATGCCTTATTTTACGTGGCGAGACTCGGGCCATTAGGCCTGCTCTTCCGTCTGACCACGTAAATTTCGCTACGCTCCTTTCACCAACTAGCAGAGAAAGGAGGTATTTCTTGGGCGAGAAACAGGCGATTTGAATTTAGCTCAGAGGCGTCATTTAGGCTTGAGGATGTTTTACATGCAAGTAAATCTACCAACATGGGACAGCCGGCTTTACTTCCCCTCCGAAGGAAGGCGTACGAAGGATTTTTTCGCCCTGAAAAATCCACGGCTTCGATCGGGTTTGAACCCGCCAACTTGGGTACAACAGTCCGAAACGCTAACCGTTACACCATCGACGCTGCACTGCCACACTCTCATCCAGCACAGGCGAAACCGCGTCCGCGAAGGGGCGATGTCAAGCTGTGAAGCATTCTTCAAGCTATGTAACTGGCTATTATTCGACTCTGTACTCCCTTTCCCTGTGCGCTGGGCCCTTAGAAGAGGTTAAGAGCAGTCGCCCTAAAGGCAGCTTCGTACAAATAAGGTGATAGTTTGTTTTTTTTCGAGAAGTATTTTAAAGCTTTATCTTAAAATTCCTAAATCTTTGACAAACACTTTGCAGGCAATTAATTTTGGTGGACATCCCTGTAAGTAAAGCTCCCTGTAAAGCAAAGAAATCTCATTCTTACTCCCAAAAATGTTAAGTGTTTTGGTGCAACTGATTTGAATTTTTGACTTTTCTGCTTGCATTCTGCCTTACCTTCTGCACTAGTTTGGCCCATCGTCTCTAGTTAGTCGAGCTGGCGAGCGCTGACTCGATGCAACTCTGCTTGAAACTTGTGCGCAACGGAAGTACAAGGACATCAAAACTTTTTCTCGGAAATGTGAAACATTCGTTGGCACAGATTTGGGAACTTAAGGATAAAACTTTCAAGTGCTTCTCTGATAAAAAAAATTGTCATCGTGTAAGTCGTCTACAATCCAAATAAGAGAAGAACTAAAACGATTGTTTATATGTACATTTATTTATATTTGTACATGTGAATGCACCACAGAACGGAAAAAATGCAAGTAAAGAACTGTGATTTCCACTATCGATGCTATACCACTGGGTAGTAAACAAAACAGTATCAGCTTACAATACACATAAACTATATAACAATTTTAAAAAAATCTATAATTTCTATAGAAAATTTGGTTTTACAACAAAATAATGTTTCGAACAATTTAAAAAGTTATTAAACATTTCATAGTAAAATCAATTTTCTCTATTTTAACAATAATATTGCCCCAATAATTTCGTTCTCGCAGCCTTAAAAGTTACAAAAAATAAGCAGTAAATTAATTAATTTTATGGTTAACAATCTAACCTTCAAAACAGTATGCATTTGAATCGCAGATTGCAAAACGTAATCTGCTCGTTCAGTGTCACATCAGATACGGCACATTGTTGCGACAATGTTTCACACCTCAAGGGAAGTCCTATGCGAAAAACCGATGAATTTTGGCCCAATTACCCCCCCCCCCACCATTTCGTGATGTAATGAATGGCCATTGGAGATCCAACGGTCTCGTTCTCAAGACGCTGACACCGATCTCCGCGATGGAGCCACGAGGCTCCGTCGAAGGAAGGCGGCCCTTTCGCAACGGCGGAACGAGAGCAATTTCCACGATTTCGTCGGCAGAGGCGCGCGCGATATTGCTGCAGGGGGCCGACGCGAGCGGCAACTGGGGCAATCAGACAGTGGCGAAGGGGACAGGGGCAGTCTTCGGTGGCAATGGTGACCGTGGCGCCGCTGGTAGAAGTTCGAGTGTAATGGAGGCGCAGGTAACAGTGGTGATGGATGGGGTGGCGCTTTTTGTGATTGAGGAGATGGTGTTGGCGGTGGTTTTGAAGGTGGTGATGGCGGCGGCGGCGGCGTGGATAGTGGAACCAACGGTGTGATGATAACAGCGGTGATAAAAGTGATAGTAGAACAAATGGTAATGGCAGCGATGGTAGCGACAAACAGCGATTACAGCGCAACCGTAACATAGCGGCAACCGTACCATAGCGGCAACCGTACCATAGCGGCAACCGTACCATAGCGGCAACCGTACCATAGCGGCAACCGTACCATAGCGGCAACCGTACCATAGCGGCAACCGTACCATAGCGGCAACCGTACCATAGCGGCAACCGTAACGTAGCGGCAACCGTAACATAGCGGCAACCGTAACATAGCGGCAACCGTAACATAGCGGCAACCGTAACATAGCGGCAACCGTAACATAGCGGCAACCGTAACATAGCGGCAACCGTAACATAGCGGCAACCGTAACATAGCGGCAACCGTAACATAGCGGCAACCGTAACATAGCGGCAACCGTAACATAGCGGCAACCGTAACATAGCGGCAACCGTAACATAGCGGCAACCGTAACATAGCGGCAACCGTAACATAGCGGCAACCGTAACATAGCGGCAACCGTAACATAGCGGCAACCGTAACATAGCGGCAACCGTAACATAGCGGCAACCGTAACATAGCGGCAACCGTAACATAGCGGTAATGAAGAGGAGGAGGTGGTGGTGGTGGTGGTGAACGCGGCGACAGATGCAATGGCGGGCGGGGCGGGCAAAGAGAAGAGAGAAGAGAGGGCGCCGCTGCGGAATGGGGCGAGGCGTCGTCGTCGTCGTTGCGTCACGAGATCCCCCCCCCTTCCCCTGAAACTCCGCGGCGCCTGCGGGCGTCGTGCCGCGCACCTGACGCCGTTCGGGTGAAGAACGCGCGACCTTCCGCGCAGGCGGCGCTCTCTTCCCGACCGCCCCCCCCCCTTCCTCCTCTCTCAGCACCGCTACGTCAGCGTTCCTTCACCTACCTACTCCTTAGCTGGGCGTAAGGCCTTTCCAATAGGTTTCTCATAAGTACTATAGATCTTCCGATGTTTGCATCTGCATTTTATAGTGTGAACTGTTGGTGTTCTTTGAACTCCAATATTGAAAGTTAGTATTTCTCAGGTGTTTTTTACGATTACTATATGCGCTAATGGCACTGCCAGTATTGAAAATGTTGAAAGTCGTTGAAAATTGTCTGCTCAAACAACAAAAATAAAAAAAATAAAATCTACGTATGTATTTGTAAAACTTATGTATTAAAAAAAATATCAGAGAACAATATCTCACTACGGAGTCAAGCTTATTGAGAGCGATGCAATTAAAAGAAGTTCATTAAAATAACGAAAAACCTACATCGAATAAAAAATAGTTTGAACGAGAAAACATGTGAAGGACATCTTAAGATAAGTCACATAATAAAACGAAGCGGATGTTATTTTTTAATTCTTTTGACCACAACCAATAACTCCCGCACTGCCGCATTACATAGCGGACAGTACGTCAACTGTAAAGATATGACCGTTTCTGATTGACATCTCATTGCATCCATGTCATTATTCGTCGATTTGGTCTTTGGCGTTAATGGATTCCATTAAGTCAGTTACAGCAAATTCACTGATACATGATCAGTAGAATTACGTTGTTTTGTTATGAGTATAAATACTTATAAATTATAATACAATTACCTTCAAATATCAAACAAATAACACACTATGTTTTTTTATCAATTTGGATCATTCGAACAGTATTTTCAGAAATTCTCACCAATAAATCTCAGTATATCTAAACCTTGAACACGTGTCGTTTTTCGAAATGTAAATGATCGCAAAACAGCCTTTTATCTATTGATTGAAATGACAACAGCCTTCCACATCAACAATATCAGTCAACTAACATTAGCACAAACACCAAACTTACGACCAATGAGAGCAGTGTAATTCCAGTTTGATATGCAGCAGCTCTACGCAGTCACGAAGTTCGAATGCGTGCTATACTACAGCACCACTTCGCATGCCGACAGCATCCTTCATGTCCTTCGCACGCGCGTGTCTTCAAAAAGGAACCACCCTTAACAGGACGAGTCGAGGCAACGCCCACCGAACAGCGGAGAGTTTATCCTAACCGAAAGTCCAGCCTTCACACAGACAAGCTTCAACATGTATATTACATGAACCAACCTTTCGCGAGACAATTTTGTTAATCATTATTATTTCAGATTTCATTACCGGTCACAGTTGTGCGTTTTTTCAATTATATGAGAATGTGTTTCCTGTTTCGCAATTGCGAACTACCTATGCGAGCCAATATGTACTAAGATGTAATGTTACAAATGATATTTGACTTCAAATTTCTCGGCTGGATAGTCAATTCTTTGAACAGTAAAACATAACATAATATTTATTATTATTAATAATTATAGTAAAGAAAATTTTAAAAAATCTGATTTAGTTGAAAGAAATATTGTATTGAAAGCGATAAATGATACTTTCAGTAAAAAAATAAATTTATGTACACAATATATTGAAATCTATACGTATTGGAACACTCAAGAATTCCAAGTGTGATGGCCCAAGAAAGGCACTTATATTCTTTATTGAAAGAACTATGTCGTACAAGTCGAGAACAGTAAAAATGTAGGGTAACATTTGGTGAAGATATATGCATTTTCATTAGCATTTCCATTTACGACTTCTACCTTTAAGAGTCAAAATATCCCAGATCTATCTTATACTAGTTCGAATGCAAATTTATTTACGAAATTGCAATTTACGAGGTATTCTAAAGTTTGCAAAATTGTTGTCTGATCTTAATTATCTTTTTACACAGAACACCATTTTACCTAACTTAATTTTTACATCGATTTATTGCATTCATAGTTCAAGGTCTCACGACAACCACGCGAATATTTTCACCAATTTGTTCGGCATCTCTCTAAACCTGGCGATCAACTCTGCGAGAGAAAGGCTCATCGATAGGTTCCTAATCCCATTTCATTCAACCTCCCAACTCCGCCCATTGACAAATCGCCAGGCGTTTTGACTGCGCTCGCTACGAGGTGCCAGGCGAGGCCACTGGCCCCCGAATCCACCGCCCGGCCCGGCCCCGCCCCTCTCCGCCCCGCCCGCGGCCGGGTGAAATCGCGCTCACCACTACCGCCCACGGGGATAAGCGGCGCGAAGCGGGGCACAGTGCGTCGAAACGGACAAGCGGGAGCGTAGGGAGAAAAGGAAAGTGAGAAAGAAAGGCGAAAGAGAACATTGAAGGAATTGAAGAGAAAAAAGGAAGAGAAGATAAAAAGGAGCGAGAGTCTTGTACCTCTCAATTCAGGTGTTCTTATGTCATATATTCATATTTAACTGTTGCTGTTATTGATATTTTAATTCTCCAGAGGAGGGATGTCTAACTTGAAATTGGTTCCATGATGGTAAAACAAAGAAGGCATATCTTAAATTTAACTTTAAAGCCAATTACAATCATTATTTCAGAATAAACCACTCCAGTTGACAGAATGATGGATTTTACCCAACATTGGAGGCTCTGTTCTGAAATTAAGTTCCGAATAGACAGTACAGAAAGCTTAATATTCTAGCTAAGTGACAGTAAGGGGTCACTTGAGTAGTTCTAGAGATGAAAATTTGAATTGTAACGGAGATGAATCATGGTCTTCATACCGCAGTGAGTTAGCGAATATCGAATGACGATTTACAGTGTTTAAAGCTGAACATGACTTATCCGTATTACAAAGGCCCAGCAACAAGTAATTAAGTATTTTATTAAGGTATTTCATTCATGCGTAAAATAAATATTTCCCGACACAAAGCCAAACTGAACTAAAAAAGACTTATTATTTTACGGGAAACAAAACCACAACACCCGGAGAAACGCTAATGGAGACAGAGTTCGTTGAAAATGAGTTACATTGTTTTATTTTTATTATGATACTTTACACGTCATTTCTTTTTACCTGAATTACAAACATTCGACATTTTTTCAACTCAAATCCATGCTTAGGAATAACACTTGCTTTACAAATACATGGTTGGAATAAAGAAAAATAACACTTTTTCAAACCAGAAAAAAGTGAATTTCCAATCTCATTTTTAATTCAAATTTCATATTTATTAATCAAGTAACTTCTCATATATAATCTATTATAATTACATATTGAAGAATAAAAATGTGATCTTTCCAAAAAATCGCAGGATAATGGTTTCATTCGGGGCCGACCCGTTTTTGTTTTTTGTTTTCTTCTTTTTCTTTTTTTCGTGTTTCGTGAAAAGACAAGTTGTTTTCGATATTTGAGACACACACCTTTTCTTGGACACCAAGGATGAAGATGTATAAATAAATTCTCATCATTACCGCCACTCAAAAAAACTCGCAACGTACTCTTTTTGGTTCACTGTGCGTACGCGAGGGCGGTCAGCACCGCGCGGAGGGGCGCGTGGCGGCCGATTCGAAAGCAAAAGTCGGGCCGCGGGCGCCCTCGCGTCCCTGCCCTGCCCCCGCCACTTCGCCCCTCCTCCTAACGCGCGGGCTCGGCCGCTTTCGTTTCCAGCCGCCCGGGGTCCAGCGGGACGGGAGCAGCCGGCCGGCAATTAAACTCGCATCGACGGGAGCAGCGCGCGGGCCGCACGCACACGGCGCGTCGGGGCGTGCGAGTGATCGTACGGGCTCACGCACGCGACCGGATTCGCGAGGAGCCGCGGCCGGATGTGGCGGGAAAGTGAGGCGAGGCGTCGCTGGGCCGCTTAGCCGGCTGGGCCACGTCTGCTCTGCAAGGAGCACCGGGTTGTGGGAAATGAGGGGCACGAGAAATGTGCTTGTCAATAAAAATCAATTATTAAAGAAAACAGGGTGCCCACTGGTCACCTCTTATCTGTTTTTCCTGCATTTCCTCTTCCTTTCCTCTGTGCAATTCCGGTTTGTTTTGCGTTAAATTTAGAGATCCATTGCCCTCCAGTACTTTTATCACTGTAAAAATGCAACTTCTAAGGAATCGACACGCCTTAATATTTTTCCCCTCAACTCGACTGCCGTTAAGCGAGATGAAATCCTTAGTTACGAATCAATAATCCATCTAATGTAAATAACACAACTTTAAAACTAATATTAATGCAATATTTATTTAATTATAACAAGTAGGTTCTATTGGCTTCCGAGGTCGTGGGTAATCTCATTGTTCCACTCATGAATACTATTTCTTCACGAGCTTAAATTGGTATTTTCATTCGCCAAGCCATATATTAGTTTTCTTTGAATTTTATCTGTTCTTTTATTTTTTAACAAAATTGACAATCTCAAAAAACTTGAAAATTATTTAATTTTCTGTTATAGTATACAAGAGTAAGAGAGTAAGCTTTATGGAATCAGCTTTTCCCTCAAATTTCTCCTCCCATTTTATCAAATTATTGCTATAGAAGAAAATAACACTCCAACGGCAATACGTAACAGGTTCACGGTTGCAGTTGTTCTGCACGAGGGTTGCTTGATCGAAATCCGCGTGCGACCTACGTTTTCATTTAATATTGCATGGACATAAAAGAAGCACAGTAGAAAAACGTAAAGGTCTTTGGAACAAGGTCTTGGGGAATTAATTTTACTGTTACTACACGTTTGGCCTCTATCCTCTTCACTAAGCCTAAACGAAGAGAATAAACTATAATGCAGTTATAAAATTATTTTATTTTACTCCTATGGTATGGGCCATGCAGCAAGGTAGAGAAAATAAATAATACTGATTTTGCAAGCTGAACACTCAAAATATCGAAATACTTAAAATGAAATTAAAGGTTTTATGGTGAAAACAAAACGTAAGTTAAAAGTGTATTTCGAAATGAAATAAAATGTGTATTTCATGAGAACATGTACCGACTCACAGTTTTGGAAACGCACAATATCTCGGACATCGGAACACGCATTCTTTATCAATTTACGATCACTAATTAAATATTTCTTAGGAGCCTACGTATATACTGACACGTTGGTGAACTTATTTCGAAAGGCAGACCTGTACTATGGGTAGAGAGCGTGGCCAACCCTGACCCGCAGTTTATCGACAGAGAACACGAAATCTCTAAATTTTCATCTTCTCGCTTCGGGACGAGATTCCACAGCGGAAGCGGAAGCCAAGGAAAGTTTATCGGGTAACATTTCGACGGGAGCCTCGTTTTCGCAGTAGAAGTTGTGGAATGCGAAAAAGGTGTTTTTCATTAGGAACACCGTCGAAGTGAAATTAGATACTCGTGAATGTTCCAGAAAGTAAAATTCAATTTCGTTATCTTCTTTCACTCCTGCTTTGAACCAAAATATCCCTACAGTCACCTCTGAGAGCATCTTTTGTAGATCACTAAAGTGTAATTTAAAGCTACTTTTTTTTTCAGGCAGAGGGTGAATACGTTTCACTTTGAATTTTCGACTCGCTGGAGAAAAAAATGAATTGTAGAGTCCCAGAAATTCCGATGATACTTTCAGAATGTATTTTTACCATCTTCTGAACAGATAAAGGACGTGAAACGAATCACAATCGTCTTCAACCTCAGAAAAATTCTTTAGAACTGAATCGTGCTTTCGCTCTCTCGACACCAACACTTTTTAATTTCGGGAAATCTAATTAAATGAGTGTGAATGTTATTGTGTTAAACTATTCAAAGATAAAACAACTTTCAAAAAAGGATTTCTTACATATTATCGGCGCTTTCTTTAATACTCTAATCCTTGAGTTTTGTTTACTTTCGTTATATCCTTTTACAAAATCTCAATTACCCAATGAAAATATTCAGGTTCGAAACTCCGCAACAATTCAGTAATTCAATTATAGATTTAGATTTATTCAGTCAAAAAACAGTAAAAACCGTATGTGACGTAGGGGAGGAAAGGTTATCTGCGCAAGTTTTCTTGAGTTTCAGAATCCCTTCCAGTCATTTTAACTATAAATAGTTGAAAGATGAATAAAAGTTTAACATTAATAAATAAAAATAAATTTTAAAAATCGCAAGATTAGTAATATTTGAAAAATAGTCATTTTCGTTTCTGAGTCATAGAAAACTTATTTGCATCGGTACACGAATTGCAAGTATGATTTTTCTGCATTACTAACAAAGTAGTAACTCGCCCTTACCTCTACTCTTACCATTACAAGCAAAAAGAGTTCAACAAAACGTGCGCATAGTGAATCTACATTTACGTCCAGAAGCAAAACGTGGGGCCATATCAGCATTTGCTCAATAGACCACGGAAACTGGACAGAAACCTAATCGTGATGGCAGTAATTCAGCAACAATCGTATCGAACTATACAGATAATCGACCACTCTCTCTTTAAGTCAATTTTGGAGGTGAAATTCACATTTTAATTTTTACGCCAAAGAAATAAGAACATATTGATTCTTATCAATGATGAACTGTTATTGTTGTTTGTGCATGTTTGTATTCTAGATAAATGCAAAGCAGTTTCCCTATAACGTGAAAAATGAAGCAATCATCCCCCAAAGAGAGTTGCAAAACTGATTTTAATTAATCAATTTAAATTAACCATCCCACTCTCTCTCTCTCTCTTTTACTTCTTCTTCTAGAATGAAATTATCATGAATATCAAAAGACTTAATAAGAAATACTTTCGTTAATTCGTAAAGAATGTCGATAATAAATTAGTAAATACTATTGTCACAAATTTTCAATACTGTGATCACAGTAACATTACCAAGTTCTCTGGCTCATATTTCTGTGAAATTTCAGTCATCTTTTTCATAATTGCTGTCCTCCTAACGAAGTCCCAGTGAGAAAGCCGACACCACGAGAGTTGGTCACTGTATCACCCTAACGTGAAAAGGCCTCGCTTCATTAGGTGACGTGAAAGCTCACCATCATGCAATAGCGAATTTTAACCTCAATAGCGAATATTAAGCTGTTGAACTCATTTTTTTTATTTTTTAAATCCACGTATTCTCGAATTTCGAAAGAAATTTCACCAACCTTGCAAATATTTTAGTTGGTTCTCTTTACTGGGTTATTCTGGTCTACGTGGGGACCTTGACAAAGGGTTAAAAAAAGAATACATGAAAGGAACAAAAGAGGTCAATATGGACGCGAAATAAAATATAAATAAAGAGGCGAGAGTAGAAAGTGCCGGCGAGTGAACCAGTGAAAAACAAAGGTTCACGTTTTATTGTTAGACACATGAGAAATTTCCATGATTAATATACAATAATAAATAGAAACTAATTGTGTTAAAACGCATATGTGCACGTACTTTCTCGCCATTTGTAATGGTTATGTAGAACTATTTATACCAAAATTTCTCTCCGAATTCCTTTTTGCAGAACTCTTTTGAAATCGTAGAACATTTGGTCAGAAAAATAAGCAGAATGCAAGAAAGTAAAATATTTAAAAGTTATCAATAATACGATACTGATAGTGTTGGAAATCGAAAAGTGTATAATAGTAATTATTAAACACTATGTTATTGTAATATTCTACAAATATATAAAAGTATTCTTTTTTATTTCCGCGCATGACAAGCAGCCGTTATTATCGTGTTATTTATGCGGCATTACAACAATGGGCAACAACAACCGACAATGACCACCCATCTATTGGTTTTCCCATTTAGTGCAATTAAAGTACGCAATTTAAAATGAAATAAATACAATAAATAATAATAAATAATAATAATAATAAAATGAAATATGAAATAATATACTACTACTTATGTACCATCCAACTGCGTAAATTAGGAGCGGGCGACTGAAGGTTAGCAATCTTAATTTCATATTTATTTTACATAGGCTTTAAATAATTTCTAAAAGATTAATTTGTAAACGTACAACAAAAGCTCCAATGGAATAAACGAACAAAGAAATGTGAAATACTATACACACTAAGCATCCGACTGCCTCAAAACACCTACAATTACGATCAAGAAGCGCATTATTTTTAGAGCGGGCGACTAAGGATAAATTGAATAATAGCAGTAAATATTGAGTTAAGCCGGAGCAGGCGAAAATAAATAGTCATATTTTAAAATAAATTAGTAAAGTTAGAAGTAAAGAGGAGAATCGTCGGGTCGCACTACAAAGTATTTACGAAGATTTTAAAAACTGAAAAAATAGGAACGTTCATTTTCGCAATGAACTAATTGACATGAAGGTCAGAAATAAGCTGTTCTTTTCGATCATTGAGTTGGCATTTCCCCAAAATGAGTGCAAATGCACAAGACTAAATTGTATTCCCCTCAAAGTCAAAGGCATGTTCAAGACAGTACACTGAAAAGTAAAAATGTGTAGATAGAAGTTATGCATAAACCATTTTACTCGTTCTTCTAACCTCTTCAAAACACAAAAAGTTTTGAAGTCATAATTTAAAATAAAAATATCGTTTGATATAATCATTTCAATTGATGATATTCAATTTGTTTACAAACTTTATTATGCATGACTACTACACGAGCCATTTAGCAGATATATGTAAATACGAGGATCTTACGGGACTACTACCTTTCTTCATTTAATGAGAGTATGAATAATGCGAGGCGGAAGTACCAAGGGAATAGCCTTAACGAGGGAATAGTCCAACTAACTAAAATAATCTTCACAAACGTCTTGAACTCTGTTAGATGTCAGACGAGTGGGATATTTTGTAATTGCGACGATATTACTATCAAATCAATTCTGAACTTTGTTGTTCGATGCAAGTAGAGTATTACCAGGGAGCGAAAATTTCATATTTTCGAATCTACCAACAACTAGTGCTGCAATATTTCATCAATAATTGAACTACTATGCTAAAGGATATGGGATAGAGAAAACTGAGTTCAAGAATACGTATGCGTTTAAAACTTATACAGTACGAGATCATGTTTTAGTCGAATATTCTGTTTTCCTCTTCTCCGTTTACCCTTTACGAAAAATGGGTACAAAGGCATTATAATTTAAGTTTGCGAACATTCTTTAAAACCTTATGAATATTCATTTTCCCTAATAGTATAATGCAGGACGTAGAAACACACGAGTCAAGTCTAGGCTGAAGGAAACAAAGGGGCCGAAAGAACGGCTCGGCTGCCACAGACGCTGAGCAAGAAAACCCGTCTGGCTTGGCCGATGTCCTCCGGACCTTTTATTTGGGTTTCAGGCGAGGCAAGGGAGTTCGTGAAGTTTCTATAATAACTGCAGCTATAATAGTGGCAGTGGCGGAGACGAGAGGCACTCTGTTGAGATGTCGAGATGAAAAGTAAAAGCGACAAGAAAAGTATTAACCGAAATGGGGAATGATAGGAAGAGAAGGATGGTAGAGTATAAACAACTGTCCAAGGATAATGATTTTTTTAAATGAAAAGGAATATCGAATGTATTTTATTCAAAGGAGATTTTTATTGAAGTAAGACTTTTCCGATTTACAAATAATTAGGGAAGCATTTTTCGTGTTCAGTTTATTAAATTGAATTTTGCAGATTAATTTATATTACAAATAATTGAAAATTATTTTACGTTGAAATCAATTTTAATATACGTTCAGAATACATATTGTGACAAAAGTTATAGTGGTAATACAATCGCCTACCATTTCATATGGTTTACTTTGGATTTAATTTCGAGTTAGTATTTCCATCAGTAAATAACTGAAATAATTTAAAATAATTCTGTTTCATGAATATTAAATTATAACTATGTGCATTTTATATTAATTGTCGAATTGATTTATATCGCTTAAACATGATTTAATCATTATTTAAATTCACGACGTAAGGAACTATTGATTTAAGTCTTGAAAGCCCTACTATATAACAATATGATGTTGATTGAGTTTGGGAGAAGATCCAAATAACGATACGAACATGAAAAAAGGCGACAATGATTAATTGGAGGAGTCGAAGACGAGATTGGTCCTGAACGCGGATAATGGTGGCGATGACGGCAGCACGGCGACAGTGAGGTTGGCAAAGGCGGTTGTGAGAACGAGGTTTTAATAAATCTGGCCAGAAGAATACAACAGTGGAAGAAACAAAGGGCGCCCAAGACGAAGGCTCTTTGACTCTAAACAAAAACGCGTCTACCGAAGCTTCTGCATCCTCCCGTGGCAAGGCCTGGACCGGTTGGGTGTTCGGTGCAAACTTGCCTTCGTCGTACGTCCGGGTCGGATGTGGCACTGCCGCATTTCCAGCGTCTACTACACTACAACTTTCCACACGAAACTTTGCAAGGCGCCTCTGTGAGAGTGTTAGATATTGGAACAATCTGCCAAATGGTACGATTTATCTATTTATTTAACAGTAACTTATTACCTCGCATTGTTCAGGTATTTGTTTACAACAATCTATTAAACAGCCCCGCGCGCTGTGCTTTTTTTTTTGAACCGCCTTGCTCTGTTTACCACGTTCACTTCATGAATTCTCAGCTATCCGGGAGACGCCGCATCGTTGGCTGGGGTGCCGACGTTTCGCCTGACATATCGCAGGCTTCCTCAGGGCAGTGAGGCCGTCACTGCCCTGAAGAAGCCTGCGATATGTCAGGCGAAACGTCGGCACCCCAGCCAACGACGCGGCGTCTCCCGGATAGCCGAGAATACATGGATTCAAGTCGCGGAAGCTTACGTATACACGTCCACTTCACCCAGACCCGTGTCGGTTGGTCATAATTCGTTATTTAAAAACAATCCCTACCTGTGCAACAGATCATGCTTTTGAGAGGTACATGATATGATCATTTTGGATTTTTAACCTAATTTTTGCTGGTTTTCTTTTAGCTAACCTTGACCTTTGCCCGTTGGCGATTATACTTATTTTTTCATTATTTTACAAGTTATTTGACGCGTTTTTGTCTTAAAAAGCTTTAAACACATGCAGCTTTAATTTTTTGCCCACAGACCTGAGTAAAAATGTCTATAGAGGTCGAAAATCGTGTTTAGAGAAACGGGAACGAATTCTGATTCTTGGATTTGTGGATTTGCCAAGTTTGAAAATAGGGGTGCAATGTAGAAACTTAGTTTAGAATAAAACGATTCATTTAATTTTGACAGAAATCTAGTGATTGGAGAAACTGATAATTCTCCATATATTTGACTATTGCGAATGCACCTAGGTGCTTGAATGATTTTACGTAAAAATTTGTTTTGAACCGTTTAAAATAATTTGATGCGACTCGGTGCGGAGTTGTGCCATAATAGACAAATTTTGATACTGATATGTGATTTACAGTTGATTAGAGGGTTAAGTTTACTCATTTTAGCGTTAGCTTTATTTGATAGAGTAAATGGAGTTTTGATGTTAATCTTTTTCTAATAGGACTCCGATATAGTTTACTGCTGTTCCGGGAGGGAGCCATGGATATTTTGCACTCTGGGGGTGTAGGCGGTCTACGAAGAGTAAACATTTTACATTGAGACTTTTGGACAAGGCTATTTATTCTCCAGGCCCGTGTTCATTTATGAATTTTTCTAAATCAGCTTGGAGATAATCATAAGCTGCATTAATGTCCTCGTTAGCTACGAAGAGGGCCGTGTCGCTGGCATAGAAAGCGATCTCCGAGTCTATCGGAGAAAGGAAATCCGCGATAAATAAAGTGAACAATAAGGGGGATAAACAAGAACCTTCAGGTACCCCTGATTTTATTGAATGTGATATTGATTGATGTGAATGTGAGTTTATTTGAAGGTTGAAGGACCTGTCGCAAGTATTCTAGTATACCCAGCTGTTCAATTTTAAATAATAATCCCGACTGCCACAATGTCGAATGCTTGTGCGATATACAAAAACGGCAATCGTATGTTTCTTTTGATGAAAACTATTTGCAATGTAAGCAATTAGTCTCATTGCCAATGGATAGATTCGTGTTGCTAAGTTATCAATTTCATAAACGCGTGTGTAACCAGGGTAACCAAATCTCGTTTTTTATCCAGCTTCCCGAAATATTTAGCGCAATTATTCCAATGGTTCAAACTTGTTGTGAAACACACGCATATCCATTTTCTACACATTAAAATTACTCGGAGCAATATCTTAATTTCTCAATGGGCACAAGTAGCATACATACAATGTACGTTAAATTGAATAATTATATCTAAATATATGGTATTTCTCATTTGGGATGTTCAGTTGACACCCGGTTACGTATATTAAGGAACAGCAGCTACTTTAACTATAGGATCTTCTAAAATGTCGTGTACAGAAATATCGTATTATAAATCTTATTTTTTAACCTTCGTTAAGAACCGCCTACAAAAGTTAGAGAACCTGATTCCCCAGCCTCGAGAGAAAATATGAGGAAGACGGCATTTAGTTACTGCGGTCCACGGTCGAATCACAGAAGGTCAACAAGATACATCCTAATTTCCCGGAATGTGAAGAGGTTACGTACGTTGAAATTTTATATTGCTTTTCAAGTCCTATTTTAGAATTAAGGTAATACTTCTCTGCAGTTATCTGAAATGTTTTTGCATGTTTTATTAAAATTTGAGGAAGTAAAATTGTTATAATTAGTCAATATTGTAGCGTTTTATCCGTAATCATGGTTTAAATGTGACTATGTAGGATCTCGTTTGCTTTAACTAATTGCAAAATTATATAAATGCATTTTAATAAAAAATGTGTTCAGCAGCCACGTACTAAGTCCAGAAGGCGATTCCACACCTTACCTTGAATAGCGTATTTAGCACTAATTACTGCTAGTATTTCAAAATTTCTACTTTTTCCCAAAATGTTTTGACGAGCGATACCAATACACGTGGCCCAACATAAGCGATTTCGCACAAGGAAAATCAAATACACTGCGTAGAGTAAATATTTGGCAGATAAAGTGAAAAAGCGTCAATCTCACTGTCTGAAGAAACTGTAATAGTAGTAAAGTAGTATTGATAGATACGCGTTCTATTATTTATTTATGACCAATTGTGTCATTCAAATCAATGAATTTTTTGCGCCTTTTAAATAAATAGGGAGATACATCGTTTAACGCTACGTATCAAGTAAAACCAAACATTTCAAATCCAAATTAATTTCAAAATTTGGAATATTTTATTAAATGTTCCGCATAAAAAGACCGACATACAGGAAAGAGTGCAAACATGCAGGTAAGGCGCATAAACCGATGCCAACAGCGAACAGGTTTTGTCCCTTGCCCGAGTCGTTTCCTGGGCGGGGCTCGTGTCGCCGCGTCTCGTCGGAAACGGTGACAAGCAGAATGAATGAACGCGATCGCGCGCCTGTTGGAAGGCCCTCTCGTGATGTAGCGCCCATATTTCTTTTCCTGTCGCGCCGGCACTTCGCGCGCACGTGTGGCTTCTTTAATTTAACGAAGACTGTTAATGAGCGTCCGCTCGACCCGCGTTTATTTCGTATGTTAAGCCTGCGATGCGCCGGAGCACACGTTATACCCGCCTCCACAAATGACTTACGCGTAATTTTTACTTTTCCTGCCTATATAATAGTATAGGGATGAAAAGTATTGGAATGACCTCAACAAGGCGGTCTCGAAGTTTAGGTCACACAGTCACTTTTTTACCAGTAAATTCGCGCACACGTCAGGAATAAGGTATATTAGTGCTCTTCCAAAGACGGTTAAGATTGTTGCTGGTGGCGAAGACGTACGCCTAATTTTATACCCGAAAACCTTGATGTCTGGATTGGACGGAGAACTCTGACAGATTCTAAGTTTTTTGAGCTAGCACACGTTAATAAGAGATAAGGAACGTGGTAATAAGGTCGTAAGGAAAAAGATCTAATTTGTGCCGTACCGGAGATCATCACGATACTTTACTTTTCGGGTGTGGTTTAGACATTTCTGACATTTTCACAATTTTCTGGAAAATAGATCAACTTGTTTCTTTAAATGGTTTGCTGCAATAGAAGAAATCGCATTCAAAAACGTGGTATAGTTCCGATTGAAAATTGAAAAATAAATTTATTTTCGAAACTGCCCTACTCTCGTAATATTAAAGCTAGAGATTACTTTCTCGGTGCCCTTAATTTAAATCTTGCAATGGTGTCACGCAGTTTTTTTTAAGGACTTAAGTAATACCACTGAGAGGAGGAAAAGTTAAGGAATACCGCGCATTCCCACTAGTTTCTTTGCTTTAAAAAAATAATAATTTTGACTGATCAGCTTAAGGTTTTACACGTGATGGCTTCACAGTTACGAAACACACACACACACACACACACATTTATTGACAAAA
Source organism: Gryllus longicercus (assembly GCA_038098605.1). Taxonomy (NCBI): domain Eukaryota; kingdom Metazoa; phylum Arthropoda; class Insecta; order Orthoptera; family Gryllidae; genus Gryllus; species Gryllus longicercus. The sequence goes on from JAZDUA010000923.1 coordinate 335,656, forward strand.
TACATTTGTCTTATACATATTTTGCTCATGGGATAGGTACCCGAACTGCCCAACCTACCGGGTGAGTTGGGAGAGTAGTAATGGGTCATGACGCTGTTGAACTGTACGGTAATGCGTTTCTCTTTAAATGTTCTAGGACACTAATATTTTGGTGGCAGCCGGGAAGAGGAAATGTCTAATATTACGCCGCGTTAAAGATCTACAATAGAAACAGTCATGCGGGCGTTTTCTGCTGCGATTTGCTTCCAAATGTCTGGAAACGCAGTTAACACATTTTCATAGTTTATTTTTAAGCATTGGACACTGCGACCAATGATTTGGTTCAATGCATCTTACTCAGTTAGGTGGTCAGGAATTATTTTTAGCATGCCCGAAATCCTGGCAAATCAGGCATTGCACTAGTCCGGGTTGACGTCTAACGTTTACACAGTGTAAGAATCGCAGAACTGACATTATTTCCTTAACTTTGCGTATGAAACGGTAGTGACGATTGGGAGGGAGCGAGGTTTGCTAGGAAGTGCACAAAGCAAGGTCGCTCGAAAACGGGTGAGGCGGGCATTGGCCGGTTCTCAAGAACCACGGTCGTCTCTCAGTCCGAGACAGCTGGTCCGGCCACTTCCTCCGCGGTGGAAGTCAACTTTCTCTGGCACGGTTGCATCGTTGCTCTCACAATAACCCAGTGGTTCTTAACCTTTCCAGCACCGGGCACTCTTGCAAATATGGAAAATATTACTGCTAAAACATTAACATAAATAACATAAAAACCGGATTCGCGACAAGCGATTCGTGCTACAAGTACAGTGACAACGATAGAAAACTCGCTATTTATACAAATTTCAAAGGAAAGTATTTTAGTTTAGCGAGTTTTAAAAATAGTACGCGAGTGAAACTGTAATATATAGGCTAAGCTTTAATTTCTGTAATACATAACAAGTCATCACATTAATTCCCAAAAGATTTCCGAGTGGAAACGGCAACAAATTGGACAGTTTAAGAACGCGACTTTGGCGAGCGTCATTGACAACCGATAGACACACCATTTCAATCTTGTGTCAGTCATTTGCAAGGTGCTAATTCCAGTATTGTAGCATGATTTAAAACATGTGATGCTCACGGTATCTTTCAGATCGCCGGTTTCCATTTGTCGTAGGGTTTAGCAAAATAATGTAGATCGTAAGATCTTATCAGGGAGAGTTTCCAAAATAGTGATTCCCGTCACAAAACCATTTTACGAAGAGCACTCTCTTCGTAAGGGTTCAGGGAACACGACTGAACAACACGAAGGCACAGTCATATTTTGTCTTTCTGTGAAAGCAGAGGATGTGTTAAAAAACTAAATGAAAAATAAAATTATATCAGTGAAGATTTTTCATTGATGCCGACAAGCTTTGTTCGCTCACAAGGAACCCCTTTCTACTTTTGAGTACAGCCTCCGATTCCCTTTGAGGACAGCTCTCTATATTTGTTATACCCTTCTCAGTGCAATGATTACACAACTGCGAAGAAAGAAAAACACAATGTCATAAGCAATTCACTGAGGTGCAATGCCTTCATTTTTTTTCCTTTCCCTTCCTTCTCAGCCCCTTTTCAAGTAACTTTTCTGCTCTCATTGCTTTAAAAATTAAAGACCTCATTCTAACATAAGTTTAATTTTCTTGGTAGGTACTGTGCGAGTCAATCATGCACATTCGAACATCTGCCCCCACCGTTCTGCACTCTTAGTATGAATACTCACAAGGTACGAACTATCTCTCTTGATTTAAAGTGCAATTGCGTGACCAGTTGTAGACAGAACAAGTTTTACTTCGCAATGTAGTACATATTTTTTTTGTATTAAATATTTTTACCGATTTTCGACTCTTCTGAACATTATATGCTACTGACAATCTTCATAAATATGACTTCATTATAGAATCCATTGTATTTTACGTATATTATAATTAATATGACTGTCCTGATTCAAAATTATCAGTAACGTTACTATTGCTTGTAAGTATCATTTAATGAGTGAATTACTGAACAATTTCAAAACAATTTCGAACTATAGCGAGGAGTCGTCACAATGAACCACTTGACCTTTCGTAAGTAGGAGTTTAAGGAGATCCGACCCCTGAGGAAGAGGCATTCTAATTCCGTGACTTTCCATGGGCAGCGCCACTCTCTGCATTCTCTTGCGGGCAACCAACGCCCCCTAAACCCACCCAACAAGCTCATATTGGAGGCCATTCCGCGCGTGCATCCAGCCCTGATGAGCAATACATTGAAAACACGAGCGCGCGATGGCGTCGTGAAAACTTGTTACGTTTTAATCCTGGCAATGGACGCGACCGGCGAGCACAGTGGATCGCAATGCCACCAGGAGGCCCTAATATTCTTTTTTGTTTTCTATTTCAAAGCAAAAGTCAGTGGTATCTGGGCAATGAATTTTATTTTCTTAATAAATTTATAAATATTTATAAACCTGTAATATTGGGCAATTGCCTGTTTTGATGCAAATAAATAAATATGAACTTTTAAGCTGACACCCCCAGTATTTTAAGTATATTGGTTAGGTATATTCGTGATATCTCAACAGTTTCTACAGCACTGGCCTCACAACCGCATCACAACCGTTTTTACAGCTCTGGCCTGAACCTGCAATCTCTCAACGTTTTGTTTAGATTTAGACAGAACGTGACACGTACACTTCCCAGTTACCGACCAAATAGTTTTCTACATAGTACGAGGTGTGAAGACAATGAGAGGAGGTTATTTTTGATGCTCGTGTAACTCGCTCACGTGGAACATGTACAAATGCCAAATTCTGACCTCTTTTCTTTTTTTTTTTGGGGGGGGGGGAGTTTATTGATCCTCTCCACCATACTCTACTAAATATCTACAACAGCGTAATGTTGCAGTGATTCGCGTTTATTATAAACCAAATTTGCGCAATACTTTTAGTTTATTTCAGAAATTATTCATAACAAGACTTAAAAATCTATTTAAAAATACATTGCATTAAGTAATAAATCTTCAGTTGCAATATTAATGATGTAAATAGGTTCGATCAAACACGAAACAACAATACAACTATATATAATACAATAAGCAACTAAAACAACTTTACGAGTACCATACAATTTTTACTGATACAACTATTACAAATATATCTTACAATTTTCGTACAAGAAAAATCAATACGCTGGTTAGCAATTTTGTAAATAATTTTGAACTAAAACGAATTCAATCTTCAAAAAGAAAGTAACATTTTCTTAATAGACCGTAACACACTGAACCCGAACCAAATAACTTATCAAATAACTTTATTGTTTTGTCGCTTTCACTGCACGAGAAACTAGTGGCGCTACAATAGCACTTTCTCGCATTTATAAATTAACAAATTTCGAAAATTCAGTGTTCAACAAAAATGAAATCCGCGCCATACTTTTAAGCATCCCTTTTCTATCCGTGAAAAAAGTGAAAGAAAAAATATGGAGCCATTTTTGAGAAATTATGTTAATTTTTTTAAATTGCCTATATTTCGCGCCAAATTACACGTAAACTACTCATGTTCTTGAAAACTTGAACTTGGGCTTATTTAAAGATCCGTCTATAAGGAACAGATTTCATTAAGGGAAAAATATTTATCTTCAATATTATAGTCCTAGGAAGACACCCAAAAAATTGCACTTTGCAATAGTCGGAAAATGAGCATAAGTACTTCACCATTTTCGTAAGCGTTCTTTTCGCTATTCGAGAACTACGTTTAATCAAAAAGTTTGGTGTCACTGTTGACACCATTTGACATTTTAGGCTTCATGTAAAGTATCCTCAAAAATCAAAATATCCATTTGAAACTCCCAAAGCCTGGAGTTCATTCAAATCGATTGTGGAATACCAACTTTGAAGAAAATCTGCTAAACGGTTTACGGGCTAGCGTTGACCACAGAAGGTCACACGGACGGACAAACGTTTTGCGTCAATCGATTTTTTAGTACCAACGAGCACAAAACTTGGATTCTGGCTACACCACGCGTTAATAAAGAATTGTTTTCTATATTTAGGTACAGAATGTGTACACTTTTGCGTTACTAGGGCCCGACAATAAGAGTTTTTCAGCCGAAAATTCGCCGTTTTCCGGGGCACTATTACATAACTCTCTTCTTACGAAGAACTTTCGTATGTGCGAAAAAGCAAAATCATAAGCATTTAATAAAAATTGACATAAGCTTCGCTTTTATTCTTCTGCGAATGACGGTGGGGAAGGGGGTTGGAGCGGAGCTGATTGTTCCGGTTCACGTTCTGCGTAGGGAAAGGATGTACCCACCACACGATAAGCCCAGCATACGGTTGAGGCTTCCCATATACCACCTTATCACCGCACCCTTAATCATCAATCTGTCGTCAAATTAGTACTCCTATTCAGAGCGTGAAAGGCAAACGGCTGACCACCCGTTCATGAAAGGGCAAGACAAAGACTCAAGTCTCCTTCCTGCTCACGCTTCCTGAACCCGTCGGGATCCGAGTACTGGACCGTATGTTATCCAAAAAAAATAAGCTACACATATTTTAGAAGACCCGTGGCTCAGATCTAGGGGGCATCAAATAATCTACTTCACGGCATTCCATTTTAAGTAGGAATATATGGTACATAAGTACTCTTTCACAATCACGGCGTCAATTGTTTCTTAAGACACCCACGTCAGCTACAATTATTAGCCAACAATGTGCGAGTCATTCCTATGTGTTCATTTTCACCGAGGGTACCTAAAGAGGTCGACAACGATAGGCGGTCGATGAAGCCAACAATCTTTCGAAAGGGGTCAATTCAAGGCAACTGTTGGGAGTCCCTGATCCTCACCCTCCGTGCTATTTGTCCCACATGCGTGATGGATTCCTCCATCACGAGCCTTCTCGCAGACGAGAACGACCCTCGTCACGGGATATTTTATTTTTGAGAGTGTCTCTCTGCCCGGTCGCTGGCCTGATTCGACCCAGCGCCCCGCCCAACGCCCAGCGCCCAAGCAGACGCCGTGCGGCCGGAGGCGCCGGGTGATGGATCGCCCCCGCGTGACGCGTCGCTGGGGGGAGCCCCTCGGGGGAAGGTGAAAGGGGGAGGAGGAGGAAAACCCGCAGGTGAGGCGCCCGCAGTCAAGGCTGCCTTGAATCATGGGGCACTAGGGGTACCTCAAGGATGCGCAGTGGTGGAGGTGGTGGAGGTGGAGGAAGTGGAGAAGGTGGAGGTGGCTGTGGAGGTGGCTGTGGAGGTGGCGGTGGAGGCGGCGGTGGAGGTGGCGGTGGAGGCGGCGGTGGAGGTGGCGGTGGAGGCGGCGGTGGAGGTGGCGATGGATGTGGCGGTGGCGGTGGCGGTGGCGGTGGCGGTGGCGGTGGCGGTGGCGGTGGCGGTGGCGGTGAAGGTGGCGGTGAAGGTGGCGGTGAAGGTGGCGGTGAAGGTGGCGGTGAAGGTGGCGGTGAAGGTGGCGGTGAAGGTGGCGGTGAAGGTGGCGGTGAAGGTGGCGGTGAAGGTGGCGGTGAAGGTGGCGGTGAAGGTGGCGGTGAAGGTGGCGGTGAAGGTGGCGGTGAAGGTGGCGGTGAAGGTGGCGGTGAAGGTGGCGGTGAAGGTGGCGGTGAAGGTGGCGGTGAAGGTGGCGGTGAAGGTGGCGGTGAAGGTGGCGGTGGAGGTGGCGGTGGAGGTGGCGGTGGAGGTGGCGGTGGAGGAGGCGGTGGCGGTGGCGGTGGCGGTGGCGGTGGCGGTGGCGGTGGCGGTAGCGGTGGCGGTAGCGGTAGCGGTGGCGGTGGCGGTGGTCGTTCTTGGGTGAGGGACTGCTGCAATAAGGCCTACAAAACGTTGCTTCGAGTTTAAAGGTACAAGATGTTGAAGGTGTTTGGAGCTGGATTTTAAACCTGCCCAGAATAAATGTAAAGCTTAGTTGTAGATGTGTGCAAGATGTTTTATATCGCTACTACAAGGATATACAGTAGTATCAGGATACGTGAAGCTCACTGATTAAATGCTTTCCTTTCGTATTTGAATTTCTACCAAGCGAAGAGGAATTAATCAAATTAATCAAAATCAAATTATCAAACACTTAACTGAAAGTTAAGTCATCTCCTCATCTCCGCCTCTTCTGGCAACGTTATTCCGGGATGTTTCAAAGACCATCAGCGTTACTATTACTGCCATTATCAACATCATATCACTTACTGTCAAAAGCATTAGTAAAATCGCGGAAAGAGTATGACAAGAATAAGGCAGGTAGGCTGAATATTTTAAGCCGAAAACTTACTTTCCTTTACACATTCATCTCTATACATAAAAGTTGGAAATTATGTAAGTACCCACATCTGACCTTAAATTTAAAAAAACATGAAGCAACTTTAAGAGAAATGTAATCATTTAATGATAAAAAACGAAAAATGATAACCAGAACTGTTCCGAAGTGCTCATTTGCTTTAAACGCTAAAACTCCTATCCCTATATCCCTATGCTATTCTTCCTCTCACCGCCGCAAACTCCCTTCTTTTCTGGTCGTTTGTTGCGAATCTACTTCTTGTCATCCACTGATATTTTAGTTATTCTCGAGAAAGAAAATGTGCCAGATTTAATGAAACATAGGAACGATGACAAATAACTCAATACCTTCAGAAGGTAATCACAATCGAAAAGAAATAGGATGTTTGAGCACTGTTACATTAACCACCGCGAAATGTGCTTTCGCACGAGGATAGAACAAAGAAGGAAGACCAGCTCTAATTGTTCTCAACGGACATCTCGTTCTCGGGTCTCTCACTTCAGAAGTCATTGGTCCGGCAAGGTCACTTTCATTAGATGCCTTGTACGACCACATGCGGAGTGGCGCAAAAAAAAGGTTATATTATCCTGTGCCACTTCCCGGGACAGGCAGCGTTTCGAAGTTCAGGAGGTCCAGGACCAATGAGCTCTGCGCCGGAAGTGAAGCCTCTCGTGACCAAGATGTTTTACAAGATTTATTTAACTCTGCGATTGACTGAACGACATATTTGAACCTTTAAGAACACCTTGGATATTGCAACAGATGGAAATTTTCGTGGGCTGGCAAAGAGACCTTGAAAGTGGAAAACAATTCTCAAATATCCATTTGACGTCTGTTTTCAAATACATTAGTTCGCGCGCTTTCTTTTACTCTGTACTGTAGCAAACGAATGACAATTAATTGTTGAAATAAGCATGATTGGATGTCCGCTGTAAGCAAGATTAACTTTAAACTGTTACATCGAATTATCTCCCGGACGTGTCGAAACGCAAGCAGCTAATAGTAGAAATGGCGCTATTATTAATTCTGCCACGAATATGAATTCTAGATCATGATGTGAGTCTCGGAACGACATTTTTACGAAGACAGAGGAAATCCGTGTTGTTGTCAACGCAACAAATATATTTCTTTTTGGTTTGTTTTCAACTTATGAAAATTTCTGTCCTCAAAAATGTCCTCGATAAATTACTAACTACGATTAAAATTATTCTTTTATTCATTTTGAAAATAATCAAAAATTCCGAATTCCAATTTGGCCACTAAAAGTAGATTAGTTATGAATTCCATTTTATGATTGTTTTATTACATTTTGAATTTATTAGTACAAACTATTACGACCACATGATATTCATCACGGTATTCACAAATAGTGATAAGTCTGATTTGTTGTTTGATAATTCGTAAGCTGGATATGTGGAATAGTATTTGATCGCACAGATTGCGGGGTTATCAGTGCCAATATGAAGTCAAGTAAATCTTACTACTCCGTACGTTTCGCAATAACGTCACAAAGTTTAGCGATACCTTTTTTAAAACATTATTTCATCGTCATCAAAATCAAACTTTAATTAAACCAACCGTTCAATTATCTCACAACGATTCACTAATTCAACATAAAACCGTTGCAGAAGATTCACACCGTAAAACTATCAAAGATCCGATACCTCGCCAACATTGTAGAACTGTCACAGACAAACTTCTCTGAAGCTGGCTAGCCACTTATAGCGGACCACAAAAAACTACATGCCATCGTTTAATTACCAATTAATTACTCATTAATTATCATAATTTTAAATTAATTACGCCAGCCATTTTTTACAAAATCAAGTGTCAGCTAACTTCAACCTGAAGCTAGCTAGCCACAAAACCAAATACAACAGAAAATATCAGAAAAATTTAACAAAAATAAATACATTAACTACTATTTAATTACTCCATTTTGCCGTTATTACAAAACGTAATTGTTTAAAAATTTTTAAAATATCTACAAAAATAAAATTTATGTAAGAAAGTGATGGAAAAATTCTTAAAACTACATTTTACCGGCCAACTCCAAAATTATGACTTTTTTCCCAGGAGCTTTGCTTTCTCCACCCCGAACTCTGTCTGTTGGCGAAACGTTTGGCGTTTGGCGTTTCTCACGGCCAGGCCGCGTCTCCTCGCGCCCTTGGTCGCTTCGAGAGCCAGTCACCACCGCCCGGAGGCTGAAGAACCGACGCGCAAACCGCATTCCGAGCGGCCGGCGAGGCGCCACTTTCTTCTGCGCCGACGAACACCAGCGCTCCCCACATAACACGTCGCAACGAGGTCATTTACTCGCCAAGTAGCGGTCTCACGCGGTCGGGATACCTCGAACTTACCGATTCATATGTACATATGTATAAAATCATTCGTGGCGTCATATTCTTCATTTGAAATAAAAATAAGATTGACTTTTCGTTATTGCCCATCGTGAAAATCCTTAATGCGCGTGAGAAACTTAAAGGCAAGAACTAAACAAACAGAAATGAGGACATGTAATTAGGGTCTTACGTTAACCACGTCGGAAATGGATAATTGTCATCTAATTTAAGAGTATTGGTTTGATTAAAAATGTTAATGTCACGAGTTCGACGATAGTGAAACGAAATCTGTTTGTGTTTAAGTTAGTCGGATTTGATGCACAAAATCGGCACATCATGGTGAGAAACTGATGATTATCTGAAACCAATACTCAACATTTCAGAAGCCAACATTCCTTTCTTTTTCAATTACAAAGGCAAATACATTATGAAATGTAAACGCTACTCCTACAATAATCCGACGCCTGGCATCGTGGCAGATCTGAAACACGTCATATGCATCGTTTTCACACCCCTTTTTTAAACCAGAGCGCCCTCTGCAACCTCGCCATCCGCCGCCCCCGGCGACCGAGGGGGCAGTGTGTGATGAATGCGCCGAACGGATTCCATTACTGCACCCGGCGGTCGAGGGGGCCGGCGCTCGGAATTTGCGAGCGAATTGCTCCCATGGGTCCACGTGGTGGAGGAGAAGGCGGAGGAGAAGGCGGAGGAGAAGGCGGAGGAGAAGGCGGAGGAGAAGGCGGAGGAGAAGGCGGAGGAGAAGGCGGAGGAGAAGGCGGAGGAGAAGGCGGAGGAGAAGGCGGAGGAGAAGGCGGAGGAGAAGGCGGAGGAGAAGGCGGAGGAGAAGGCGGAGGAGAAGGCGGAGGAGAAGGCGGAGGAGAAGGCGGAGGAGAAGGCGGAGGAGAAGGCGGAGGAGAAGGCGGAGGAGAAGGCGGAGGAGAAGGCGGAGGAGAAGGCGGAGGAGAAGGCGGAGGAGAAGGCGGAGGAGAAGGCGGAGGAGAAGGCGGAGGAGAAGGCGGAGGAGAAGGCGGAGGAGAAGGCGGAGGAGAAGGTGGAGGAGAAGGTGGACAATACTATGGTCATTAGTCTCGTAAGCGAAGCACATGATATATCCCTGGAAGTTGAGGTATTTCTTCATCGCTGGAAAGTAGCATATAGCGCTTACAGAGTTCTCTCCCCCCCTCCGGAATAGGACAAGCTTTTGGTCAGTTTGGGTGTGTATGAGGAGAGACCATTGAGCGTTTTTAAGGTACTGCTCCGGCATCCCCCTCGTATTGATACGAGACACCACAGAAATCTTTCGATCAGAGCAGCTGGTCGCCAGAATTCTCCTCCGGTAGTATTTGAATTCCACTTAGCTACGTACTGGCTAGTGTCGAAAATCCAGCTCCATCAGGACGTTCTCTTAGCCAGCGCCATTGCAGAGGCTACAGCAATGATGCCACCGAGCTACCGCAGCGGGTTGTGCGGTGGAGCGTTGGTTGAAGGAATAGTAACGGCGGTGGGGTGGTGGGGTGGAAAGGGGACGGGGTGGGGTGAATGTGAGAATCACCACCAATTATCAGCGGGGCCGATGTACAGTCGAGAGCAATAATTTCAGCGTAATGAGTAATAACTATTTTTATTTTCTTGGTACTGAGGAGGAACTTAACCGTTCGGAATTATGAGAGTGTCTCAGTTCTAGAAAAGCTTCATTATGACATATCCATTAAGTAATTATTAAGAAGATTTTAGTCCAATCTACATTTGTTAGTTTTAAGTGTCTAAATGAAACCCACTGAGACTGGAAATTCCATCGATGCGATGGAAGCAATATCAGTGTCAAATGTGGCGTCAAGGGATCATTATAATCAGCAGAAGAAAAAGAAAATTCTATTTCGGCTCTCATGTCAAACTAAACGCAAGACAAGGCGTTTTCCTCCAGAGAAATGCAGGAAATACACAGGCATTTAACAATGCTGAGCTTGCATACTGGAGAAGGGCGAAGACTACACAATCAATGAAAACTAGGGAAGGGCGAGGTAAAAATGAAGTATTTTCTTTTGGCGAGAGAGGGCACGGTAGACCTTTAAATATTAGCGATCTAGACATGACGGACTTCTCTATTGGAAGCGACACAGGTCCAGGAAAATAAATTAGGTACCTTAATCGTCGAAAGCACTATCTGGCAATGAAATCTTTATTGTCTGGTAAGCGATCTAACTTCGAGTCGAAATAATCCATTTTGAGCAACGCAATAGCTACAAAAAAGGGATGAATTATGCTTGAGAGGGGAGACGCGCACAAAAAGAGCCAACGCCGACCTAGAAACAAAGCGCCAATCTGCACAAGCTCAAGAACTGGGATAATTTCACGCCCCATACGCTAGGATAAGAGCGTCCGTTGGCGAAAGTGTTCTGTAGTATGTCGCCATTGTACCTCCAGCGCGGATGCGAGGGTAGATACGAAGCATGTGGCGAGGTCAGGAGGGGGAAGGAGAAGTAAACGTGTAGAGGGACTGGGGAGGGCATAGCGAGTTGGCGTAAAGGGCAGCAGATTGACGAGACGTGTGGGTGTTAGAGGTAGCAGGTAAGAAAACAAAGTGGAAGGGTGGCGATGGCGCAGCGGAGTGGGAGCTGAGGGGCACAGATCTCAAGGCAAAGGAGAAAGGTGAAAACCTAAATATAGTGGTGTTGGAGGTAAACAAAAGGGCGGAGGAGGAGGCCGAGAGGAAGGAGGAGGCGGCGAGGGCGGAGGCGGCGAGGGCGGAGGCGGCGAGGGCGGAGGCGGCGAGGGCGGAGGCGGCGAGGGCGGAGGCGGCGAGGGCGAAGGCGGCGAGGGCGAAGGCGGCGAGGGCGGAGGCGGCGAGGGCGGAGGCGGGAGGGCGAAGGCGACGAGGGCGGAGGCGGCGAGGGCGGAGGCGGCGAGGGCGAAGGCGGCGAGGGCGAAGGCGGCGAGGGCGGAGGCGGCGAGGGCGGAGGCGGCGAGGGCGAAGGCGGCGAGGGCGAAGGCGGCGAGGGCGGAGGCGGCGAGGGCGGAGGCGGCGAGGGCGAAGGCGGCGAGGGCGGAGGCGGCGAGGGCGGAGGCGGCGAGGGCGGAGGCGGCGAGGGCGGAGGCGGCGAGGGCGGAGGCGGCGAGGGCGGAGGCGGCGAGGGCGGAGGCGGCGAGGGCGGAGGCGGCGAGGGCGGAGGCGGCGAGGGCGGAGGCGGCGAGGGCGGAGGCGGCGAGGGCGGAGGCGGCGAGGGCGGAGGCGGCGAGGGCGGAGGCGGCGAGGGCGGAGGCGGCGAGGGCGGAGGCGGCGAGGGCGGAGGCGGCGAGGGCGGAGGCGGCGAGGGCGGAGGCGGCGAGGGCGGAGGCGGCGAGGGCGGAGGCGGCGAGGGCGGAGGCGGCGAGGGCGGAGGCGGCGAGGGCGGAGGCGGCGAGGGCGGAGGCGGCGAGGGCGGGGCGCGGGAGCGTGGGCGGCTGTGCCCTTGGGAAATCAGAGCGGCGCGCGCTGCCGGGGCCGGGGCCGCCGGGGGTCGTAGCGTGCGGCGCGGGGCCGTGGGTGCGCCGGGTGCAACGCGCAGCGCGACGGCCTCCGGAGGCAAATGCGGGGGCCAAATTTCTGCGCCATAAATGTGATATTGCTCCCCTCGACGGAGGAACTTCTGCCGGAGCAAATGAGACGAGAGAAACGAGTCGCCAGAACGAATCCACTGTCGGAAATTCATGGAACAGAACTTTTGTAATATTCCCAACCCCAACCCGTAAACGCCACGGAACACTTGTAGTGGAACGAGTCCAAAAACAGATTTGACTCCATATCTGCCGGCTGGGATTTCCAAACTACATTCGTTCATCATATTATATATCAGAATTTTCTGGACACATGAATAAACGTAATGAATTTTATGAGGAAACATTTCTCAATCTGCGCGGTCCTGAAGCATAAAAGGAAATGGACGGTATAAATGCAAAACCAGTAAAAGGAGAAAGTCCCTGAACCATAAAACTCCTTGATTTTCAGAGTTATAAAAGTTCACTTGCAAATGCACAGAGAAATTATTGGCATAAAAAAAATAGTTTCTGTTCTTCCAAAAGTCCTGCGGTACTTCATAGAACGTAGACGCTCTTTGAGCTATTGGTGAAATTTATTTTCTTCCGTCCTTTCACGTTGTTTTCAGAAGGTTTACTTTTGAAGGTTACTTTAAATACCGAACTATCAAATACGTTATCAGCTTTTTAAACACACTCAAAAGGCCAAAAATCAATAAAGGCCTTCGAAGCAGATTTAACACAACATCCGATGGTTAATAATACAGTAATTTTAAACCATTATACCATATGCAATTGGGCGGCAATTGTGTCAAAAAAAAAAAAAAAAAAAAAAAAAAAAAAAAAAAAAAAAAAAAAAAAGCTTTGCATATTAATATTCGGGCAGATATGAAATTGTCACGTGTTCCTATTTATTTATTCATTATTCATTATGTTTTTAATGAAAAAATCTTTGACTAGACGTACGTATTATTAATTTATTATTAGAGAGCGATTATTAAGGTCCAAATTTTAACCGAAATATTGACTGCTAAAAGTGTTAGGTGGTTCATTTCTAAAAGCTAAATACCGAGAATCCGAAGACGAAGGTATATTCAATAATCTTTCCGCAATGGAGTATGAATAACAAAATTATTATTATTATTATTATTATTATTATTATTATTATTATTATTATTATTATTATAAATACAAGCTATTTAAACTTAAGTCAATATTTTTTTAAAAACATGTTTAAAGGGATGTTAAGGTCATTCATAAGGTGCAGTGCATATCAAATATTTTTTCAACACAATAACACTGCTATTTATCTTGTCCAATATTTTCATCACGCGGTGTTAGCACTAGCGTATAATCAGAGAAAACGCACATTGGCGCAGAAACGTTCGATGATGCAGGAGACTGACAGTTGTCAGTGCTGCGTTTACTGTAAACCACCCACAGCCAGCACCCCACAACCACGGAGACAGCACGGAGACGTCAACGCCCCGCGCACACTCACCCATGAGCTCCTCCTGGCGGCGGGGAGGGTGTTGCAGAGCAGCGCGTTGCGCAGCGGCGGCAGCGAGCGGCGGGCGGGGCGCGGGGCCGGCGGCGGCAGCAGCGCCGCCCCCGCCCCCGCCGACGGGCCGGGGGTGGCGCACGCCCCGGCTGCAGCCCCGCCTCCGTCGTCCGCATCGGGGTCGGGCGCGAAGCCCAGCTCCACCACCCAGCGAGGAACCTTCACGCTCATAGCGACGACCGCACACCAACGCCCGACGGGCGCCGGACCGTAACACACTCACTCACACGCACTGATCGCGGGATGTCGACCCCGATCGCTTTTCCGGACCGCGGCGGCGATAACGGACAAACACTTGCGAAGCGCGGGGAGGGGTTGCCGGAGAGCGACGAGCGCGCGTGGTTCCGCGGGCGGACTGACGCGCGCGGGCCAGCGGACCGGGAAGGAAGCGAGCCCGGTGTCGTTAGGCGACACCACAGTACACCACGCGCTCGCGGCGGCGGCGGGGCGGAGGTCGCGTGTCGCCTACGGACGCACAGTCTGGAGCAGCGCGCCGCCCGGAACGACGGCACAACAGGTCGCACGGCGAGGCGCCTTCGGGGTCGCGAGCCGACGACTGCTTGTCTGTCTGCCTGCCGCGCCACCGCCCGAAAGGGGTGGAATGTGGCGGGCGGGCTGCTCATCCAGCATTCAGAAGGCGCGGGCTGACGTCAGATCCGCTCGACACGGCCGGGGGGGGGGGGGGATGGGCGGGCAGCGAAGGTGGTGGCGTAGCGGCGGCCACGGCGGTGCGTGGACGGCGACAACTGTTTACTCCGTGCTCGTGGTTGCTCTGGGAGGCCCCCGGGGCGCAGTGACTTGCGAGGCGGAATGGCGAGACATCAGCGGTGCGTGCGCTGACCTCTACGGGAGCGGAATAGAGGCACGTCCTAATTAGATGTACTGCGTCGTATTGTATGAGATGACGCAGTGAAGACGGAAAAGAGAGCTAATTCAAAGATGTAGTTCATAAATAGAAGAAAGATACACTATACGGTAAATTAAAATCCACGTTGAGCAAATTCAATATCTCAAGTTGTAATGTAATGAATTTCTTTTACCATTGGGCTAAATCTACTTCGCAAACTTTTCATTGTAGATGGGCAAATAAGAGGCGAATTGGCGATTAGAAAGATCGCCTTTCTGCGGAGATGTATAAGACGCTTCTAATTATTTCTGGAGTAGCAATTACGTTCATTATTATTATTATTATTATTATTATTATTATTATTATTATTATTATTATTATTATTATTATTATTATTATTATTAATATAATAATAATTTCAAAAGTCATAAGAAAATACAGACGAAATTAAAAGTTTAATGTTTAATGGGTAGTACTTGCAAATTGTTGCCTCCCCAAGAAAAATGAAATAATATTACCAATTTTAACTTTGTCTCTGTAAGCATTCATATTACAGACAAGATGGAAATGGACATAGACGAGCAGTATTTGAGTCACACGGTACTGGAACAATGCCATACCCGTCACCGAAGGCGCGTCGGGTCATCCCATTCACCGCATCAACTTTCGCTGCCATCTCATTGAATGAGTCACTCGCACACAAGGATTCTCTACACACATCGAATCCGAATTGAAACATTCACACAAACGATTGCAAAAGCGCGGGAGAATATTGTAGTAACCGCAATATAAATAAGATGGTCTTAACCTTTAACGAACTTAACGAACAAATCCACCGCGAGAGCATGGAACGAACGAGAGCAGAACATTGCGACGTTTGAATTATGGCTGCTTTCAATTTCGACGGTGATCACAAACTAAAACGCAAACAAACTGTTCGGCAACAAAGTATTTTGGCATAAAAACTGTAGTTTGAAAAGATGCCATTAATTTTGAACATGAAAACAAACTAACACAGAATCAAACTGTCACACAGTATTTTGGCATAAAAATGCCTTGGTTGTAAAACGTTGCTACTCTACGTCGTTTTATAAAAATCGCTAAGGCCGAAGCATCGTCAACTCGAAAACGCGTAAAAAAACAAAGTGTGAAATGGATCTAACTGTATTATGGCAATAAATGGCAATAAAATATGTTGAAATATGCTTTACACAGGCATTATTGGATATGCACACCTTGAACATATCCAACGTGTCCTTTGTACACATTCTACTTTTGTACATATCCATTTTTTACACAAAATAAAAGCGAATAAGTTATTATTCATTAACTCGTGGAATAAGACACAAAATTGAGGGTTTTTCATGAATCTTGCTTCCTAATAATTCAACATTAGCTCCTATTTAAAATACAGACATCACAATATATTTACCCGAGGGTAATTATACAAAGGAATCAAAGGAATGAAACTATTTTGTCCCTGAGAATGCATGCAATGAGAATGCATGTGTGCAAATTACCCAGCTGAGGATAAACATGAGTTCATTATTATTATACCGTACTTATCTAACAGCAATTATAAAGAAACGGTAGTGACATCATTCTGAATATTCTTTTACAATTCCAACTATCACGGAAACCAACTCTGGTCGTAATAGGAACAAATATAAGGTAGTAGTAAAATAAATATAAGCTCCTCCACAATCATCCGCATTCTTCCCGTTGTCCGACGGGGTGTTTCAATTGGCGTGTTCGCTTACTTTACCGAGTTCCCGGAATAGGTGTCATTTCGCAGGCCGTTCTCAATTACGCCCCACGCTCGCTGCGAGGTGGCGTTTGCATGCAGGTCACGGCGGGGCGAGCGGCGACGGGGTGCCCCCGCGCAATTTCGCCAATGAGACAAAGAAGCGGGAACACGCACGCCCCGCCACCGCTATCACGACCTCCGTCCCACCGTCAGACCCCCGTCACCGCAGGCACCGCCACCGATATCACGACCTCCAGGCACCGCAGGCACCGCCACCGCCACCGCCTCCGCCCCCGCCTCCGCTACCGCCTCCACCCCGCTACCGCCACCCCCACCACCTAATGCCTCCGCCACCACCTCCGCCAGCGCCACCGCCACCGCCTCCGCCACCGCCACCGCCCCGCCTCCGCTACCGCCACTGCCACCCCCACCCCTAACGCCACCGCCACCCTCCGCCTCCGCCCCCGCCCCCCACCACCACCACCTCCACCAGCGCCACCGCCACCGCCGCCGCTGCCGCCGCCACCACCACCAAAACCGCCACCATCCCGGTGCACTGCCACCGCAAGTCCCGTCGCCGCTGGCATCACCACAGCAGCCAACGCCCACAGCCACCGCCATCGCCACTGCAACGTCTGTTGCCGCCGCCATCCCCACCACCCGTCATCGCCACCACCACCACCCAAACGCCGCTCTCCTCACTGCCACCGCATCCCCATCCCCAGCGTTACCATCGCCACTACCACTACCACCGCCACTGCAGTCACCCTCGCCGCTATCGCTAAAACCAATCGCCACCCCGACAGCCCACTACCACCTGCCGTATCGCCACAGAAAACAACACAATCCCCACTGCCATTACCACCACTTCCACTATCACCAGCCCTGTTGCCCTTGCCACTACCACTACAGCAGCCGCTACTGCCGTTCGCGAGAATCCCTCGAAAGTGGTCACTCTGAGATTGGTACCGGCGGCACGTAGGGCTGAGCGCAGAGAATGCCGTTACTCAATAGCCAATTACCGTTTAAACGGCGGGGGAGATTCAATGATGGCAGCCTTCGTGTGTACAATCAGAGAAAGTACCTATCGGCATTCCTTACTGGGATTTGTGAAAGGTGTGAATATGACTACGTGAAATTCGTACTGATTGCTTACGTACATACCGACGATTCAGGAACTGAATTGGTAGAAAAGCGAAAAATATTCGAACATTAGTAGTCGTTCAAATATTAGAAGTAATGAAATAGCCATTACAAATATTGTAAATAATATCCTGATGGATTGGAAACGAATTCGACGTGATAATGCAGATTAATGTATTTTCAAATATTGCAATGTCAAAAGAACCATGATCTTTCTTCAAAATAGTATGCATTTTCATTTGGGAAGACTTACGAACTTTCCCGAAAATGCACACTAATTATATATTGTGACCAATAACACTGATCAACACATGTTTTGCCACACACACATTTTTGCATGATTTTCAGTTTTTTTAAGCGAGAAATCCAGCCCTGGTATCAAAATTTTGCCATCAGTTTTTGTTAAGTGTATTATAATCAACTTTTCTGTTAAATTGGTTATTTTTGTAATTACTATCATTAAGATCTTATCATTGTTTATGTATCTAAAAACAAATATAACAGGTGCAGACTGTCAGTGTTAAGTTCGGGTTTTCACCGTTGCAAGGAATCGTATAGTGGTGTCAGAACTTAGTCATACGGTTGCCAAACACCCCGATTTTGTAGGGATCGTCCCTAATTAATGATATGTATAGCGACCCATAATCTATGTTACGCATTGCTATCCCTATCCCCAACGGCTATTAAGAGGGTAGCTAATTAGATAATTATAAGGTTCAAATGCTTAATGAGTAAATGTTTATTTTTTTACACATTTCCCTCGCCCTAAATCCCAGAACTGAGCATGTTTTGTTGCGAAGTTAACTCTTCAAAAATTCAATCTTCACAACATTCTTTATGATGAATTAAAAGCAGCGTTACAATTATATTTTCTAATAATCACAAAACTAGTAAAATTAGGACGTAACATAAATATTTCCAACACTAACTGCATGTCATAGAACCAGTATTCCCCCCCTCTTTTTTGGTGCTGTCATACCTCAGTAGCAGACGCGGTAAACCTTGCTGCAAAACAACACGTAAATAACTACAAAACATCAGAAGGGCACGCCGCACAATATGAAACGCAACTGCGCCAACTCGTGGGACGTGGTTGAAATACCCACTGGTCATTTCCGGCACTTTGCGGCGTGTAGAAAAACGAAATTCCGGGGCCCCCCTTTCCATCCAGGCACGTAACAGCGCGCAATGTGCACAAATATTCTACAGAGCTCCTATGAAGCCCGATAGTCAAATTTGCAATTATCCATATAGATTTTTTTTGAACAATGAAAGTATATGTCAAAATAATGTATGTTTTATGAGTTGAATCTTCAAAACCAATGTACTCTTCTCGATATGCAAAATATAAAAAAGGATATTATAAGTGTTGTTTTACTTTTGACACATAATGTGAAAGCAATGCGTATGTAAGTAAAGAATAATTAAGCTGGATTCTTGACTTAAGTATGCCTTCATTGCTGACGACCTTAAAGTAATATTTAATCCCAGCAGGATATTAAATTGCTACGTTAATCCCACCTAAACGTAATGTTAACGCCACCTAAACGTAAGACGCGCTGCAACTATCGATAGTCATGTCCACTCGTCAATGTTGCAAGTGTGTGTTCATGATTTTGACACTAAATAAACCACGAAATAAAATGGGGAAAATACACAAAATGTATATAAGATTGAGTTTAACTGAGTTTAATTAACTCGGAAGTATTCACCGACTTTATAACACACTTTAATAATTTTTAATAAAATAATTTATAATAGTTTACTTATTTGAAAAAGAATTTTTTTGTCCTTTGGTAATGATTGCGTCCACTGTCAATGTGAAACACATAATTCCTTGCGCCGGGGCGGGGCGTCAATATGGTATACGTGTGATTACGAGTAAACTAAAATAAAACATTTAACAAAATGGGGGAAAATATTTTCTGTATAACACAAAGTTTCACTAATTACTAAGTTTTTTTAATTACTCAGCAATATTCACAAATATACTACTTACACTCTTTGTTATATAATAAGACGTTTCTGATTAATTCGGGTGTAGCAATCCGTTCCATATTATTATTATTATTATTATTATTATTATTATTATTATTATTATTATTATTATTATTTCAAAAGTCGTAAGAAAATACTACCGAAATTAAAAGTATGGTTAATGCGTAGTACTTGGAAATTGTTGCTTCCCCAAGAAAAATGAAATAATATTACCAATTTTAACTTTGTCTCTTTACGAATTCCTATTACAGACAAGATGAAATGGACACAGACGAGCAGTATTTGAATCACACATTACTGGAACAATGCCATACCCGTCACCGAAGGCGCGTCGAGTCTTCCCGTTCACCGCATCAACTTTCGCTGCCATTTCATTGCTTTATTACAAACCTCAAAAAGAGTTTCTTCCTTTCGTAATGGATTGGTCCCACTGTGAGTGTGAAGAACGTAATCCCACGCAAAGGGAGGGGGTGTGGGGGAGCAGGGGAGGGGGAAGGGCTCGTCTGCCCTCGCGACGCACGGCGCATACGCTTCGCGCCGCCGCCGCCGCCGCCGCCGCCGCCGCCGCCGCCGCCGCGCGATGTGCAGGTAGAAAAATGCACACGACGTCGCCGTGTGTCGCAGCCCTTGCGCTTTCCACGACCCGACAAAAAAAGGACGAGTCAAACATTACGCATTAAGCTCTTTTAATTTACGGAATGTGTTTTAATTTTAAGCCGCCAGAGTCGCGTCGCATGAAAGAGAACATCTAGTTACGGGGGAAAATTGGTCATTGATATTTCGGAAAAAATTCCTAATGTACGAGAAATTAAATATGTATACAAACGTTTCAATTAATTTCAAATATTATTTAATTAATTGGTCTTGGAATAAAGAACGTTGGACGATCCAGACGAGACGAAAGTAAAATAAGAATAGTCAATAACTCCTACATTAGGAATTTGATCGCAACTCGGAAGTAATTTGTGTGAAAGCAAAACTTAAATCATGTAAATATTTAACAAAGTTGCAGTAAATTGTCTGTTTGATCGTATTTCAGTCACTATAAATAAACTAAAATCACTTCATCGTACACAACCCAAATTAAAATACTTTTCAGGGTATCTCAACACACGTTTATTTGGAGAAGAATTAATTCAAATTTAGCGTATTTAAACATTGAAACGTGAACAGAAAATGCGCCAAGATAGAAATAAAGTTCATTTTATGCTTCGCTGGAATCCTCAATGTAGTTTCCTGGTTCCAGTTTTCTAACGGAGGGGCATCTGGAACAAGTACTATCTCATTCTGTCACGTATTTAGAGAAGATATTCAATCGGTTCGAAAGAACACAAGATTCGGAACAAAACTTAAATAATCGAGTATTCCCCAATCAACATTTTTCGTGAGGAAACGTGCTCTCTGAAACAGTTCTCTGATTAGTGCTTGCCATGCCGAACACTGTTCAATATTAAAGGACGACTCTTAAATAAAACTGCTTTTATTGCCTTATTTAACAAATTCTGATTCACATATCTGCAACATGCAAGCAATTGAGAAGTACGAGTAGAGTGACTTCTTAATACCCTTAATACTCTTTTAATGTTTTTTTTTTTCATTTTACATATTTATTTTAAAAATAATACGAGATTACATGTAAAATGTATATCTAATTTAAAATTCAGATTTGTGCCAGAGACTTTTCTCGGAATACGTTTACGAAAAATAAAGCTGGATTTCCACTTCCCTACCCTCCTTCCTCATTAATGAAAATCCTGGACGTTGAAAATTCTATCTTAATTCCATTCGCCAAACACAGGTGTTCCTTTCTCTGCACAGGTGTTGTGGGCGTAACTTGGACGAGTTCCTAGAAGAGATTCTTCCTTAAATGCCCCCGAAGAGAATCTACTTGGAAACTCAGGCCATTGAGAGAGAAGACACGTCCACGTTTTTCTGGCGCCAAGAGGAAAACGGAAGGGTCTGCGGCACCTTCCTCCCCTCTTCCACAACAGTGCAGTCTCCTCCGCCTTCAGCCCAATCTACTCCGTTTTACTTTTTTCACTCTGCGCAACACTACGCTGAGTATCAATATGTACGGTCATAACTTTCAGTGTACTATTTTTATTTTATAAATTATTTTTATGTGTGAAAATTATCACGCCTAATCCAAGGTGAACGCTTATAATCCACATACACACAATTATGTATATTCCTAAAAAAAGTAAAAAATTATGTAATCTATTTGATAATTTTGCATCTCTACTAATTTCCAAAATAATGATATTTGTACTGCTTATTTACTTATAACATGAGTACGTATATCAGTACTCAACATTTATGCCATTCGCAATCTCATGAACTCCCGTTCATTCATTTTTTGTTGTTGACACTTTCGCTTTGCCATTCACTAAGGACTTACCTGAAATCTAGCTGAACCTCAGTATACCTTACTTAACACCAACGTCAGAACGTCTAGCGCACAATATCTACAAACCACCATACACATGCTCCCAACCCACTTATCTACTATTAGTAACACAACCACATCCTTGTCTGCGAGTTTAATGATCTCGCAGCCATCTCCAACGAGACGCTTTCGCTACATAGCTCGGCGTTTGAAAACACCCGGTCGAGGTGTGGTGGCGGACCCGGAAAGTAGCGGCCATGGTGAAGGTAAAGGATGATGATGATGATGATGATGCAATGATAGTTGTATGGTGCTGCTGGTGGTGGTGGTAGTGGTGGTGGTGGTAATGGCGATGGCGGTGGCGATGGTGATGGCGGTGGTTATGGCGGTGGTGGTGGTTGTGGTGGAAGCGATGGTGGTGGTGGTGGTGGTGGTGGTGGTGATGGTGGTGGTGGGGATGGTGGTGATGATGGTGGTGGTGGTGGTGGTGGTGGTGGCGGTGGTGGAGGTGATGGTGGTTGATCCTGGTGGTGGTGATGGTGGTGGCGCTTATGGTGATGGTCACGGCGTAGGTAGCAACGGTACGGAGTTGTTAGTGATGGAAGGGGAGGTCGGGGTGGTGGGGCTGACGTTTGTGAGGGCGGTGGCTGGCAACGGTGCTAAAAGCGGCGGCGACGGCGGCGTTAGCGAAGGCGGCGGCAGCTGCTGCTGCTGATGCAGCGGCTGCGACACAGGCGGCGCCGGCCGGCACAGCGTTCTCGCCTCCGGGTCCCCGCACTGCCCCTCCCCCCGCCTCAGAGGTCTTATTTTCTTCTCCCGGGGCTGTTCAAGTCTATTACCGGTAACATACTACTTCCAGCGCTATCGGCCGGCTCACCACCCCTCCCCCCCCCCTCCGCGCGCTCATGAATAGGCATGAGAGACAATCGCCGTAAAACGCCTCGACGTCCCCGCAGCGACGCGTCCACGGTGAGGAGGGGGAGGGAAGGGGGCAAGGGGAGGGATCGGGACGCGTGGAAATCGTCCGCGACGGCAGAGGCGAGAAAAAGATATAGCAGGGGAAGGAGAAAGACGAGGGTAAGCACAGAACTGTTTCTTGACTGCGTTTGTTGCTTAGTTACAAACCTTCGAGGATAGATATTCGCAACCGCTGTTCGCGATGAGTGAACCTTGTCTCGGTTAAGCACACAAGATAGATTGTAATAATTATAAAGATAATTACTAAGTTCAATTAAAATGATACTATACAAAAAGAACTGATTTCGTGAAGATTATTAACATTATATTTAGAGATTAAATTTCTAAATTAAAATACAAAAAAAATCTATAGTGAGCGCTTCGTTAGGAAAGAACTTGCCTATTGGAAGGAAAATTGCACTCTGCCAAAGAAAAGTCAAAAAGCTACGTTTTAACAACTGGTCATCTGCTTGAAATACATTTTTTTTTTTAAATACGTTAATTTTTCTTTACCTCTGCGGTGAGTAACACTAGCATCACGTTAATGGGAACATTTTATCGAGAATTTTAAAATGTTAACATCTGGATTCGGAACACCGAACTAAGAATAAGAGGGGAGGTTGACTTAGAAATCTTAGCAAAGTAATGAAGAATTAGTAATGTAGGAATGCGTGTTTAACTGCGTGTTTACTACCCACAGACGTTCTTCTTTTCCAACAAGACACAACTAATTAAAACGGTAGAACAATCACGCGTCTCGAAGTGGCCAATACTTCCGAACGTCCACGCGTTATTCTTGCCAAGCTTCCCTTCGTCTCGTTCCACGGGCTATTTCCGCACGGTGCTCCTGCGCGTCGCAGCTCTCGACCTTTCGCCTCCGCGCCGCCCACCCTTGCGGCCATCGCCCGCGCGTCGAGAAGGGTCGGCCCCGGCGATTGGACGTAACGACCTCCTCGATGGCCGCGGGGGCAGCGCCAGCCCGTGGAGGGGCACAGCGGGTTGGAGCGGGCTGCGCGGGGCGGGACGGGTTGCGCGGGGCAGTATGGGGCGAGGTGGGTCGCGGGAGAGCGGGTTGGGGGCGGGGAGCGGCGGGGCGGGGCGGGGCGGCTCGGGGCGGCTCGGGGCGGCGCGGGGTGGTGCGGGGTGGCGCGGGCCGGGATGGGTTGCGCGCAGCGGTACGGGGTGGAGTGGGGCGCTGGAGAGTGGGTTGGGGCGGGGCGGGACGGGACGGGTTGCGCGGACCCGTACGGGGCGTGGTGGGTCGCGGGAGAGTGGGTTAGGGCGGGGCGAGGCGAGGCGGGGCGGGGCGGGGCGGGGCGTTGCGGGGTGGTGCGGGGCGGCGCGGGGCGGGCCGGGTTGCGCGGAGCGGTACAGTGTGGGGCGGGGCGCGGGAGAGTGGGTTGGGGCGGTCAGAGTTGGGTGGGGCGGGGCGCGGAGGAGGGCGACGCAGCGAGGAGTGGCGGAGGCGGAGGGGCGATAGCGAGGATGATGAAGGGGTCGACAGAGAGGGCGGCGGACGTGGCAAGACCCTCGTGAGGGCGGTCACGAAGGCACGACGTGCAAGGGTGAGGATGGAGGAACTTTGCAGCTGCAGGGAGAGTAAGAGGAAACGGCCGCAAACAGTCGGATGCGGAGTTTTAGCGATGGCATTAATGATGAACGTGTGCAACGCAAATTTTATCAAGAGGCAATGTTTCACAAGGATGACATCAGTGTTGGGAAAAATCTGTGATTGGAAATGAAGTCGATGACAAGAGAAGGAAAATGAAAATGCTACAAATTTGGTGCGCTGAGACGACAAATTCTCATGGAGTAAGACGATAAATTTGAGGAGAATACAAAACAATATTTAGCAAAAATATCTGTACAAATTATTTCAAGTCAGTCTATTAGCGAGCAAAATAATAATAATAAAAAATAATAATAATAATCACAAATGGCAGAACCATTGCTGTTACATTGCCGAAAGCTGTTATCGTGTGAACATTGTGTGATAATCGCTAAAAAGTTACAACAGAATAGTAATACATATGCACTATCCTAAAAAAAAAACGAAAAACCCAAAACTGTTATTTCATGTCATTCAAAACATATTGGCCATAACTGATGAAATAATGGGATGTTTACATTCACTATTCATTGTGACTCCAGAGTAAAACATGTTTCTGAAAATGTATTTGAAATGTTTTATATTTATCAAGTTCTTTACATGTATATTGTAGCGGAGTATTGGAGGATATCTTGATATTCATCTCACCTAAAAAACGTAATCCATCCTATATAATTATAATAAATGAAATTTTTTTGTGAAGGGACACATGTGTCAGACGTTAGCTGGATATTGTGTTTATAACACACTCACTTATCTTTGAATTTTTAACACTCAATCTTTTGATAATATTTCGCTTTCTTGAACAAATAAAGAATAGCGATTTAGATGCTAATATCAAATGTGTAGAGGTTTGTCTCTGTGTTTCTCGCCAGCATCACCAGGTGAAAACCTGTGGGTTGC
The DNA here is from genome assembly GCA_038098605.1 of Gryllus longicercus. Taxonomy (NCBI): domain Eukaryota; kingdom Metazoa; phylum Arthropoda; class Insecta; order Orthoptera; family Gryllidae; genus Gryllus; species Gryllus longicercus. The sequence continues at coordinate 360,934 of JAZDUA010000923.1, forward strand.
TCGGGATTCGAACCTGCCGTCTCAGCGCGAAGCCCCTGCCGTCCCAGTGTCCTAAGCTCTTTCGATCGGCAGACAAAGGCTTCGGGGGGTAACAATCGATCTGACAACGATAAAGAGGATGACTGATCGATGTGATGTGGAGGGTAACGGTGTTTATGACTGGAATAAATGTATGGGAAGTGGTATCAGTTTGTGAACGTCACCGAGGGTGAGAGTATGGAAACATGAGCAGTGACAGAGATGGTGATGGTGGTGGTTGAGGAAGAGGTGGTGGTGGAAGGGGAGGTCGTGGTTGAGTAGTAGTGGTGGTGGTGGTGGTTGTGGTGGTAGTGGAGTGGTAGTGAATGTTGATGGTGGTGTGGAATGATGGTGAAGATTCAAACGATGACTACAATGCTTCGATACCAACCATAAAGTTACAAAACATGAAAACAGTGGCATTGGGTGAGCAGTGCCTGCGGCGAAGCCTACAGCGGTAAAATACTTATGATCAGGGATGTTTAATGCATGCACTCTAAGCAGGTGCTAAGGGCATTGCGTAGGGGCCATGAAAATGTTTAAAGAACATTTTATACTATTTAGATAAATATTGAAACATATGATTCTAAACTTATAAAATTGTAAAAAAATTGACTGTTTATTTTCTTATTCATTTGTTTACGCACGTTCAATCTCTCAAAATAACTAGAGGGCTCCAAAGTTCGGTCATGCTAAGGCCCCCTTCAGTTATTAATCCGGCCCTTGTGACGACGCTCGTACGGGGCTAGCAGCGGCAGTGACAGCAATGATCTTGCAGACGGTGAGCGCCGCACCGGTGCTGAGGCGGCCCCGAAGCCGTTGGGCGAGGGGCCTCGGATCGATGCCCGCCCGCGCCCATTAGCGCGCTGCCAGTGGCTGCTGGCGTCCGTGGCGTTTGCGGCGGTGTGGCCGCGGAGGGTGGGGGGCGGGGGGGGGTTGAAGTGGGTGAGGGGCCGAAGCGCCGTGGCGGCCCCGCGTGACGCCACCCTCCCGCGATAAATCAGGGCCGAGCGCAACACCCATTATCGATTGCTAACGCGCCGGCCGCGGACGCGGTGGAAGCCCCGGAAATAAGCGGCGACGCGGGGAGAGGAAGGAGGTTCGCGCAGAGGAGGTGCGAACATTTCGGGGGCGCTAGACCCCGAACGGCATGTCGATGACAGCAGCATCCGGCAAATTTAATCGCAATTCCAAATTATTTTAGCTTGTGTCTGAGGACTTGGAGCACCTTCTAAATATATAAAATATGTATGTATAAATGTATATAATATGTATATATGTATATATGTATATATGTATACATGTATATATGTATACATGTATACATGTATATATGTATACATGTATATATGTATACATGTATATATGTATATATGTATATATGTATACATGTATATATGTACTTTGGCGCAATAGCCTCTGACGCCGCCTGGTCCTACCAGCGGCGTCCCGGCCTTGTGGGATTACGAGGTACGTGTAGTTAGCAATTAGACACCCCCTCGCGCTATTCCGGTCTTCTCAACCTGAGAAGCGAGTTTTCTCAACGTCACACAGCGTCATATACTGGGACATCGCAAGGAAAACGCACACTATAGTCTTGACTCGACCGGAAATCGAACCCGGGGCCGCGTCCTGGAAAGCGAGCACGCTGACCAATGAACTACTCGCGAGGGCGCCTTCTAAAAGCTCAGCCAAAATCTGAGGGTTCAGGACTAGCATGGCGTGGGTGTGCTTATAATGTAATATGCGGTTGTCATATTACTAGTACATGACACATGAGAACAACATCCGTTTACAAACATCCGTTATCATGTAATCCGCGCAGGCCCCTAATATCGTCTATCCAGTGGAAGGCAATGGCAACCACCACTGTGATCGTATGGCCAGAGGTTTTTTTCTGGAAGAGCCTTATGCATCTATCCCTTTCCAGTTCGGGGAAAGGCATAACAAGCGTAGGACATCTCATCGCCCGAGCTCGTCGACAGAGTACGGTCCATTATAAACCATTATCGTTACCAAGTTATGTGAAGATTTTTTTTTTTCATAAGCGTGGAGGAGTCTATTGATTTCAAGTATTTACTGTAAATATATCGAGCTCCACATTTCAGCATAGCATTAATTTCACAATGGTTCATAAAATTACTGAGGTGTGGTACTTATTTTATAATAATTTATAAAATTATTGTTAATTTATAAAAGTATTAATAATTTATAAAAATAATTTAAAGAATTGTCACTCAATTTTTGTTAATAATATTAAAAAATAACAATTATTTACGTTCGAGGAAAATGCTTTTTTGAATAAATAATATGAAATACCTTCATCTACGAGCACGCCTAGCGCTTCGACCATTTCGAAAATGAATTACCTCAATGTTCCCTCTCGCACAGACGATATGGACCCACTACTGTTGCGAGATTGAAAGTTTCTTTTCTCAACATCATTTGCATTGGATTTTTAAAACAACAAAGAATAAGGACAAACCAATGAGAACGTGCACTATTTGTTATGCACTAGCGGAACTGATGGCGCCAGGTAACGTGCAGATCTGGTCGAATACATTTTTATTTCAGATCTGTAATGAATATTCCAAGTGAATTGCTGTACTCTTAACACGGTGTTTCTCCTGCAGAGATGCAGGTTTGCGATATCATGCACACATCGGAAACCTTCATGGTGAAAGGAGATGAAATAAAAGTCGAACGATTTAACGGCGTGCCTCAATGACGGAGTGGGCCAGATGACACGTAACAGGTCAAAAGAAATCAAGAAAACACTCATAATGAAAGCTCCCAAGTAAACTCCTCTCTTGGCGATTCAATACGCGCGGTCTTCATCCGATCATTCTGATAACCAGTTTATAGTACCTGAGGCGGGAACGACTAGCCATGCAAAGTAAATGCGCGATGATTATTACAAATTACTTTAAATAGCGGAGAAAGCTCGTAGTTGTAAAATCTCTCATAGTCTCCAGTTCTTTCACCTACAACCCTCTTTCTAGATATTCCATACGCAAGCATCACAGTCCCTCACGTTTGTATCCTTTCATTTCATTACATGGCCTCATATATACTTCACACTGAGTATTACAAAATTTAAGATGTTTCAATGGAATTAATTTTTTTTAAATAATTATTTATATTGTGATTGATGTAGAAGTTGGTATGGAGAAAATAAATTGCTGTAGTGAGCAATTTGTTCTGAATTTAACGTATGATAAATATGACTGTGTAACGAAAACTGCATTTCAAAACCTTATTACTGAACTAACATACGAGGTCCAACCATAAGCAACAAAATTGCCAACAGGCTCCAGAAATTAAGACAATAATTGTAATGAATTTAAAGTATGTACAGCAGTTTAATCGGAATTTCATTAAAATGTGATATTCCGAATCTGCTCACGTGCGAATAGATATATTTTCGTGATTTGTAACTAGTAACAGTCACCTTTGAAACATGTTCCTTTATCATCAATGATAGACATTTCTGTCAATCGTAACACAACAGATTGAATACAATTTTTATAATAATATAAAATAAATAATATGAAATCACTTACTATTCCAAGCATGCCGACAATGCTTGCTACGCGCCGTAATAGCCAAAATCGAAGTCAGGATATTTCAGTTCGCATGCCGGGAATGCAAGAAGCCAGCACGTGTCTAGAATGCATTGTGATTCAGAGAAACAACACATAACTCTTCTCAAAGAAAAACTCCAATACCCGTGCCTTTGTACTGCAGTAAACTTGCATTACTCCTGACAAGTAACTTCGTTACTAAACTTCTATCACAGAATGGGGCCGCTGCGACTTGGAAGAGCGAGCGACCTTCTTTTCCTCGTACTTTCGAGAACAACTCCTTTGCAGACTGCGAATCTCCCTTCTCCTCGCCACGTAAATTTAGGTTTCGTTAACTA